>CM062817.1:1269168434-1269650600 GCA_031772625.1 Pinus tabuliformis | reverse complement strand
GAAAGCTAACTCAAAGAAGGCTAATCTACTTGCAGAAAGAAACTAGAAAGCTGAAAGGAAACGTAAACCCTAGCGAACCCTAATCTTACCAGCTAGCCCTACTGACGCAAGAAAGAGGATGCAAGCTACTGAAAGTGATTCCATTGACTTCTAGGAAGGTAAAATGCATGTATCTAAGCTACTTCGACAGTAACATCTGAAGAAAACATCTTTTTTTATTTTTTTGAATAAGTTGTCGGAATTATCATGCATGCGATTTAACTGTTTTTTACTGTGCAGAGGTGGATTGGTGAGAGGAAATGCTTGGAGGAGGTCGAGAAGGTTCAAAGAGGGCCTAAGGGGTCCCTAACACCCTTCTAGAGAGTTTCACAGAGTTTGGCTACCAAGAAACCTCATTCGTGAGCTTCTACAAGAAGTCTGCAGGGGTTCTACGGGATGTTCTGGAATTTCTACAGGATGTCTGTAATTTTTCTACAGGATGTTCAGAAATGGGATTTTGGAGGATGGATGGAGGAAGAAAGATGAAGGAGTGGGTATGGAGGTGAGATAGGGGTGTGAGGATGTCCAGGACTTGGTGAATGAGGCTGAAGAGTGGCTAAGGCGATTGGGTTGGTTCAAAGATAAGAGAAGCAATGTTGTGTGAGAGTATAGGAACTTGGGCAGAGTGTGAAAACGTACCAAATGAGAGGCAAGAATCTAAATTAGGGGATGGAGCAGATGGGATTGATGGAGTACAGGTGGATGCAGAGGTATTACAGGCGCTCTGCATGTTATCTTTCAAATTAGACAAATGAAGACTTGGAAAATCAAGAAGATAATTACTTTGACCTAATTTCACCTAGATAACAGCAAAGAAATGGAACAGAAGTTTATTTTCACTGAAACCATGTATACCAACTATGCAGCGAAGCAATCAAGATTCTGAACATGTAACCAACTTCTTCAAATAAAAATCGAACACTAATACTTGCATGGCAAAGCAAAGACTGTATTTTTGTTGGCAGCAAGGTCACCTTGACCCCAGCTCCTGATCCCACTAAGGGAGAGGTGAAATCAGAGGTGCTTGATGGCCTTTTTCTGAAGCTCTTCCCTTTTAATAACCTATCAGACGTATGGCAGGTTGTGGAAGAATCTAGGACTTTGCATTGGTTGCTTCCATCTCTAAATTCCACCTTTATTACATTCATTCCTAAAGAAGAGCATTGTATAACTCCGAACAAATTCAGGCCAATAGCTCTTTGCAATGTTATCTACAAATTCATCTCCAAAGTCATCACTTCCTATTTGAAACTGCTGCTTCCCTTGCCCGTATTGCCAGAACAATCGGAATACATAGAAGGACAAAAAATCATTGATGGCATCATCCTCACCCATGATATCATTCATTCATTAAAGCACAACAAAAAAGCAGGTATACTTCTCAAAATTGATTTCTCGAAAGCTTTTGACAAGTTAAGTGGGTCTACATTCAAAAAATGCTTACTTCCTTTGGATTCTCTCCTCCCTAGGTTGGATGGGTAATGAATCTTGTCTCCTCTACTTTTTTCTCCATATTGGTAAATGGCATTCCCTCACGTCCTTTCTACCCCTCTAGAGGCATTCGTCAAGGAGATCCCCTCTCTCCCATTCTTTTCGTGCTAATGGCTGAAGGGTTAGAATGTATAATAAAGAATGCTCTTCAAACTCAGCAGCTCAGAGGCATTTCACTCCATGACTCCCCAGCCATCACACATCAACAATTTGTGGATGACAACATCTTGTTTGGGCACCCTTCAGTTCAAGAAGCATCAATGTTTAAATTCCTGCTTGATGAATATTCGGAAGCATCTAGAGCCAACATTAACAGTGAAAAATCCCAAATTTTCTTTTTTCACACTCCCCCAGCCACTCAATCCTCTATAACCTGCATTCTCGAATTCTCTATAACCTCTCTACCCTCAAAGTATTTAGGTACCCCTTTGACCGATTCAGCACTTAGACATGCCTCTTGGCAATTGCTCCTAGAAAAACATGAAGCTTGCCTTTCTTCCTAGACCTTTAGAGCCCTCAACATGGCTAGTCGGTTGGTGCTAGTTAAAGCGGTTTGACAATCAATGCCTTTATATCTCTTCTCTATTTTAGCAGCACCAAAATGGGTGCTTAAGAGAATCAAAAATTTACAACGTAACTTTCTATGGAGATCCTCAGGCCAAAATAGTAAATAGGCATTGGTCAAATGGATGACAGTTTGTCTTCCCAAAAAATATGGAGGTGCAGGTCTCCAAGATCCTCAACACAACAATGCAGTTATCAGAGCAAGGATATGGTGGAAATGGCTCTCAGCTCCATACACACCGTGGGCTACACTTTGGACTGCCAAATATTCAAATAACAAACCACCAGAAAATTTAATCAGACTGTTGTCCACTGAAAAGGGCTCCTTAATATGGAATGAAACCAAATAGCATAGTGCCATGATACAGAAGCACAGTTTTTGGGAAATCAGGGATGGCAGCAATGCTCGTTTCTGGGCTGAATCTTGGCAACAAAGACCACGGCTCAGCAATTTCTACAATCCTCCACATACAGATGATTGGGCCATACAACAGAAGGAAAAAGTCAATCAGCACTGGATTCCAGCCCTCAATCAAGGATATAGACAATGGCTAAAAGCGGCACAAATTATCAGACAAGGAACTTGAAGAAAATCCACAATGAGATTGACACAAAACTCACAAATAGGAAAATTAGATTCTCAGACAAGAAGAATATTCTGAGATGGGGGTACACACCATGTGGGAATTTTACCACTAAGGTGGCGTACAACATTTTGACTAGCAATCAGGCTTCAAAAGACCCTATTTGGGACAAAATTTGGTCTCTTGGCATTTGGCCCAAGATTTCGACATTTCTCTGGTTGCTATGTTAAAAAAGGATACTCACCTGGGACAATCTAAGGAAAAAAGCTTCCACGGGCCCTCAATATGCCCCAATTGCAACCAACAGGAAGAGACAATACAACATCTTATGGACTCGTGCCAATTAGCCAATAAACTATGGGAAAAAACCGATTTAGATGTCAAAAAAGAAGTAGAGTAACAAGGGATATTACAAACACCATCCGTAATTCGGTAATTGATCCTTACAAGAGCAAGTTTCTAAACTCTCTACGGAAAATTATTCTAGGCCTTCTCATCTAGAATTTATGGAAAGAAAGAAACAGACGCATTTTTAAGAATCAATGCACACCTCTTGATAACATATGGAGTAATTTCTGCAACAATCTTCAGGAAACCTTGGCGCTTCAAAAATGGCAGGAAGAGGACTTTCCTACCCTTCCTCAAGAGAAGAATGTATGGGAGAATTGGCATCTTCGGATTACCCAAACACATGAGCACCCCAACAACTTTTCTCAAAATCCCAAAGCACCAAGTAAATGGCAACCTCCTCCCCAAGGAATGATACAATTAAATTTTGACGGAGCCTCCAAAGGCAACTCAGGCATGGTAGGTTATGGAGGCATCTTTAGGGATAATGGAGGCAAACCACTCCTGTGCTTCCTTGGCTCAATAGGTTGGGACATGAAAAATTCTGCTGAACTAGAAGGTCTGTGGCAGGGACTTTGCTTAGCTCAGCAGCGTGGATTTTTTCCTATTGTAATTGAAGGAGACTCACAAAGCCTTATCAACATGGCCAATCAAATTCTCTAAGGAACACCTGTTCACAAAGTAGCTAGCAGCTAGAGATTAGCAACTTGTTTAGAGCTCATAGAATAATGGCTCTTAACCAATAGAGCAATCACATTCCAACATGTCAAAATGGAAGGAAATAAAGTGGCAGATCTCCTGGAAAATCTGGGGGTGGAAAGTGATCGAGTTCTAAACACAGGCTCATTTAACATATTAAATGACAGCTCTCATTTACAGGAATGCACTAACCCGGTGCACAACGATACAAAACTCCCAGATGTGAGTGTTTAAGAACGCTGGTACTACTCAGCGAATTTGGGTTAGCAAGTGGCACGACCACCTGGCTACCCACGCTTCCACCCAAATGATCACCGCTGACATTAATGGCATTTTAATGCACTGCACAGACCAAGGAAACCTAAATTTGGTTCTTAAGATGGCTTATTCGGACCGCCTTCCCCCTGTTCCGCCTCCTTGGAATTGCAATTGTCTCCCAGCTGCTGCAAAGCCGAGCTCACGCACGACAACAGGGAGATGTTGCCAAATTCCATGCTACATTGAGATGGCAGATGGAGCCCATTTCTCGCACTGTCATCTGCACTGCATTTGACTTGATTCTTCGGCCTTGAATCTTGGTTTAGAATCACAGATTACAGGTCCCCCTGCTCTCATTAGTCATTCAATCCCAGGCACTGCTCCTCCTTGTCTTCGTTTGCCCAATTTGGACCAAGTGAACATGCCTCGTCTACATCATAGGATGCGCTACAGGAGGGATAGTAGCAAAGGAAGAACAATTTGCCCCCCCCTGTCCCTCTCTGACTCGACCCCTTCTAACTCTTCTTCCCCCTCGACGGCTCATTTCATAGGACATTATCCAGCCACCCACAGTGGTCAGAGGCGAGATCATACTGCAGGTTCTCAGCATATTGAAGATGCTCCACAGCCTCTTGCTACCTCTGTCTCGTCTCAACAACCCAGTCATTCAGCCCAATTCCAATTTCGTTGCACGTTGGAATGACCATGCATAATTGTGACCATTTCGGTAGCATTTATAGAGGAGCCTCAAAGCTCTGAAGTTCTAGCTCACAATATTCAGGAGCCGACCAAAACCAGCAAAATAAAAGCCCCTTGTAGCAGCTTAGGGGTGCACAAAAGCCATGAAGAAGCTCAGGACCGCACATACACAACTTAGGGATGCAATAATCTGGGCATGGAAACAACTCTGAGAGATCAACAGGACGCAAAAGATGGCATGGAGGCGTACAGGTGTCTGATAGTGGAAGAACCTCCTCCTACTAATGACACCTAGCTGGTCAAAGTCTTTTTCAGGTTTTGGTTTCCTGGCTCCCAACCTTAGAGGTCTATTCTATTGTTTCTTTTATGAAAATGTTGTTAATTTTTATGTTTGCTCGAAAAACTATTCCACTATGGCATTACAGGCTATTACCCCTACGTGGGCAGCAAATAATTCTAGTTTTGGACTAGTTTCCCCGGTGCGGGCAGTCTCTTTCAGTTATTTGTTGTTAAACATGGCATATTTTGAGGCTTGATCTGCAGAGGCTGGTGCCTCCTTGTACCATTTTTGTTACATTAACAGAATTTGTCAAATTTAGAAAAAAAAACATGGTGGAAAAATATGTGGATAAATTTTATGTCATGCAGGTGATACCATGGGGATGGTACTATAAGCTATACCACAGCTAGACTATGTACAAGAGTACATATGGGACTGTATGACTACATACGATACAAGGTTGAAAAATGAAATGTGTATTAGTGTGTATAACATACCTTGTGTACACGTACGCATAGAGTCATTGGATAGATGTCTGACCAGGTACACAAACCTGGAGGCTACCTAGAAGAAGGAAAATAAGTTTTGTATAAGTAACTATGGCTAATCACAGTTTTGCATACATACAATTACGATGAATATATATATGATGAATATATATTGTTATGTGAACTAATCTGTTCTGACCTTGCAGGCATATTAATGTGGAAAATATGCTAACTGATGTACTTTACGCAGAGAGACTGCAAGAAGCAAGTGTTCAACAAGAACACAAATACTTGAAATAATTCAAGCAGAGAACATGCATTCTTCAGATAAAATAAATGATAAGCAATATCTGCGTTAATAATATTAACTAACAGATCATGATATTTATCATAGTCAAGCTTTTCCATCTATAAATTCTCCCAAATGGTTTGAAAAAAATGTGTTACAGGTTGCTATGAAAGGAGGGCACTCCTTGATATCAATGTAGTTATGGAAGGAGAAGTGCTGGGATCACTCCTTGTGACAGATGTACATTAGAAAAATTGCATCAGATGGCAGAGCCATGAGATCTTTTGATTCAGAAACCAACTAACTGTGAACAAGGATAGGATGCAGTGATACATCGAGGATGGTGTAAAATTTAAGGGGGGGAGTATGTAACACCCCTCCCTCATGGACTAAATTATTGTAAACCTAATCTAAGTGAAAGCTAGGTGTGATATCCTCCCTTGTGTGTCAAATGTTGTAAACGTAAGCTGAGTTAAAGCTAGGTGTGATACCCTCCTTGTGGGTTAAACTATTCTAAAAGTAAGCTGAGGAAATCTAGGTGATATGTAGTATGAAAATAAAATACATTATTAAATAAATTAATAAAATAAATCACTTGGAGGTCAGAGCTCCAAGAGAGAGGAGATACTTGCCAAATCCCATGAGGAATGGGATAGAGATGAATATTTATTGATAAAGCTTCTAAATGTGATTCTAGATAAGCTTAGATGGACTGAAGATCCATCAGATGAATGGGAGATAAATGTCCATCGGACATAAAAGATTTGCGGGAGATAAAGGCAATATTTTATATGGAAAAACCTCGTGGGAGATAAATATGAGCTTTTCCGGGAAAGACCTAGGAAAATGGAAAAATCCATAAAGCGGGATGCCACTAATGGTAACTAAATCATGAAAGAGGGTATTAAATACCCAGAGCATTGATCAATTGAGGATAGTTGATCCTTGGCAAGATCTTCTGCTCAGGGGGAATCAGAGGTGATTCATGGCTAGATGGTGGTGCTCCTCCCTCCAAGTGAGGTTTAGTTGGTGTCATATGCATGGAATGTTTGTATGTTGATTCTTACACTCTCTTTGTCTGTTACTGTTCCAATTTTATTATGAGGATTTTTCTTAGTTCTGAGAATATTTGAATAAATTACATGTGCTTGGGTATTAATAGATTTAATCGTGTTTACCTCTATTCGGGTGAGATTTACTTGCATGGTATGTGGAAATCCTTACTTGTTATGAGATTAAAATCAATTAGCTCAGATATGGTGATGGATGAATTTATCTCTATTATGAAATGACAGATTCCTTATGTAGGTTGCATTCCAGTGTAAAGTTAACTGTAGAAGCATGTTCAGTGGGTAACGGTTCTAGGACCCATTCATGGTAGGAATTGGCATGGGATCATTATTCATAAATAGATTACCTGTGTTAATGTTTCCTTATGAAATGATTGCATCTATTGTGGGCTTAATGTGCATGACCATGTTTAAGGAGTTGGAAAATGATAACTATAGGGGGTTGATGTGAATGATTTCCGTCATTATTCTGAAATGGTCATATAATTTGGTTAAGATAGTTGTTGCATCTAACATCAAGTGGTATCTCTGGTGCATGTGGAGCACTTAGTGGATCATGCTTCTAATTGCACAAGTAGAATTGCTTTCGATAAGGGTGATTCGATTAGTTAATTATGTATGTTGAACCAAGGGTTAGTTAGAACACCTTGATTATGATGAATTATATTAGTGATGGATGGTCAATGTTGGCCATAGTAAATTTAAGATAATACTCCATTAATGCCGATGTAGATTAACCAGAAGATTATATAGGTCGCATGTCATGATTATTCCTTCACACCGAGTGACGGTTCTAATATATAATTTATATGAATATAAAGGTTCCCATTATGGATCCGATAAAGTATAAAAGAATGATGTGTTATTATGATATTGTATAAACTATTAAGAAATGACGAAATGGTTAGATCTTAGCTGTAAAAAAAGAAAACTTATAGACTTAGAAGCCTAATTATCTATTATTCTGGGGTAGGCCAAAGGGGTACGTTACAACAAGGGATCAATATATCCAAGGAATCAATAAACCCAATGAGCTAATATTAAAAACCCAAATGATTAATAAACCCAAGGAATTAATATTTTACGCTCACGAGATTAATAAAACCAAGGGATTAAATGATAAACCAAAGGAATTATTAATATTAAAAACCTGAAGAACGAAGAAACCAAAGCATTTTATATCATAAACCTAAGGAATTAATAAACCCAAGGGAAAAATATTAGAAACCCAAGGGATAAAAAATTTCAAGGGATCAATATTAAAAATAGAAAGGATTAATAAAACATAGGAATTAATATTTTAAACCCAAAGGATTGATCAAACCAAGTGACTATGAATATTATAAACCTAAGGGATCAATAAACCCTAGGGATTGTTAATATTATGAAAGCAACATGTTAATAAATTGAAGGGATAAACATTGTAAACATAATGGATTAATATTAAACCTTAGGACTATTATTTAAACCTTAATATTGGGGATTAATAAACTAAATGGATTAAACGATAAACCCAAGGAATTATTAATATTACAAACTTAAAGAACAAATAGACTTAATCATTTAATATTATAAACCCAAGGAAATAGTAAATCGAAGGGAAATAGTAAACCCAACAAAATAATATTATAAACAAAAAGGATTAATAAGCTCGAGGAATTAATAAACCTAACAAACCAACATAAGAACAGAAGATATTAATAAACCCTAAGAATTAAAATTTTGAACTCAAGGGATTAATAAACCAAAGGGATTATTAATTTTATAAACCTCAGGAACTAATAAACCCAACCATTTAATATTATAAACCCAATGAATTATTGAATCGAATGCATAAATTTTAAAACCTAAGGGATTAAGAAGCACAAGGGATCAATATTACAAAGACAAGAGATTCATAAAGCCTATGAATTAATATTCTAAAAACAAATGATTGATAAAGTCACATGATTATTAATATGATAAACCCAAGCGATCAATAAACCTTATACATTGTTAGTGTTATAAACCCAAAGAATAAATAAAATAAAGGGATAAACATTATAAAACTAACGGATTAAATGCATAATATTGGAATTAAACTGAAGGGATTATTATTATTATAAATCCAAGGGATTATTAATATTATAAATAAAAGGGATGAATAAATCCAATGCATTTATAATTTTATAAATCTAGGGCATTAATATTACAAAAGCAAATGATTAATAAACCCAAGCAATCAATAAACCCAACGAACTAATATTAAAATCTTAAATGATTAATAAACGGTAGCAATTAGGTCGTGGAGGTGGTGTAGTGGTAAAGTCAGCCTCGTCATGATGGACCAGTCTTGTGTTCGATCCCGAGCAAGGTCGTAGCTCGTTGTGAGAGTAGTTAGTCTAAACTGGGCCAAGCCCACTACCTTAGTGTTCATACGACAATATGGCAGCAAGCGAAGTTTCAGACTACTCAAAAATGGCGATCTAGGGTTTCTGACAAACCCTTCCACGACGCAGAGTCTGAGCAAGCAGCTTCTCAGGCCCAAATAGAACCTTCGACAGGACAGGATCTATGATTCTAAATGCAGAGGACAATGAACAATCTGCTAGGGAGGCATCAATGCCTCCCCCCAAAGATTACACTCATGAAAACCCAACAGAAAGCAGAACTAAGAATGCAGAGACGTTAGAGATACGGCCTGCGCAGCAGCAGGAAAAGAATGGATAAGAAGATCTGGAATACGAGAAGGAGGATAAACAAGCAACATCTGGAAGACCAAAGAAAGCATCATCATCCACATGAAAGCCCATTGCCACAAAACGACCAAAGATCGAGCTGCCTAGTCACAGGATCAATGCGCAAATACAATTTATGAAAGATCACGCCCTGATTGCCAAATTCATAGGTTATTGGCCAACTGAAAAAGCTCTGCAAGGATGGATAACCTCAAAATGGAAGCCCAAAGGACATGTAACTCTACAGTTGGGCCCTAAAGGCTTCTTCACAGCCATCTTCAATTGCCTTGAAGACCCAAATCAAGTTCTAGATGGAGGACCCTATTTCTTCAATGCAACAGGTCTTTATCTACAAGACTGGGTCGAAAGATTCAACCTAGATAAGGAAGATTTCAGCTGGGCGCCAGTTTGGATCTGCATGTACTCGCTTCCACTGGAATACTGGGACAAGGACTCACTAACATCCATGGATTAGGCAAGTTCATAAAGGCAGCAGAGGAAACAAAGCTTCGAAGATACACATCCTATGCACGGATCTGCATTTACATGAAGTTGGGCCAAGCACTCCCGGACTCGGTAAGTCTTCTACGTGAAAACTTTGAATGGATTCAACCCCTTGACTATAAACATGCCTCCTAAAACCATAGAAAATGGAAGCAAGTCTGATCCGGAAGGATTCACCAAGGTAGCAAGCAAAAAAAGGCATACCAAAAAACCTCCCTCAGTACCAAAAAACACTTCTCCATCATCTAATATGCCATCCTCGAGCAACAGCTTTGATATTTTGACAAATCTAGAAAAGGAAAAATCAGACACACCTGCGTTAGCAAAGCCATGCTCTGTTCCATCCACCTATATGTCCCCCACACATATCCACTCTAAAGCCAGTCATCCATTGAATACAAATACCTCTGATAAGCCTGCATCAGACTCGCAACTCAACACCAACCCTGTTCATAGCAAAGCCCTATGGTCTGACAAAATTATGGACATTGATGATACACCAGTAGAACCTTCTCAACCACCAACCCATCCGGAGGGAGGCAGTCAGCAAAGTTTAATGGAAGAAGAACTAGAAAGCTTTGATCTCAGAGAAATCAACATTTTCAGTCTAGAGCAAGCTTGCAAAAGGAAAGAGTTTGACACAATACCAAACAGACAACTGGAAAATTTAGAAGTAGTGCTCACAACAGTGCATCAGCATAATACTTTGGGAATACAGCAAGGAGGCAAATGGGATGGGAAACATATCATCAAATATGGGAAGAAAATAGGTAGAAAGATAGATCTACAACGTACCATATTAATTGGGGAAATGCTAGTGGAGTCTGGAAGGTGCTCGAAGTTGACCAAATACTACTGATCTCTACCTACTAGTCAACCATGAAGCTCATCTCATGGAATGTAAGAGGACTTAACGGTCCTAGGAAGTACAGAATGTTAAAGAACATGATTCAGCAAGAACAACCATACATTGTATTCATGCAGGAAACAAAATGTAGCACCAACACATTAGAATCCATATTATCTAAAGCCTGGGCAGGATGTCATACGGTAACAGTCGACGCAACAAGTGCCTCACGAGGGTTAGCCATAGCATGGAACACTCAACATATATCCTTAACAAATTTCCATGCCTCACATTATTTCATCCAAGCAATGTTCCACCTGATCGGCACCAACATACATGGACATTTAACCAATGTTTACTTCCCTCAGGAGAGTACGCAAAAAATCAGGTGATTATCCACTATGGATCACGGGAGGAGGCTTTAATATGATCACACGGCTGGAGGAAAACCTGGGAGGAAAAAGAAAGCTGGACAAATAAAGCAATAACATCAAAGATTACATTCAACACAATGGTCTAATAGACTTACCTGTTTATAATGGCACCTACACTTGGAACAACAAAAGAGCTGACTCTGACCAAATATCATCACGGTTGGATAGATTTTTAATTGCAGACAATTTTGTTCATCTTGGTGGTGATATATGCGCTTCTATCCTTCCATTAGCTAGCTCGGACCATTGGCCCATTTCTTTGCAATGGAAAAATCCTGAAAAATCTAACAAAAGACCAATGTTCAAATTTGAAATTTTTTGGTTTAACCACCCTGAGTTCAAAACAGTGGTCAAATTAGCATGGGAAAGCTTCCTTCCCAATGGTGGCTCACTTATGTACCAATTCCAGCAAATATTGAAGCATATCAAAAAACAAATCAAAACCTGGAACTACACCACATTTGGCAACATCTTTCAAGAGCAAAAAGTTCTTAAGCAGAGCATGAAAGAGCTATAGCAGAAGATCATCCTAGAAGGCAGAACAGAGGAACATGCCAGACAGGAACAAAACCTTCTAACACAATTAGATGAAAGAAGCAGATAAGAGGAACTGCTCTGGAGACAAAAGTCAAGAATTAGATGGCTAAGAGAAGGGGAACAAAACACCAAATTTTTTCATCGCACAACTATACAAAGAAGGATGAATAACACAATCTCACACATTCAAAACTCACAAGGAGACAAAATGGAGAAACAGGAAGACATAGAGAAAGAGCTCACAAATCACTTCAAAACTGTGCATCAAGAGCCACCCATAGACAGACAACTTGCCATCAATGAGATAATTCAACATATTCCTAAACTCATTACAGAGGAGCATAATCAGCTATTGCTTAGACCAGTCACCTTGACGGAGGTCAAAGAGGCATCAAATCAACTGAAAGCTGGGAAAGCGCCAAGACCTGATGGGTTTACGTCCAAATTTTACCGTCACTTCTGGGACTTAATCAAAGAAGATGTCTGGAATGTGGTCAAAGAATCAAGAGTAATGCATTGGTTACTTCCTTCGCTCAATGCAACTTTCATCGCTCTTATTCCCAAAGTAGCGCAACCAAGCACTCCGGAGAAGTTCAGGCCTATTGCACTCTGCAATGTCATCTACAAAATTATCTTGAAAGTCATAGCCAATCACCTCAAACCACTCCTCCCTCTTCTCATTTCACTAGAGCAATCTGGTTATGTCGAAGGTCGTCAAATTTTGGATGGTATTATACTGACTCATGAAACCATCCATTCCCTAAAGATAAACAAACACGCAGGTATGTTGTTGAAAATCAACCTTTCCAAAGCCTTTGATAAACTCAGCTGGACCTACATAAAACAGATGCTATCAGCCTTTGGATTTTGCCCGACATGGGTTAGATGGATTATGACTCTAATTTCATCCCCACTTTGTTCTGTTCTTGTCAATGGGATCCCCTTTAAACCCTACCACCCTTCCAGAGGAATCCATCAAGGTGACCCTCTGTCCCATTTCCTATTTATTATTATGGCTGAGGGACTGGGTCGTCTTATAAAGCATGCTATTCATTCTTAGGATCTTAGAGGACTCTCTGTTCATGGAATCCCTGTAATTACCCATCAACAATTTGTCGATGACATTATGCTCTTTGGTCATCCTTTTGTAAGTGAGACCCGAACCTATAAAGTTCTTTTAGATACATTCTCAGAAGCCTCTGGCACCACCATAAATACCACCAAATCTCAAATTTATTTCTTCCATACTCCTATTGCCACCCAAAGAATTATTGCTCGAATCATTGGCTTCTCTCAAGCCAAGCTTCTGTCTCAGTATTTAGGCACCCCTCTTATAGATTCAGCCTTAAAGCATGCTTCTTGGCACCAAATCATTGAGAAAATGGAAAGTTGACTCATGTCTTGGACACACAGAACTCTCAACATGGCAAGCAGATTAGTCTTGATAAAGGCATTCCTACAATCTATGCCCCTCTATCTCTTCTCAGTTCTTGCTGCACTGAAATGGGTGTTAAAAATAATTAGGAATCTGCAACGCAATTTCTTATGGGGTTCCATAGGACAAAACAGAAAATGGGCATTAGTAAAATGGGAAAAAGTTTGCAAGCCTAAAAAGCAGGGGGTGTAGGCTTACGTGATCCACAACATAGCAATACTTTGATGGGAACACGGATTTGGTGGCAATGGGTATCCTACCCACAGAAGCCATGGGCACAACTATGGACTGCAAAGTATGCAAACAATCAACCGCAACAAGAACTAATAAGGATAACTACCACACTCACAGGATCCCTAATTTGGAATGCGACTAAGCAACACAGAGAGGTCATCCATCAACATAGCTTTTGGGAGATAAGGGATGGGAGGACGGCCCGCTTTTGGATGGATTCATGGCAACAGAGACCCAAAATTGCAGAAATATTACCATGCACAAATCATAATGGAAATGAAATTAACCAGGAGGACAATGTAGTGCATTTCTAGACTCTAAGCACCATATAGGGCTTTAGGCAATGGAAACCATCGAGGAAAATAACACAGCAAGCAACAAAAGCTTATAACATGGAATTACACAAAGAGCTCACCAATAGAAGAATCAGAGTCAATACTAGAAACGATGTACTCAGATGGGGATATACACCGAAAGGAATATACACCACTAAAGAAGCATACCAGCTAATGTTCCAAACACAGGAACCAATAGATCCTGCTTGGAATCGTATCTGGACTACAGGGGTTTGGCCAAAAGTTTCCACCTTCATCTAGCTGTTATATCATCAAAGAATTATCACTTGGGACAACTTAATCAAAAGAGGATTTCAAGGACCATCCTTCTGTCCCAACTGTCAAAATAATGAAGAAACTATTCATCACCTCATGGACTCTTGCTACATGGCCAATCAACTCTGGGAAAAGCTCACTTTCAGATGTCAGTGACCTTGTAGGCTTCTAGGGGATGTAAAAGGCACCATTCGCAATTGGACTCCAGAGCCCTATAATAGCAAAGTTCTCAATAAGCTTTGGACAATACTACCAGGCCTCCTTCTCTGGATAATTTGGAAGGAAAGAAATAAGCGAATTTTTAAAAATAAAAAAATTTCCTTAGAAATCATATGGACAAACTTATGTCAGAACTCAAGGAAACTCTTGCGCTACACTAATGGACAACTGAGGACTTTCCTACCCAGCCTCAGGAACTAAGCATATGGGCTAACTGGAACATCTAGCCCCAGCAGGCACAATTGAACCCCAATAGACCTAGCATTATAACTAGGCAGCTCTCACATTGGTTACACCCCCCACAACATGTGATTAAGTTAAATTTTGATGGTGCCTCCAAGGGCAACCTAGGCAAAGTAGGATATGGGGGCATTTTCAGAAATCATGAGGGCCAACCCTTGCTATTGTATTTTGGTTCCATTGGATGGGATACGAACAATTTTGCAGAACTAGAAGGATTGTGGCAAGGTATGAATCTATCTTACCAACATAATTTTCATCCCATCATTATAGAAGGGGACTCCCAAATTCTAATCAATATGGTTACTCAAATCCAACAAGGAAGCACTGCTTCAAGAGTTTCCAAAAGCTGGAGATTAATGGCCAGGCTTGAACTTATAGAGAAATGGATAAAAGATAGGAGAGCAATAACTTTTATTCATGTCAAAAGGGACAGTAACAAAGTTGCAGATCTGCTGGAAAACATTGGGGTGGAACAGGACCAGATCCTACATTCTGTTATTCTCAACATTATAGATGACCATAATCAATTGCAAGCTTGCACTGACCTGGTGCACAAGGAGGCTCAACTCCCAGATGTGGGTGTTAACTACGGCAGTTAAGTTGATTAGACGGAGCAGCAGCGGATGAGGCGGCCACATGGCCCTTTGCAACCTTTCCAATGCCACCCTGAATGGCATTCATGGCACCTCGCAGGAGCCATTTAATGCCTGCACTAGTCGAGGCAGAGCCATTACCCACTTATCATGGAGCTGGATAACTTTCCTATTATTCTACCCCTGATTCACTGTGCATGCCCTCTGCAAGTGGGACAACCGGCTGAACGCACCAGCACTGGCCCTAGATGTTGGCTTGTGAGCTACATTGACTTGGGTAATGGCTTCCACCATTCCCATACCAACTTATACAATTCGGCTCACAACCTCCAGCCCTCTGTAATTTCCTCGCTTAGCTCTCCTGTCAATCCATCTTCTGTTCCTGCAGACTTTCTCCTTGTTCCCATAGCCACCATGGTCTGCCATCGTATGCGCAGTGGATGTGGTGGCACGCACGGTAGAAGTTATTGTTCCCCCTACTCAGCCTAGCTCCAACTTTGCTTCCCCTGCCTCCTCTGCTGAAAATCCCCACCAGCACAGTTTTGAAGGCCGGTACCCAGATACAAGAAGTGGCAGAGGCAGAGTAGGCCTCCTTAGCTCAAGCCGTGAAACTGCTACTATTTGCTCTGCTACCTTTCCCCTGCTCCGGACCCTACACCACCCAGTTTTGGTTTCACAGCTCTTTGAATCGCCAGGTTATAGTAGCTATAGTCTCAATCACCATTACAAAAGAGACCGAGTAGCATTCTCCCCTAGATAGTTCTACAGAGGCAGCGAAAAGAGCTGGACCGAGTAGCAGGAATAGGGGCAACAATGACGAGCAGGAAGCTGATGAAGGTCGGAATAGAAGGCATTGTAAAGCCATTGCTGGCAGTCAGCATGTTGAGATGGGCATTCATAGTTACACGCAGGCCTCAGACAGCCATTTGGGTGACACGTCAGGCCCACATGTTGAGGCTCGCTGCATGGAGGAAGGCCATCAGGCATTGGGACATGGCGAGTCGAACAACCCAGATGACTGGGTGTGTCCAATTGTGGAGGAGCCCGCTCCGAAAGACTAAGTGCCACGTGTCATGCATGCTAGGTGGATTTCTGTCTTGCTCTTGGTTTAGTTTTGTCCAGTCCTATGTGTCCTCAGGATAAACTGTTGGTTTGCTAGTCTAGTCAGGATAAACTGTTGGTCTTGGTAATGATCTGTTTAAATTTGCCACCCCTGTGTGGGTTAATTTTTGGATATATTTTGGACATATCTTTGGACTGGTTTCCCCTCTGTTGGGGCAGTCATAGAGAATCTTGGATGCGTGTTGATTGAGGCCGGTTTCCTTTGTGGCCAAGATTCACTGTAACTACCTTTTTTGTATCATATTAATAGATTAACCTTACTTACAAAAATAAAAATAAACGGTAGCAATTAATATTTTAAAGTCAAGGGATTAATAAGCCCAAGGGATAAAATGATAAACCAAAGGAATTATTAGTATTATAAACTTAAAGAACAAATAAACCCAAGGGTTTAATCTTATAAACCCAAAAGAAGAATATTATACACGTAAGGGATCAAAAAACGCAAGGGATCAATATTAAAAATGGAAAGGATTGATATTTTAACCCCAATGGATTAATATTATAAATCCAAGTTGTTTAAATCCCACAATAAATGTTATAAATCAAAAAATAAATATTAATGACCACCCTTAACCATCTTTTATTTTCATATTGAGACAATCTTTGTTACAATGCGACGTTGGACCATGGTTGACCATGATTCACGATGGTTGATTATCCCTTTCATCTCAAGACAATCTTTGTTATAACGCAATGTTTGAAAATGCTCACAATTATTGGTTTTGAAAATGAGAGAATATATGGAATGAAAACTTTGATGAATTTGGGGACTGCAGACGAAGAGCTAGGATTACAAACTTCTGCAAGTGTTGAACTCCATGGAGGGGTGCAAAGGGGGGAGCTCCACTCCCTCCTACAAGCAGGCCATGGCCAGCTGAGGTAAGAAACCAATAGAAACTACCAGAGGGCCTTCAGGAGAAGGGATAAGGAACATGGAAGAGGAACAGGATTTAACCAAAACAAGGGAGGATAATAGAACAAAACAAAATGAGGAAGAAGACAAGAAACAGGGAGTAGAAAACAAAGCGCAAAAGGGGCCATGTAAACCCAAGGCTGAGGTTACACCCAGAGTAGTTTTAAATGACCCTACTCTGTAGGTGCATAGGGACCACATGAAAACCTATGCTATCATTTGTAAATTCATGGGGTTATGGCCCACCGAAAAGGCACTACAAGCGTGGATCAAATACCACTAGAAACCAAAAGGAGGCATAGATTTACGTCTTGGGTCAAAGGGTTTCTTCATTGTGGTCTTTACAAATATCGAGGACAAAGACAGGGTGTTTGAAGGAGGGCCCTACTTCTATGCAGTTGCAGGTCTCTACATGTGGCCGTGGATGATGAATTTTGTGCCGGAGCGAGAGGCTTTCACTTCGGTCCTAGTCTAGATAAGACTCTACTCCCTACATCTTGATTATTGCCAAACTAAATCGTTATTTTCCATAGGAAATAAATTAGGGAACTTTGTCAAAGCTTCTGAGGCCACCAGAAGGGCAAAATATACTTCCTTTGCACGAATATGTGTGGAAATGGATCTCTCCGGAGCTCTATTGGATGAGGCCATCTTGGAGGTTTTCGATGAAGAATGGGTGCAAATAGTCAATTATGAACATATTCCTTTCAGATGTTGTAAGTGCCATGAGCATGGGCACCTATTTAGAGACTGCCCTCTCAGTAAAATAGAGAATAAAAGTAAAGCTACCACAGTGAAATATACGGATAACTTTCAGAAAGTGGGATATAGACGAAAAGGGCGTAAAAGGGGGCCAAAGCCACCTAAAACAGAAGGGAAACAAGCCAGTTTGAATAGGTTCCAAGTACTCGAAGAAGAGCAAGAGATAACAAAGGCAGATCAGGTAATGGAAGGTAGCCCAAGGGAGAAGGAGAAAGAAGAAAATAGTGAACAAACACAAGATAGTAATAACTAGAAAAAGACTACGTTGAGTGATGGAGAACTGGAAATGGACCAAGAAATGACCCACACTGAGATGGATATGGAGGATCATGAACTGCAGGATATTCTTGATAGAGAACACCTAGATCTGGAAGGGTTATTGAAACAGGGGACCATGGGAGGGGTAGATTCACTACCTCAAGAGGAGTTCAACAGAGTACAACAGCTGTTCCTATGGAAAACTCAGGCTAAAGGGCTGGAAAGGCAAAGAAACAATGAAAGGAAGGTCAACGAAGGTGTGAAAACTATGAAAACCACACCAGGATTAGCTCCTAGAAACCCAGGAAAGAAAAGAGGTAGAAAAGGGAAGAATGAGTTATTGATGGAATGTGGAAAGCTAATGATAGATTCAGGTAAGATGAAAGACCTAACTGACTACTCCTTTACAAATATTTCATAATGAAGTTCACATCTTGGAATATAAGAGGTCTAGGTAGTAAAAGTAAACAGAGATTACTTAGCATTAGAATGAAACAAGAAGCTACGGATATGATCTTTATCCAGGAAACTAAATGTTCCATTCAGAAAATAAAAGAAATTCACAGCAAATGGCTCAATAAATTTGAGTTTCTAGAAGTCAAAGCAGATAATATAGCAGGAGGTATACTCACTCTATGGAACCCCCACAAGATTGGCATAATAGATGCCAAGGCATCTAGGAATTATTTATTAGTGGTTATTCAACCTGTGGGAGATAGGGACACTTATCTAGTCACGAATGTTTATGGCGCCCAAAGATTGGATGATAAACTTAGGTTTCTAGATTCTCTTGTGGAACTAAGAGATATACATGTAGGAGTACCATGGATCATGGGTGGGGACTTCAACATGATCAAATCACTTTCAGAAAAAAAGGGGGAACAAGAACTTTAAGCTAAGACTCTATAGAATTGCAAAATTTTATAGAGAATATGAAGCTAGTTGACATTGATATGAGTAATGGCCTCTTTACATGGAACAACAAGAGAGGAGGAGAGTCTCAAGTAGCCTCAAAGTTAGATAGATTCATAATTTCAGAGGACCGTATGCTTATCGACAAGGAAATGATAGTGAGAATCCTCCCTTTGGTGGCTTGGACCATTGGCCTATACAAATTGAGGTACAGGGCATTGGTACCCCCAAGAACAGACCTTTCAAATTTGAGAATATCTGGCTCACCCACCTAAATTTTATCAGCAATAGAGCAAAATGGTGGACAGAAGATCTGCATATTCAGAGAACACAAATGTTTTTGCTTCACAAAAGACTAAAACACATCAAGCTTAGACTCAAAGACTAGAACAAGAATGAATTTGGCAATATTTTTGAAGTGAAAACGTTGTTGAAGACAAAATGCAGGAACTCAATCAAGCCCTTATCACAGATGGCTTTGATAGAGTCTAAAATGATCAAGTCACCAAACATCATCAAGACTGGGAAAACTTATGTAAATAAGAGGAAATATTTTGGAGACAAAAATCTAGAGTTCAGTGGCTAAAAGAAGGGGAACGAAACACTAGATTTTTCCACAGATCCACCATGGCGAACAGATCTCATAATAGGATCTCTTCGATGAAGGACGAGGGAGGTCATCTACTTAATACCCATGAAGAGATAGAAAAAGTATTAGTCCAGCACTTTCAAGGTATAGCAAAGGAGACCATTGCAGACAGAGCTCATTGTATCAGGGATTTAACAAGGCATATACCTAGGCTAGTATCAAGAGAGGATAATTTCAATCTCAATAGGCCTATGACTAAAGAGGAGGTTAGTGAGGTCGTTAAAGAAATGTAGAATGGCAAAGTGCTAGGCCCTGATGGTTTCAATGTGGATTTCTTTAAAGCTTATTGGAGCATTGTTAAACAAGATATTCTGAATGTAGTGGAGGATTCCAGGATGAATATAACCATTTTGAAGGTGCTCAATACTTCCTTCATCTCCTTGATCCCCAAACAAGATAATGCTCAGACTCCAGACAGGTTTAGACCCATAGCTTTGTGCAATGTGGTGTACAAGATGATATCCAAAGTTGTTGCCAACAGACTCAAACCCCTTCTTCCTACTCCAGTTTTTGTGGAGCAATCAGGTTATGTGGAGGGTAGACAAATTCTCAATAGCACCATTCAAGTGCATGAGGTGGTGCATTCATTGTTAAGCAATAGGAAGGTGGGAATGATTATGCAATTGGACCTTGCCAAAGCTTATGATAAGTTGAATTGGACCTATATCTGGAAGGTCCTTCTAGCCTTTGGACTTGATCATAACTGGGTAAGATGGGTTATGGGACTGGTAACTTCTTCTAGCCTTTCAATTCTGGTTAATGGTTCTCCTTCCAAGACTTTTACTCCTTCAAGAGGCCTCAGGCAGGGAGATCCACTCTCTCCCTTTCTCTTTATCCTCATGATGGAAGGACTTGGTCGGTCCATCAAGCATGTGAAAGAAGTTGGTAACATCAAGGGTCTCCAAATCTCTGAGACTGGACAGGCTTTGACCCATCAACAATTTGTTGATGAGACTATGCTGCAGGGAATCCCCACGATCAAAGAAGCTCTTTCTTATAAACAAATCCTGCATGACTTTGCCATGGCTACAGGTATGGAGGTAAATCTCTCCAAATCCAATATTTTTTTCTTTAATACTAATATTGCTATTTAGAGAAATATCTCTAGAATTTTGGGCTTTCAAAGGGATGTCCTTCCTTCCAAGTACTTTGGAGTTCCTCTAACTGATAAACCTTTGCACAAGAGCATTTGGGAGCCAGTGATTAATAATATGCAGGATAAAATCAGGAAATGGACTATCAGATCTTGAAATTTGGCAGGCCAGTTGGTGCTTACAAAAGTTGTTTTGCAATCAATCCCCGTCTTCATGCTTTCAGCCCTTCCAGCTCTAAGAGGAATTTTACAACAATTTAGAACAATTCAAGAAGACTTTCTTTCAGGTAAGGGGGAGGAGAGAAAGAAATGGGCCTTGGTAGCCTAGGATAATATTTGCAAACCGAAAAACCATGGGGGTCTTGGATTGGATGATCTGGAAGTACTCAGCAAGGTTTTAGGGGCAAAATTATGGTGGTGTTGGGTAAAAGATCCAAAGGCTCAGTGGGCTAGTATTTGGAAAGAAAAATATGCCAGCACTTGGCAAGATAATGATCACATAAGGATGACTATCATAATAAAAGGCTCCCACATCTAGAATAAGGCCTGGGAGAATAGAGGCTTAGTGCAAAAAAATAGCTTCTGGGAAATCAGAGAAGGAGATCTTGCTTTGTTTTGGGAGGATAAATGGCAACAAGAACCTACACTGTTAAGAGAGGACTTTCTAGACCTTAAGAAAGAAACTGATACCAGAGGGTTTCTTAGGGTAAAAGATTTTTGGTATTAAACAAATAATGAAGGAAAATGGAGAACCTGGAAGAATATAGAATTCAGGGATGATAACCCCTTGAAAGCAAAAGCAGATGCACTACTGACAATGTTGGACCAAAGGAAGATTCTTGTTTTAGAGGGGCATGACCAACTTAGATGGGGAAACAATAATGAAGGCACCTTTAATCTTAAGGAGGCAAAGAGCATAATCCTTGAGCTGGACTCCAATCTACCGGACAGGGTTTGGCAGAACCTATGGAGGCATCAAGGTTGGATGAAAATTAAACTCTTCATGTCACTGGTACATCATAAGAAAATTCTAACTTGGGAAAACATTCGGAAGAGGGTTGTTCTGGGACCTTCTAGATGCCAGCTCTGTGAAGCCCAAGAGGAAATAATGGAGCACCTTCTCAATAACTGCATTTTCACCTCCAGGTTGTGGGATACTTTTTCCACAATTTTCTAATAGACAGATAGGGACAAAGGAAGCATTATCAATACCCTAAATAACTGCAGATGAAACTTCTCTGATTATGAGTTTCTTTGCTCAGATTGGGCTTTAACTCCAAGCTTCATAATTTGGAATGTCTGGAAAGAAAGGAATAATAGAATCTTCAAAAATGAAAAAAGTTCCTCCCAACACATTATTGAGCAGATCTTAAGACAGCTTAAGGAGATGGTTGGTACTATAGTGCGAAATTCCCCAAGGAACCCACCTTCAGAAAATGAAATGCAGATACTTCTTCAATTGGGTATGCAGGGGTTTATACCATAGGGAATGGATAGGAAGGTAATGAATATGGAACATAAGCTAGATTACTGGCATCCTCCCCCTCAGGGTTTTCTAAAATACAACATTGATGGGCCCTCAAAAGGCAACCCAGTTATTGCTGGTTTTGGAGGGGTGTTATAGAATGAAAATGGTTGTATCCTTTTTATTTTCCATTGCCATTTGGGAAGAGCTACAAATAATATGGCGGAATTAATGGCACTTGAGCAATGTTTAGATTTCCTGAAGCAGGATAATCTCCAGAATATTATAATTGAAGCTGATTCTAAGTTGATCATTAACTTGGTCAAGAGAATCTGCTATGGCACAGAGCCGGAAAAAGTATCAAGACATTGGAGGTTGCTTCAGGTCTTTCAAACGATCTAGTTTCACCTCCTATGCTTACGTACCATGAGTTTTACTCATGTGCGAAGGATGGAAAATAAAGTGGCGGACATTCTGGCCAATCAACGGGTGCTTTGCACCAAAAGCAGGGTTAAGTTGAGCTGGCAAGAGATGCCTTAGAACAGATTAAGGGAGCAGTGTCTTGATTAGGCAGATGAGGACAAGAAGGTGTTCTGAAACAGAGCCACAGAGACGGGGTCTAGCTGATTTGGATTCATTATGAAGTGTTATTTCAAAAGTGAGGTCTTTTCTGGGATGTAGGTCTATGTCAACCTCCTTAGCCCAGGTAACAACAAACCAGAAGTCTCAGGGGGATGGCTGGAAGGAGGGATCTTCATCTTCCTTTGGCCCATGCACCTGAGGAGATGGGATGGTACATGGGGCTAGAGTCCAGACTTTCTCGGTAGACTCAAAACCCCTGCTTTAATTCCTGTGGTGGCTTTTTCGCCCTTGGGGTGGTTTCCAGTCTTTCACAAGCCCATAAAGCCAGAAGCGGTTTTTTGCAATCGGGAGCGATTCCACTCACCACGCAACACGTGGCCAAGGGTGGGGAGGAATTACCACCCTCATCGCACAGTAATTATCAGTGCTTTTAGTTCAAGCGATATGATCCTCAACTGTTGGATCAAGTGAGGAAGATCCACGGCCAAGAATAAGCATGCATGTTGGTGGGTCCAAAACAGAGGTTATGTTTCATGCTGATCACATGACCTCACTAGAATCGTGCACAAATGGTGGATTTCGAGTGGTTAAAATAAATGAAGGTTATGCCAAAAATGGACCTGATATGGCTATAAATTATGGTCTATTGGATTCATCGGGTCCGATTTGTTTGTTAAACGATGTGCTTGTTGGCCACCCGATATGATTTTCATCCACTAGATCTCTAGCTTAGGATCCAACGGTCAGTTTTGGAATGCTCGTTTAGTCTGGTGGGCCCACGGCCCAGGGTTTGTTTTCTCATCTTGGAACCATGGATTGGGGTAGGCCTACCATATTGGTGGGCCTCACCATCGTGATCACTTTTGTACACTATTTCACTTTTTTAATTGAATAGAAGGATCTACTCTTGCCTTGGCAAAAAAAAGAAAATGAGAGAATATATGTCATATTAAATATTTTAAAACCCCTAAGCCCCAAGTCCATTGCATCAATATTATAAACATAAATAATGCTATAACACAAAACAATAATAAAAAAACATAAACCACAACAAATATAAGAACCACATTGTAAACCATAATGCATTAAAACATGATAAATCATCATTACATTAATAATAACACATTTATATCAATACATTATAAACAATAAATAAATTTTAAGCTATAAATACATTGACATCAATATATGAATGTACTAATAGTATAAATCCGAAGAATATTGATATAAATAGCTATAACATGAAAGCCCAACAATAATATGATAAATGTAAATAATATTTTCATTAATGAAAGACATGAACAAAGTGAAGGGATCCACATAAAAGACCACAACAATTACAAATGCAAGAGAAAAAAATAAAATACTAACATTGCCATTGGAGAAAAGGAACATAAATGCAAAAAACACATCTAAATTGCACACATTGGATTTAAATAAGAACAACATAATAGGACATTTTAAGACTAGAGATATACAATTTTCTACATAACAACAACAACGAGAAAAAAAAAATCAATTTAACCAACATTGCAACCACATAAAGAACATTGAGTCTTAACATATATTTTTTGTTTTCTTTACATCAAATAATTCCACTACAAAATTGAACATGAAAAACTCCATCAAAATTCATCTATGGAGTGGCCTCTTGCAAAACACAACTAGATCGATGACAAAATCCGCACCAATTCAAATCAACATGATAATGATCACGATACTTAATGCTTTCCAACCAATTCCTTCTTGTTCTCCTCCCAGACTCTCTCTGGTGCACAAGTAACAAGTATTTTACATGTGTTTTCATTTCATCTAGCACATGAAGATGATCATCAATAAAACAAGGATGGAACCCATGTTTTATATCAAACTTGTTCCAAAGATATGAAAGAAAACTTATCACTCCAACAATATTGTGCATTGTTCTAGAATAATTGCTGACATCATTATTGTCCATATCTTCATTTGAAAGACAAAAAAACAAAAGAAAAATCAATAAGGACATGCACAAATAAACAAGCACACACAACACACACACACACACACACACATATACATAAAACATAACACCCCATTTGTATTTATGTTAAAAACCATAATGTTATAATATTACATGAAATAAAAAAAGCTAGTGTTACATGAACAAAATGATATAAAAATTTATACAGATATAAGTCTCATTTCACAATACAATAGAAAAACCATGGAAATAGAATAAAACCATGGCCAATATTCAAAAAATGAATATTAGCCATGGTGATGGCTATTATTCAAAACCTCCATTATTGCATTTCATGCTGTAATACACATCTATAATATTAATATCAATATGAACCGATTATAAAAATGATTTCGAATGATTGGTTCATATAACTCGTTGTTTATGTTTGAATGGTCTGTTTCAAAGAAAAGAACAATAGGAACTTAAAAAAAATAAGTAAATTGAACAACATGAAAAATGATGTAAACAATTTTCTCAAATATTAATATGAATATGATGAATTTATTAATCTCATAAATATATGAAAATGATTATCATATTAAAAGTAAATCAAGAGGACAATAAAAGAAATTCAAAAAACATACTATAAAGAAGGTCACAATGTTATTAGTTGTATGTCATAGCGATATGGACTTCAATCGCTCCTCTTCCTTCTTCCTAATTGTAACATATTCACTATATTTCATCTTCACATAATGTTGAAAAGAGAAAGGTGGTGCAATGCGTGAACCCTCTATTGATTTCACTCTTGATATGGCTATGAAGGTAAGGCCTTGTCGCTCTTTGTTCTTGATATCAACTGACGCTTGTTCTAAAGTCAATCCCTATGACTTGTGGATTGTAAGTGCCCATGCCATCTTCAAAGGAATTTGTTTTCGATTTCCTCTTATCACTGGTGTGATAGGCACAATGTTTGGATTTATTGCATCAAATGGAACACCAACATACTTATCAAAAACAACAATTGTGAACATTGGAAGTTTAGGTGGCTTAGAGGTAGGTGTATAAAATATATCCTTAACATAATCAAGTGCACCATCCACCAAGCCAACTTCAACCCATAAATTACATGTCAACATAACATGCTGACCATGACACAACAAAGCCTCACATTCCAATTAATCATCATCGACACCAATGATTTCTGAACGCCTTGAATGCTCAGTAGTACATCGTGCAATTAGAGAATTTAATGATTTTAAAATATGCCTATCATGGAAGGATACCAAATTATTTGTTGGAAACATGTGAATGTTGCATTAAATAAATATATTTCTCTAGGATGCAACCTCATATCAGCCTGTGACATAAGAAACTCCCAATATTCAAGAACAGGTTCTACATTTCTTATGTTATTGAGGACTCTATGAAAACAAGATTTCTCATTATTCCATTGTTTGTGAAAGATTGTGTCAAGAGTGAATTTTTTTTTTAATTTGTTCCACAAGACTTTCCTTGTTGTATTACCTACATACAAAGGCTTATCTCTCACAGGAGGTAGTTGGTCAAGGTCACCCATAAGGATGATGGATCTACCACCAAAAGGTGAATTCTTTTTCTCTGGAAATGCTTCTCGTAATTGAGCATATATTTTCATAAACAACCTTGATCCTAGAAATCTCATTTCATCAATCAATATATATCTAACATGTCACATTTCTTCTTGTAATACTACAAGTGATTTCCCCTGTAGTGGCTGCATATCTTTAATTGGAATTTTTAGAGCTATTTGTATTGTTTTTGCATGTATATTAAAAGAAACTATTCCTGTTGGGGCAAGAAGAAACAATGGGCTTCTTCAATTACTTGAAAAATTAGAAAGAGCTTAAAAAATACAATGGATAAGAAAATACGTCTGAGTTCCCACAGTGCCCTAAACAATCATAACAAGAGCTTCACGAATATCATATTCAACAAAGTGCCTTAAAACAATCTCAAAAGCAACTTGATGTTTTTCCGAAAATGAATTTAGAGATGCAAATGTTCAATTTGAAAGGTCAAAAATATCACCCCTTGATTTTGCATTCCTTATAAAATTTATATCTTCTTCTACAACATCATCAGAAATAGTTGTAGTTTCCTAGTCAAAGGATATATCAAAGTCCCTTCGACTAAGGGTGTGAAGATAAAAAACATTCACATCATTTGGTGGAACCAAGCGAGAGAAAATTTGCCATTCTTGAAAATCATCTTCAAGATTCATTTCCTGTTTAGAAAAATCACCATCTTCTTCATCTTCAATATTGTCGATAATTGATGGATTTCGATCAACATGCCATGCTCGATATCGGAAATTCCTCCAATCTTCAATAATAATTTCAGTTGAAAGGCCAATTTCTATAGGAATGTCATGAAATGGCTTATATAAGAGAAATTTTGTCCAACAAAAGGTTTCAAATTCATCTGAAGCCTCACCAGGAATAGAATAACACCGTGGCCAAACCCGAACAATAACATGAACTTCTCTAGGCTTCCATGGATCTTGTTTACTCTTGATATCAAATGTCCAGGATATTGTTGTTTCTATCAAACATAGATGTTCAAGGAAAAAAGGTCTCTTCTGATAATTTTGAAAAAAAGTGTTCTCAGATGAACATTGCAAGCCTTCCCTTAAGCTTTTCCTAAAAACCTTTCTTCCAACATTTAAGGAAACAAATTTCTGACTACAAACAACAAGAGGTAGCTTAAGCAACATATAGCATGTTTCTTGTGCTCGAATGTCACGGTCAACAATCGTTTCTGCAAGAAACCTTCTATATGCAAATAAATCATGATCCTCAAAGCCAATAGAATTTGAAATTCTAGTTAACATACCATGATAACTTTCAAACCTTTTTTCTGCTTTTGATGCATACTTAGCAATATATTTCAAGACAACATAGTGAGAAATCACTAGCTAGAAATCAACATTTGTACGCCGCATTGTTAGAAGACCAATTTTATGTACATTAAGCTTATCATAATTTCTTACTGGCTCATATTTTTTTCTTCCTTGATCATCTATGAACAATCTTGATTCGTCAAAAAGATCCCATGGAGCATTGTACCAACATGTCAGAATAGTGCGTTTTTTCCCAAACACTACACTTTGTGCACCTTTCGACATGGTTTGACAATTCTTCATAATCATTATGAGGATTACAAGAGAAAATATGACCAGTAGTCAATAGGAAAGGGTCATCATTGAGGCTTCATTAAACCATTATGTTGCAACGATGTAGGTCACGTCAATTCCATGCAGTTACATATTTGTCATTGAATCTCTTTGTAAGTTGTACATTTAAACCATTTCACCAATAAAGTATTTCCATGCCAAGAGCGCCTTCCAACCATAGGAAACTATGGATATGTGTTGAACCTCTATGTCTCCACTCATATCTGAAGAAAATAAAGATATAGTTACTACAAATAATATAAATAGAATAATAATAAAAGTTGACAAAGTATAGAAAATAAATTCAACAACACAAACTTGTACCAAAATTCCTTATCTTTAAGATATTTCTGGATAACTTCCTCTCAAAAAATATTGAATCTATGGTTCATACATGTTGCAAAAATATGAGGGTACTGGATAACATTATCAATTTTCATACAATGCTCATTTAAAGAACGAGAATGTGAATGTATGGGCATGAGGTTATGCAACTCTAGCCACTTTGTGTCAACTGCACTCAAAGTAAAAAATAAAGATGGACATCCTAACTGGGTAATCATGTTAGTCAATTCAGCTTGACACTTACTCCAATATGCCCTTTTACCTCCCAGAGAAGAATCAAACTGCATAAGATGCTCAACCAACTTATTATCTGGTAAACTAGACAGTTGGTGACACAACTCTTCAATTGTTGTAGGTGAGTTATCACGTAAAAGTTTCTTTACAAAAATTGCAGGAGTTACCTGGCTTTCATTCTGAATTATCATGTTAAATATGTAATATCGAAAGCTAAGATGGCTTCCAAATCTCTGATCATAGTACCTAAGAAGATGCAATGCATACTCATGAAGTTCAACACTACAAATACGTGGTTGCAACCAATCAACATCACTGGCGGGAACAATGTTGGGAATGCCATATCTAATAACCCATTTGTATTATATTCATTCACTGGAGAGGTTCCAATACTTAGCCAATCCATGTCTTGAACATGTGAAGAATCAACATTGTCAAGAAATTCTATAATTTCTTCCACCTCTCTTCGTTCATTTGGTAGGCAAGCAACAAAAGAAGAAGGATGAGAGGGAGAATGCTTAATAGACAACCCTTCATTGTTATTTGCATTGATCTCAGATTCTTCAATGTGACAATCAACAAATTTATGCCTGGAGGAGACATCCATTGATCTTTTGGGCAAAGCATTCACTGAATCATAGTCAATTAGAACATCTCAATGATATTGATCATGTTGGATTTTGAAAATCAATGCAACCATCACTCGAGATATTTTGACATAACATTCATAATATTTAGACTGAGGGACATGTCTCCTGCAAATAAGAAAATGAATATCTTCAACATGTCGTGGAAGACTTTGTACAATTGTAGAAATATATAAAGGAAAGTTAATTGTATGACCTCTATAATTATATTTCCCAACTTAAGCATGTGTCACTTGCAAAATAGGATTCACACGTGCTATTAGAATTTCTTCAACTTGAGTAAGAACTCTTAAGATATGAGGTTTCTCACTAGGATCCATGTTATTATATCGACAAAAACGATGGGCTCCTCTTTCACTCTTACATCGTCTACAAACATGTCATTTAGAATGTCTCAAAACCTAGATTCCGGGATATGATTCTTGGAAAATGTGCCACATTTGGAAAACTGTCAAGCTATCTATGTTTTCTCAAAATCTTTTATGCACTAAAATCATGTTTTCATCAAAATGAATATGATCTCTATTGGTCAGACCATGTTGAGAACCATTTGGAAGAGGAAAATTTCTTCTAAAATGTACTTCATCTTCAAGAACACGAGATTCCCTTCCCAAATTTGAAGCATGTGGAATGGATCTATGACGGGGTATTTCCAAATTTATGGTCTACATTTCATGAACCTGAGAGGGTGTAAAGGTATTTTTTTCATAAATGATTTTAGAATTTAATTTCTAGCTAATTATAAATGAAAAAAATGAAAGAAGAATCAAATGAATTCAAAATTTACATTTATTTATAGATGTGGATGAGGGTTATGATATGGTTGCTCTTCGTTATAACATCAGTGGATGGAACATTCTGGGAGTTAGTTTCTATGCCTCTATTCAAATGAGTTGTTTCTTGTTTCAAAAAAATAAATATGTTATAAAACTAAATGTCCAACAAATAAATATTCAAAAATGAAAACAAATCAAATACATTGAACATCTACATTAGTTTTACAATTTGATGTTTTGGATTCCAATTCTCCAACTTAATGAGATGAAATCATGTTTTCTCCATAAAAGGTTATAAAATACAATGTCCAACCAATTGTAAATGAAAAAATGACTAAAATATCAAATGAACTCAACATTTACATTTGTTTGGGATGTAGATGAATGCTATGATATGGTTCCTCTTTGGTGCAGCAAAAGCTGCATCTACCCACATTATGCAAATAAAATTGCATGTCACACTATGTCTTAGGAATTTTAATATTCCTACCTAGTAAAACCTTCACAAGTCAAGGTTTAATGCTCCTTCAATAAACTCTAGGCAGAAATGTTTGATTTACCTATCCAAAGTCTGGACCTTTATAAACCTTTGAGTGGAACCTTATAAATCCTTCATAATCTTTGGTTAATTCTTATTACCCATGCATATTAACCATACCATGGATTTTTTACTTTGGTTAAAACTCAACTTAAACCATAATAGATTAATCCTACTTATTTCTATTATAGTTCCCATATAATAGAATATTTCATAAACCACACTTAAACCTTACCTTTCTTCCATTCCACAAACTTTTGCACATATATCGATGCTCTCCTTAGCACATTAAATCTTTGTCGTCGATCTCATTCCTCAATCCGACAGTTATCGTGTAATAACTCGCGCCGTCTAGCATGGCCAATATCCACCGTTTATTTCTCCTACCTTTATCCAACGGTGATCCTGCCATATCGCGCGATTACATGCATAGCCGATACTAGATCGAGAGTGCATGAGAAAAGTGGTTTTCTCATGCCACGTGTCAGCCCCTCAGGTTAATCACGTCAAATCATAGAATACCATTTACAGATTGTAGGGTGCACAAGATACCACTGACCACTTGCGAAGACTGCTCCATCCTTCTGCTAACACATGGTTTTAATCTCCACCATTCCTCTTCCGTTGATATTATCTATCAATCTGGTCGATCTGACGGTTCCTGTTCTTTATTGTTTAATTCTTTCTACGTCATTGATCTTTTGTGAGTGACTTGACTGTTCAATGTCTTTGCTTCGGGCCCGATCAATCCATACATTGCATCAAAGACTTCAACCACAGAACCAGGTTGAAGCAAGGATTTCTTATTCCTTTCACTAATTTCGATCTTTGATTGTTCTTCTGCTTGAATCCTTCATGAGCTTTGTTCTGCATATTATTTAAACGCTATCACGTCTAAACTTCAACATTGATCCTTCAATCAGATTCAAACAATCATACCACTATCCTTCATTCTCCACCTCTGCGATATGCTTTAATTCCACCTACATATATATACTATGCAGAATTACTTTAATTCACACACAATCTATAATTCCATTAATCCACACACACCACACAACTCAAGAATCGAATTCTATGTCTTTATAAATAATTATTTACATAATGAATCTCTCTGATTTTCTAATTGGTGACCTTTTTTCCTTTACTGCCCATAGGCTTACAGTGAAGCCCTATCTAATCTATGAACTTTGATTCTCACTCTAACTCGCTAACTCACTAACTCTCTAACTAACTAACTAACTAACTCTATGTTTTCCTTTTAGGCTTACATTTATACAAAAGGTTCTATAAACCAATTCCGATTCAAATCCTTAATCTTTTGAACTAAATCATGAATATCCTCTATGTCCACTTTTGACTCAACTAATCCCTAAGGATCCTCTCTAGTTCCACAAACCATGAAACGAATTCCTAATCTAAGATTTACAATTGATTTTCAAATCTCTCAATCCATATGGAATCTTAACTAGCCTAAATCTCTCATGTTCTCCAACATTCGAGAACATTTACAAAATCCTCCCAATATTTAATTAATTCCTATTCTTAATATCTCTCATAAACTTACTTGAAAACCTTAATAATTACATTAATTTAATACTCAAGAAACCAACTTCCTTAAAACACAAGACCCCCTATGTCTACTAAAATACAATGATATTTATGAGCCGGATGCTCCTGCATTAGACTCCCAAGGTTGAAAACATTCATGATCTCCAGATCATGTGTTCTCATATGTTGATAGAAAACCTCCAGGGTCCCAAAATTTAGTTTGTAGTTGTCTAAATCCTATGTTCCTCTGTTGTTGCTGTATGTTTGTTGTCTTCTATTTCATATTCCTCTCCTTCTCAATTAGTTTCAAATTCTGATTGATCACTTTTCCTGTTGTTGTCAATCTTCTCCATTTGGACTGCATCATCATTAATTGCCATAATTCTTCAATCTCTATCTCCAGCACATCCTTGGGCTGGTACATACTCTACCATTTATTTCTACCTCTTTCTCTTTGCTTCATTTTGTTGTTGTTGTCCACTAGCTCTTGCATCTTCACATTCTGCATTTCCTAAAGCTATTTTGTTCCCCAATGTTGAAATTGAGATTTCTCTTCCTCTTTCATGATTATCTCTTTTTGCATCAAATCCTGATTCTCTAGCATTCTTTCCAGCAACATAATATCTCTGTTCCATGGATTAAATACTTCCACAGAATCTTCCTCTTCCATCTTTACTTGGATGCTCATCTATTCCAAATTTTCTCCAGCATCAACACCAAAACCTGCACACACAAAAGAATTATTAAAATAAAAAACATAAGGCCTCAGTGCTTGTTCTTCCTTTCACAACATTTCAGTATGTTTCTCTGAATTTTCCCCTTTTATCAGCACATTAGTATGCTGATTCTTGAAAGAACTTTCTAAAGAATTTTCGAGACTGTTAACTAATGTCTCTTCCACATCATCTGTTTCAATGATGTCTCTCTGATCTTTTCCACTGTAGTGAACCCCTTCCTCTACAATCACATTGTCATACTCTGAGTTTTCCAGCAAATATTCCAGCAATTTCATTTCTCTTTGACACTTCATAAGTACTTCATCATCACTTATAATTATTGCATCTATACACAAATTATCAATTTGAAAATTACAAGGTTCAATAGTCTCAACTATTGCTTCACATATCATCTCTTCAGACTGAATCTCATCTCCTTCTTTCACAAGAAATTGTTCCTATGTTGTAACAGTTTCAAACATCAATGTATTACTAAATTCTTTCTACTACAATAATTCACTTCTTTTCCCATTCAAGAGACATTCTCCATCATTCTTTACTTCAAAGTATTTATCTTATGAAGGATACTCTTCCATACTTTTGACAGCTTCAAAAGACTTCTCATCTTCTACAAAACCTGTAATCACATCAAAATTATTAGATTCAAAAATAGAAGGTTTTACATCCTCCTGCTGATCCGAATTTGTCCAAAAGTTCAAAAAATCATCAATAATTCCTTTCTCAGCAAAGTAAACTTCTTGTTGTCTTGAACTCACACAATGGTTCATAAGATCTTTCATAGATCTATAGTCTTCATCTTCACCCAGAACTTCACCTTGTTCTGCTTCACAAATGGAAACTTCCATTCTCAGCTCATATTCTCTAAGTTTTCCAGATTTCAATTTATCATTCATTACCTTTTCAAGCTTCATCAACTCTTCTACTAACTGCATATTCACCTGTTGATTTATCTTCTCTTGTAGCCTTTGCCACTTTACATTCTTCCTCATGACACAACCATGCCACTAGTATTCTTTATTTATCTGCAACATCTTCATCAATATCTCAAGATGAACTGCAATCTCAGCCTTCTCCCTCTCATATTCTTCTTCACTTAATTGTCTTTGTATGCCATTTGCCTTGGCATCCTCTTTCTCCACCTTTCTTCTATTGTGGTCTTCCTCAGAACATTTAATATGACTATCAGTAGTCATTTTATCCTCTATCTTCATGAGCTCCTCACTCACTTACTATGAGCTCTACTAAAGCCTCTGTAATAGCAAGTCCTCCCTGCTGTCACATACCTCACCAAGCTCTCCTCTATACTTGGTCTTTTGGCAAGCACTTGGTTGTCTATTCTCCCAAACCTCTTTGAGCACTTCTCTCTGCTCCTTCTAGGCTTCACTCATTTGTACCTTTTAAGAACACAACTGTCCTCTTGTATTTCAATCACAAATGAAATACTATGTTCTGGCCACCTCTTCTTTCACTCAAAAATTCTTACCAGCTTTCTTCATTACTGCTTCTTTTCTTTTGCTGAGATACCTTCTTTTATCTACAACTTGAATTCTGCAACCAAAATCTTCAAACCAAATTAGAACAAAAAACATATCATCTCACCTTCAAGATCTCTGCACGATCTTGTTCTCCCATTCATCTCCACTTCGAATGGATTGTTCTCTATTTCTTTGCATTTCCAAATTCTGCTACACTTTATCTCTGTGTGCCTACTATTTGTCAGATTTAGAATCTGATCTCTTCTTGCTTCCTTTCATCACCCTTCACCTGTATACACACCTTCAAAACATAACTCTATTCTAAGTTTTCTCAAAGAAGTTTTCACAAAGAATTTCCTTATTCAGCTCTGGTACCAAAAATCATGTAGCAAAAGTCGCATCTACCCACATTATGCAAATAAAATTGCATGTCACACTATGTCTTAGGAATTTTAATATTCCTGCCTAGTAAAACCTTCACAATTCAATGTTTAATGCTCCTTCAATAAACTCTATGCAGAAACATTTGATTTAACTATCCAAAGTCTCGACCTTTATAAACCTTTGAGTGGAACCTTATAAATCCTTCATAATATTTGGATAATTCTTATTACCCACGCATATTAACCATACCATAGATTTTTGACTTTGGTTAAAACTCAACTTAAACCATGATACATTAATCCTGCTTATTTATATTATAATTCCCATATAATAGAAATATTTCATAAACCACACTTAAACCTTACCTTTATTCCATTCCACAAACCTTTTCACATATATTGATGCTCTCCTTAGTGCATTAAATCTTCTTCATCGATCTCATTCCTCAATCCGACAGTTATTGCACAATAACTCATGCCAACTAGTCTGGCCAATATCCACCATTTATTTCTCCTACCTCTATCCAACGGTGATTGTGCCATATCATGCAATTACATGCACAACTGATATTAGATCGAGAGCATGCGAGAAAAGTGGTTTTCTCATGCTACGTGTCAACCCCACAAATTAATCGTGTGAAATAGTAGAATACCACTTACAGCTTTTAGGGCACGCGAAATACCACTGACCACTTGCGAATACTGCTCCATCCTTCTACTAGCACATGGTTTTAATCTCCACCATTCCTCTTCCGTCGATATTATCTGTCAATCTGGTTGATCTGACGGTTCCCGTTCTTTGCTGTTTAATTATTTCTATGTCGTTGATCCTCCGTGTGTGACTTGACTGTTCAATGACTTTGCTCTGGGCTCGATCAATCCATACATTGCATCGAAGACTTCAACCATAGAACTAGGTTGAAGCAAGGATTTCTTATTCCTTTCACTAATTTCGATCTTTGATTGTTCTTCCACTTGACTCCTTCTTGAGCTTTGTTCTGCGTATTATTTAAATGCTATCACATCTAAACTTCAACATTGATCCTTCAATCAGATTCAAATGATCAGACCACTATCCTTCATTCTCCACCTCTACGATCTGCTTTAATTCCACTTGCATATATATACTATGCAGGATTACTCTAATTCACACACAATCTATAATTCCATTAATCAACACACGCTACACAACTCAGGAATTGAATTCTCTATCTTTATAAACAGTTATTTACATAATGAATCTCTCGCTCTGGCCTGATTTTCTAATCAGTGACCTTTTTTCCTTTCCTGCCTGAAGGCTTACAGTCAAAGCCTATCTAATCTCTGAACTCTCATTCTCACTTTAACTCACTAACTCACTAACTCTCTAACTAACTAACTAAGTAACTCTCTCTATGCCTTTTAAGGTCACATTTAAAAAAAAGGTTTTTTTAACCAATTCCAGTTCAGATCCTTAATCTTTTGAACTAAATCCTAAATATCCTCTAAGTCCACTTTTGACTCAACTAATCCCTAAGTATCCTCTCTAGTTCCACAAACCATGAAACCAATTCCTAATCTAAGATTTACAATTTATTTTCAAATCTCTCAATCCCTATGGAATCTTAACTAGCCTAAGTCTCTCATATTCTCTAACATTCGAGAACATTTACAAAATCCTCCCAATATTTAATTAATTCCTATTCTTAATATCTCTCATAAAACTACTTAAAAACCTTAATAATTACATTAATTTAATACTCAGGAAACCAACTTCCTTAAAATACAAGACCCCCTTGTCTACTAAAATACAATGATAGTTCTGAACCGGATGCTCCTGCATCACTCTTCACTTCTAACATCAGTAGATGGAACACCTACGAAGTTAATTTGTATGCCTATATTGAAACGACTTATGTCCTGTTCAAAGAAAGAAAAATATGCCATAAAATTCAATGTCCAACCAACTAGAAATTTTAAAAATGAAAAGAAAATTAAAAGCAATGAAAATTTACATTAGTTTGGAAATTTCATCGTCGAGGAGAATTCACAGCAAGCTTATGACATGCTTCATCTTCACTTCTCAGATTAGTATATGGAACACTTTAGGAATTAATTTCTAAACCTCTAAAATGAGTTGTATTTTATTCCAAGATAAGAAAATAACTTAAATGTTTAGCAAAACAAACTTTGTAAATAGAGGAATGTAATAAAACAACCACTATTGCAACAAAAATTAAAACATTGTGTTACCTCCATTGTTCCACGCGAAATACTATCATGGATGACCGATTCTCTTGGTGGGACCACCTTACTTTGAGAAGTGGGATTGGAAGATCCGATGTTTTCAGCAACTGGCTCCAAATTATCGAATAAATGGCCAATTAAACTATCATCTAAATCATCACACACAATGTCATCACTACCTTCACCATGGATGTTTTGCAACCTTTGGCCTTTTTCAGAACATTCAATTGGACGCACGGAAGGGTTAGGGTGGACATTTGCATCCACGTTATCGATATGATGTTCTTCCCTATTGAAAGATGTTTCCCCAATGTTATGAGCATTTTCAGGAGAGCATCGAACGAAAAAATTATGCTGATGAGGAGAATATTCTGATAATGAACTATCAACAGGAAATGTTCTTTCCATTATATCATACATAGTATGATACTTACGAGAAATTATAAAATCATTTTCAAGAGTGGCTTCACTTGTTCTTCTATGATATGTAGCTCTCCTATGCTCATCTATTTCATCCTTATTTTGTTGATACCATAAACGATGACTTTCATTAGACTTGTCATGTGATGCTAGTGACAAATTTCATTTTCTATTATGCTTGCTTGATCCAGGTGGCTCCAAAGGCAGACACAGGACAAAGAGGGCTTACGGAAGCTCGAAGATCAAAGTTATCAGAATGTTTTCGAACTAGGACAAAAGCGTAGATCTTGTCGTCCTGATCGCAGCAGTGCAAACGGTTCGTCAATCTGAGCTCGTATGAGGGAGAATGATCCACCCAAAGTTTTGGTTGACTTTTGATGACTGGGCAGGCTTAAGGAGGTAGCATTTTGGAAAAAATCCGGCAACCGAATTCCAGCCAACCTGGGCTAGATTTCCGGCAAATTTGTGGCCTTTTTAATTTGACTCCTTCAGTCAAATTTTGAAATTTTTGAAAATGCCTTATTAGTATTAAAAATAAAAAGAAAAATTATAAAAAGGGGGATGGTGGGCCACCACCCCACACCTCTCCATATCACTAAAAAAAAAATGATTAAGGTGAGGCTAGTGGGGATTGAACCTTCATAGCCCACATGGGCTGCCCCCACCAGGCGGCCCCATGTGGTAACCATCATACCATACACCAACCAACATTCCCCATTTAATTAAAAACTACCGTGCTATTTTAATACACCCAAACAAAACAAGACCATTTAATTCAAACGGAGTACAGGAGTTATGGGGCGAGCCACCCAATGCAGACTCGACCCCCCTCCAAAATAATAATGTGTGGTTTTGTTAAAAAAAAAAAAAGTTAAACATGTAGGAGGCAAGGTTTGACCACTTGACCTCCTCCACCTACTTCGAATCCTTTACCAATCCATCTAAATGAACTCATTGGTTAATCCACCATAGAATTTATATAAAACCTCATTTTCACAGTGTGCCCAGGCAACATGGAGGAACCAGGAGCGGGCATGGAAACCGAGGCAGATTTTTTTTTAATTAATTTATTGCAGGTGGAACCATGATTGAGCAAAATTTCCAGGAGGGTGAAATTCTTGCAGTGTGCAAATTGGAAAAACTTTATGTTGATCTTACACCTCTCAGTGACACGAACCCGATGGCACAGTCAGTTTCTTGATCTGAGAAGAATATTTGAAGAGGACCTGGAGGAGGGAATCTTTGAGGAATATAGATGGAATCTAAAAGATTCCTTGAGCCCCAGATTTTCACTTTCTCAGAATTCAGAAATATGACAGTCAATTTTGCACTATTTGATGCCACAAATCTGATGGTGTGTTCAGATTTTCCATTTTCTCATTTCATTTTTCAGCCACTTTTCTAGGTGGAGTGTAGGTGTCAGCATTCATATGCAAGCAGCCATTTCCATGAGATTCGATGCTGCAAGATTTGATGTGCGACCAGCTTCAGCAACTTGAAATCCTTTTCTTCAGATGGCCCCTGGATGTGAGGTATATGCAGTGCGTTCATGTACTTCTTTTTCTATGTATTGTGCTGCACAGATCCTTGTTTGATGTTTGATGTGGGATCTTGTCTCTTACTTGTTTTCATGATTCCTACTTAATGTGATGCGGAATCATTTGTGGGATGTACTTGTTGTCATGATTCGTCATGTTTTATTTGAGATCCCTTTGTCATCATGTTGATGGGATACTCATGTGTCGCCATGTATGTTTGCATTGAGATCCCTTTTATGCCAAATTGGTGGGATGCCCCTTATCATCATGCATGAGTTTATGTCATATTGATAGGAGTCCTTTTGACTGAGATTTCCTGTAGTGGAACATCTCTTGGAGCCACTCCTGCGTGAGGGCATTTTCCTTGTATGATAGTGACGTCACCTTTTATATGCATCATCACTATTGACAACACTTAATGCAGTGGCCTACACCATCTTGACACTGGGGCTTGGAGACGTAGTCCCTCCTAGACAAACTACGTTATTAACGGCTTATGCTTTTATGTGTTGATGAATGTCATGTTCCTATTCTTTACAACATGTAGAAGTATTCATTTATGTTCTTTTAAAAATGCAATTTAACACATCACGAAAGTAAAAGGTCTTGGAAGTGTCATTTGTCACATCCGGACCTAGATCAAGTGGTATCAGAGCAGTTTTTTCATTCATGTGAACTGCAAGCATGAAAAATGGAACATGCAGCGACAGAGGATGAAAATGCGATGTACGAGACCATGCTCAAAGTTTCCAAAAGGGTGGAAATAATGTGTGAAACTCTACAGAAAGAGATAGAGGAAAAGGATCGATTGCAGCTTTAGTTCCAGGCCACAGAAGAGGTCCTGGAAGAACTGAAGCACAGCAACCAAACTCTTCAAACAAATAATGTTGAATTGAAGATGCGTCTACAAGAAGAGAAAGAGGAGAAACATAGTTTGCTACGATAGCTGCAAGCAAAGGACGAGGCCTTGGAAAGGTTGCAGCATGACCCATGTGAGGTAAAAGGAAGTTCTCCATCTTCATGTATGTTTTCTGATGATGATTTCACTATTTTTTAAAATCATACCATAGGAATTGGCTGCAAACTATTGAAGAAAATGGGGTATGAAGGAAAAAGTTTGGGCGCTAATGGCCAAGGCATTGTCAACCCCATCAAAGTAGAAGAATTACCCCATCAGACAGGACTTCGGTATGTCAGAAAGGAAGTTGGGGAATGCACCGAGATAGCTAGATAACCACCAACAACAGATGATGAGAAGCCCTCATCAGTTTTTCCCAAATGTCCTTTCGATTTCGTCTTCACATAGTATGATTTATGTTGGAGATTTGGAGATCCCAATTACCGGGACAAACATGAGGCTCTTTACCAGGACGAGGCACGAGGAGGAAAAAGAACTTGGTGTTAATAACCAAGGCATAACTCAACCTTTAGAGGTTGTGCATAAACATCAATTTGCAGGCGTGGGATACACCAAAGGAGAATTCTCAAAGGTGTCATATTCTTCTGAGACATCTTTGAAATCATCGAGGAAAGAGAATGATGGGAACACATCCCCATCATCCCATGGAAGTTTCGATTGCAAGGAAAGAGCTGAGGCAACCTCTCATTGCCATAATTACACCAGAGATGACAAGGAAAGGTATAACTAGTTTTGATCTTTGAATGTTCATTTCGATTATAATCATGTTGTTAAAGATGAACGTAAATCATCGAATCGAAGAACATGTACCTTTTGTGGATTACATAACCATACATTTTCTAAGTGTTGGAAAAGAATGGCAGCACACAAAAGGATGAGGCATGAAAGACCCTCTCAATAGTAGGTAAAGAAACATGTTAAGAAAATCTGCAGAAAGAAGATGTATTGCAGTCATTGTGACAGAAGTGGCCATCAAAGAGCCAGTTGTTGGAGGCTACATCCAGAGAAATGGCTTAAAGACAAAGTGTCAGTGTAGGAACTAGGTGAAGCAGTTGTTCGACAAGAAAAATTGCCACAAGGATGTGACCCATTCACTACAATAAGTGAAAAATGGTTTTTAGATATGATAGCTTGTCATGGTCGTTCTTTTGTAAATCATTTGTTGCATTTTAAAATGTAAAAGTGATGATGTGTTTTCCATCACTTGTTCAACAACAATGATGTCTAGTCTTATTTTGAGTTGCATGATAAACTGTGAAAGTGATGTTGTGTTTCCATCACTTGTCAAAACAAAATGATCCAAATGGAAAATGGCATCAACCCATGGTACTCATCCACCCATATTATTCATTGATCCATGGAATTTACCCATGGTATTGTAAATGGCATCCGCCTGTGGAATTGTAAAATCCGCCCATGGTATTCATTCACCCATGGAATTGACCCGTGGTATTGTAACTGAAAAATACTATAAGTAACAAGTCACATTTTGTAAAAGGACAGATTGTCCGCCACAATGTAGCCTTTACAATTCAGAGGCATGTAGCTACCACATCTCTTCTCAGAGATAAGCTAGCCTCGCCCCAGCTGGTTTATTTCTATCACTGTTTGTAAGCACATTTCAGTATTTTACATTAATGAAATGAAGTATTATTTCCACTACATATCTGTGTTTATGGTGATCTCTTAATTGGTTGCGTTCCTATTTAAAATCAGCTACGTCGTAGAATTTTTTTCTGATGACAACTGGTCGACGGCGACTCTCTGTCATTTTTTGAATTTTTTGTGCAGAATTTTAGAAAAAGGATTGTATATCTGAGCTCCTCTTGAAAAATCACCCAATTTCAAAAAAAAATGGGTCGAATAGGAGTTCGGATGTGGGAGATATCGCTGATTTAAAATCAGCTATTTTATCAGAATTTTTGTGATAACAGAACTGTTGCAGTGCGAATCTGAGATTTCAAAGTGTCCAGATAAGGATTTCCAACTCATGGGAAGATGCAAAATGATCCTTCTGCTTCCAAAAACAGGTTGTAATAAATATTCTGAGTTATATTGGCCGAGTTATGTCCATTTTAATTCTGGAGCAGCATTCGGCTTGGGTTATTTGGAGATGTGCCCTCTCACCCCAGGCTATGTAGGCACCTGCTACTTCATCAGCAACCAACATCATGGTTATGGGTCAACCGCATAAAATCATTATCATCGAAGTCCATTTGCTAGGCTGCACACTGTCCAAATCATAGTTGGTCACAAGCATTACAGGGTATCTCTATCCTTGCATCTTCGTTTATCAGGGTTTTGGGTGAACCACAAAAAACCCTTATCTTCAGTGGCTCTTCATATTCAACAAAGGCTTCGCAGGAGGGAACTTTACGCAATGGGGACCATTGCTTCTTAAGGAGAGAGGAATGACCCAAATGGAAAATGGCATCAACCCATGGTACTCATCCACCCATATTATTCATTGATCCATGGAATTTACCCATGGTATTATAAATGGCATCCACCCATGGTATTGTAAAATCCACCCATGGTATTCATTCACCCATGGAATTGACCCGTGGTATTGTAACTAAAAAATACTATAAGTAACAAGTAACATTTTGTAAAAGGACAGATTGTCCGCCACAATGTAGCCTTTACAGTTCAGAGGCATGTAGCCACCACATCTCTTCTCAGAGATAAGCTACCATCACCCTAGCTACTTTATTTCTATCACTGTTTGTAAGCACATTTCAGTACTTTACATTAATGAAATGAAGTATTATTTCCACTGCATATCTGTGTTTATGGTGAACTCTGTAATTGGTTGTGTTCCTATTTAAATCTGGATCACAAAAATAGTGTTGGCCTTACTGTGTCAATCATGTGTTGCAGTGATGATGTGATGGCGGGGTTGCAGGCGTTAGGGACAGTCTCCCTAATCTGCCAGTAAGCTCTTCAACGTCTTCGTCAATCTCTTTTTCTTCTGGCCTGAGCGCATCAGTCATCAAACTTATATTTCATTTAAAAAAAAAACCCACCGTTGAGCCTTACCGTCAAACCGTGGCCTTTGACGGAATTCTTAAAAGAGATACTCCATTGGAGCCTATGCGCACAACATATATATATCTACTTTACACACATATATCCACGACACTTTTATTATCAACAAGGCTCATATATATATAATACATCGACCTTACCAAAGACAACGGTATTACCATATGCTAGACTCGTTTATAAATATATCACACTGGTTGTATGCGTTGGCTTTAGTCATGGATGAAGGCTCTTAAATCATGGACCGAAACCCACGTATATATATATCTCCGCTTGCTGTAATTTAAAGTCGATACACATATACAAATCGCAATTCTGCCTCCGCTCTTTATGTTTGGTCAATTATATAATCCGGCGATCGCTCCAACAATGGCTTCTACTTCCGGACCCGATCCTTCTATAGTCAACGTTTAAGACTTCGCCAGTTCCGTTGTTTGCAATCACTCCAGCGATGCTCCTTCGGACCCGATACTATTATATGCAAAGTTTTAATACTTCGGCGGCTCCACTATTCGGTGGTTGTCTTAACAATTGTTCCACCTCCGAAAGCCGGACCTGGCGATACAATTATGTGGCGGTTTATATTAATTCGCCTCCAAGTTGGAACTCGGTCCCCTGTTGCGATATAATTCCTTTCGGACGGAAGACTTTGCAATGGGAGCGTATAATTAACAATTTCCAACGAACCTCTTTACGCTGATATGTCTCAGAACCACAATGTTAAGGGAATTACGTTTATAAGGTTCTACAATCCACTACAGCCACTTAAGGAAGTCGCAAGAGGCTTCACACAAACAGAGACAGATGTGCTAATGAAACTCAAGCCAGCATAACCAGAAATGCAAGGAAATGATTTCAATAATTTATATACAGTAGTTGCCACGGAAGGAATTAAAACCATTTAACGCCATCTATCTCATAGTCCATGCATGCATATACAGAATCATTGATAAGAGACACTGAGAGAACAAATTTTCAAAACAATACTATGGCACTCGCCCCTCTCCTCTGTCTGATGAGAGCTTTGCTGCCATTTTATTTATAATTAAGGATAGGCCCTCTCGTCCTTATCCAATACAAGAAAAGCATGCTTTACAGGTGATTTAAAGCTAGAAAGCTCTGTTACAATTAGCATGATTTATTGCTAGATTGATTCTAATTTTAACTAAGAAAACATAGAAATTGCAGGCTAAAGGACCCCACTCCCTTGCCTGTAAATTTTTTTGGATTTTTGGAATAATTTGGAAGATTCTTCCCCTCTGAGTCACATGCTCCCGCATCAGACTCCTGAGGACAAAATTCTTCATGGGCTCCTGTCCATGAGTTCATCTACAGATTTGCCCAATTTCTGTAGAATGTCTTCTGTAACCCAAGTAGCTTCAGTAATCGGCTGTCCCTTCCATTTCACCAGATACTGGAAATACTCCCGTGCTCTTGTCTTCTTATACAATTTCTTGTCCAGAATTCTTTCTGGCTGTAAATTCTTGGCTGTGGGTAACTGTTTCACCCAGTCAATCTCCGGTGTTTCTTGATCCTGTGCTGTATCATCTGCAGCTTCATTCTCATACTTGTACAGGTCTGCAACATTAAAAATTGGTGATATTCCCACACCAGGTGGTAATTCAATCTCATAAGCATTTGCAGAGAATTTCCTCAGTATCTTGCATGGTCCAATTTTCTTGGATTTTAATTTATTATACTCTCCCTTTGGAAATCTCTCTTTTCTGAGGTGTGCTAAAACCAAGTCTCCAACTTCAAAATTCATTTCTCTTCTCCTCATGTCTGCTCTGGTTTTATATTTGATGCTGTTGTCCTGTAGCTGTTGTTTCACCTGCTCATGTATTGCCTGCATTCTTGAAGAAAAGTCTTCACCTTCTGCACTTCTTAATTCTTCTTTTCCCAGATTTCTTAATTCAGATATCCCCCTTGGATGCATTCCATAAAAAATATGGAATGGGCTCTGTCCTGTGCTCCTGTTCGGTGAATCATTGTATGCATATTCAACTTGTGGTAACACTTGATCCCATTGCTTTGGATGCTCTGCAGTAAAGCTCCTCAAAAGATTGCCTAAACTTCTATTCACAACCTCAGTCTGTCCATCAATCTGTGGATGATAGGCAGAACTGAAATTTAATTTAGTTCCCAGCTTCTTCCATAGTGTTCTCCAGAAATGTCCAACAAATTTTGAATCCCTGTCTGACACAATACTTTTGGGCAATCCATGTAACCTTACAATTTCTTTAAAAAACAAGTTAGCAATATGAGAATCATCACTAGTTTTATAACATGGAATAAAGCGTGCCATTTTTGAAAATCTGTCCACTACCACAAAAATTGAATCATAGCCTCTTTGAGTCTTTGGCAATCCTAGCACAAAATCCATACTTATCATATCCCAAGGCCTATCTGGAATTGGCAATGGAATATACAACCCTGTGTTCTGGCTCCTTCCTTTTGCATACTGACAGACTTTACAATTCCTTACATACTTCTCTACTTCAGATTTCATTTTCGGCCAGAAGTAAAATCTGTTGAGCTGTTCAAAGGTCTTCTCTCTACCAAAATGTCCTGCAAGTCCTCCACTATGCTTCTCTTTAATTAAATTTTCTCTCATTGAACAGCTGATTTTTCTTGAATAATAGTCCATCTTGTATAAAATAATCCAGCCACTTGCTCCTGTCCGCCAAAACAGGATTCTTACAAGCCTCATATGCCTCCTTAAAATCTGAATCGGTCTCATATAATTCCTTAAGAAAATCAAAACCCAACACTTGGATTTGACTTTCTTGCAGCAATATATTCCTCTTACTTAAGGCATCTGCAACTTTGTTTGTCTGTCCAGTTATATGTTTCAACACAAAATGAAAGCCTTGAAGATATTCTACCCATTTAGCATGTCTCTGGCTGAGTTTTGGCTGCTGCATTATAAACCGCAATGCATGATTATCTGAGTAAAGAATAAATTATTTCGACATTAAATAATGCCTCCACTTTTTTAGTGCCTGTACAACTGCATAAAACTCTTTATCATAAGAAGAATACTTTCTTTTTGCCTCATTTAGCTTTTCACTGAAGTAAGCTATTGGTTTATCTTCTTGGCTCAAAACTCCCCCAATTGCTTCTGCGCTGGCATCACACTTAACTTGAAAAGTTTTGTTAAAATCAGGAAGAACCAAAACAGGATTTTCAGTTATTTTCCTCTTCAACAGCTGAAAATTTCTCTCTGCTTCAGCAGTCCACTTGAATGGTTGTTTATCTTTCTTTATGGTCTCAATAATAGGTGCATTAATCTTACTAAAATTCTTAATAAATTTTCTGTAAAAACTAGCAAGACCATGAAAACTCCTTACCTAAAAAATAATTTTGGGTGAAGGCCACTCCACAATTGCTTTGATCTTTTCTGGATCCATCTTCAATCCTTCAGCTGAGATAACAAATCCCAAGTACACCAGCTCCTCTTTCAAGAATAAACATTTCTTTACATTCAACAATAATTTTTCTTGCTGCAGCTTCTGTAGAACATAATTTAAATGCCTCAAGTGTTCTTCCTTGGATCTGCTATAGACTAATATATCATCCAAATATACTATTACAAATTTACCAATGAATTCTTTGAGGACTTCATTCATAAGCGTCATGAATGTACTTGGTGCATTGGACAGCCCAAAAGGCATTACTCTCCATTCATATAATCCTTCATTGGTCTTAAAAGCAGTTTTCCATTCATCCCTTCTCTTATCCTTATCTGATGATAACCACTTTTAAGATCTAACTTTGAAAAATATTTTGCGCCAAATAAACAATCCAGTAAATCTTCAATTCTGGGTAATGGAAATCTGTACCTGATTGTGATCTTATTAATGGCTCTTGAATCTGTACACATTCTCCAGCCTCCATCTTTCTTCAGGCTCAGCACTGTTGGCACCGCACAAGGACTCCGGCTTTCTTTAATCAACCCCTTGTCAAGTAATTCTTGCACCTGTTTTTTAACTTCTTCATTCTCTGCAAGAGTCATTCTATATGCTGCTTTGTTAGGTAGACTTGCTCCAGGAATCAAGTCTATATGGTGACTGATTTTTCGAATTGGCGGTAATTCATTAGGCAAATCATCAATAATAATATCACAATAACTCTCCAGCATTTCTTGAATTTCAATGGGTAATTCAGAAATTTTAGTAGAAGTCAATATTACCTTGGGCTTGCAAATCACAGCAAAATTTACCTCATTTTCTTCAATCTGCTTCAAGTTTTCCTTCCCCCAAGCAACAAAGTTTTTGGATCAGTCTTCTGTCCCGGTACATCTTCTTCTTGCAAAGGCAACAATGTATGATTAACACCGTCTTTTCCAAACTTGTAGGTGTTCCGCTTCCCGTCATGTATGGCTCCTCTGTCATATTGCCAAGGCCTCCCAAGCAATATGTGACACACGTCCATAGGCATCACATCACAAACAATTTTATCCTTGTACTTGCCCACTTGAAATTCTACTTCACACTGTTTACTTACCAACAGTTGATGTCCCTTTTGTAACCATGACACCTTATAAGGTGTTGGATGCTTCATTGTCTTCAGCTTCAATTTCTCCACTACCTCTGTAGAGACCAAATTATCAGTGTTGCCACTATCAATGATCATCTGGCAACATTTCCCTTGGACTTTGCACACTGTCCTGAACAAATTTTTCCTTTGTGGCGGTTCAGCAGCCACCTCTTTCACTGGCTTAAGTAGAACTTTATTTACCACCAAAGATTCTCCCCTTTCTGGTGTGTTTTCTTCTTCTACTGCCGCTGCCGCTGGTGCTTCTACTTCAGCTGGAGCAACAATTGCATTTCTCTGCTTTGTATTAGCATTCTCTGTGCACTCAAAAGCTCTGTGTCCCAGTTTGTTACACCTGTAACATCTTATTTCTCTGCCTCCTCTTCCTCTGGAAAAACTCCCTCTGCCTCTTGCATCACCTTCTCTAGGTGCATGCTGGGTTGAGCTGCTGCTAGCTCCATCTCTAGGTGTTGTAGATCTACCTCTACCACCATGACTTCCTTTTCCTCTGAAATTCCCTCTCCCTTTGGCAGACTGCTTCCTTATGAGCCTTTCCTCCGCTTTCAGCGCTACCTCATAAGCTTCCTCTACTATTTTAGGAGACAACAGGCTTATCTTATCCTGAATGTCCATTCTGAGGCCATTCATATATCTAGCTACCTTCTCATCTGTGTCTTGGGCTTCTCCAGCTCTTATACTTACTTTATAAAACTCTTTTGTATATTCTTTTACTGTTAAAGCTCTTTGTCTAAGATTTTGCATTTGTCTAAACAATGTTTGCTGATAATTACTTGGCAAGAACTTACCTCTTAACTTTGCTACCATTCGGCTCCAGTTCTTGATTGGCTGTTTACCAAGTCTCTTCCTTTCCGCCTGCACACCATCCCACGAAAGTGCTGCATGGCCTTTTAATTTGGTGACAAAAAACTTCACTTTCTTCTCATCCTCTGTTTCTTCGTAATCGAAGAATTTCTCCATGCTGTTGATCTAGTCGATTAATTCTTCTGGATTTAATCCTCCTTGATATACTGGTACTAATTGGTTACATGGCCTGGCTGTGGATTTTAACACTGACTGGAAGAATCTCATCTCAGGAGTAACCTATACAACTTCCTCTTCTTCAGCAACTTCCATTTTAGGCTCACTGACATCTCCCTCATCTATATTTCGATCTAAAGTTAAAGCATCCACTCTAGCTCACAGCTCCTCCACTGATTCCAATAATTCACCATTTGCAGCAGGTCATCCTCTTCCACCACGTCCTCATCCTCTTCCAATTCTGAAAGCCATCCTTCTTCTGCTCCTGACATTTAATTCAATGTCAGTTGTGGGCTCTGATACCACTAATGATAGCGGGGTTACTGGCAGATTAGGGAGACTGTCCCTAACGCCTGCAACCCCGCCATCATTAGCTCCTCTGTCTGATGAGAGCTTTGCTGCCATTTTATTTATAATTAAGGATAGGCCCTCTCGTCCTTATCCAATACAAGAAAAGCATGCTTTACAGGTGATTTAAAGCTAGAAAGCTTTGTTACAATTAGCATGATTTATTGCTAGATTTATTCTAATTTTAACTAAGAAAACATAGAAATTGCAGGCTAAAGGACCCCACTCCCTTGCCTGTAAATTTTTTTGGATTTTTGGAATAATTTGGAAGATTCTTCCCCTCTGAGTCACATGCTCTCGCATCATGATGTGTTTTTCCACCACTTGTTGAAGCAATAATGATATGTTGGCCTTGTTTTCATAGCTGGGGTATTGCATCCATTTCGATGTAAACTTGACCACTGAGTATGTGTTATAAACTCGTGGCAAGTATGGGATTCTTGGGTCATTGGCTACTCATGAAAGTCAAAGCATGTAATTTCCAAAACTTTGTACTATAGGTTGCAGAGGTTGTAGGTGTCTTCTCATCGCTTAAGGCTCCAAAGAAAAAGGTAAAGGAGATGTAAGCGAGACCTTTTAGGACTCTTGTGATACAAATAAGGTAATAGAAGTTGTAGATTATTTTTTATGCTTTTGGAGCACTAAAAGCTCCTTAGTGGGGAGGATTGATCCAGCTGGATCTAGAGACACAGGCAGGACAAAGAGGGCTTATGGAAGCTCAAAAATAAAAGTGATCTGAATGTTTTTGAACTAGGACTAGAGCATATATCTTGTCGTCTTGATTGCAACGGTGTGAACGGTTCGTCAGTCCAAGATCGTATGAGGGAGAATGGGCGAGTCAAAGTTTTGGTTGACTTTTGTTGACTGGGCAGGCTTAAGGAGGAAACATTTTGGACAAAATCTGGCAACTGGATTCTGGCCAACCTCAGCCAGATTTCAGGAAAATTTGTGGCCTATTTAATTTGACTTGTTCTGTCAAATTTTGAAATTTTCGAAAATGCCTTATTATTATTAAAAATTATAAAAAGGGGGATGGTGGGCCACCACCCCACCACACCACGCCTCTCAATGTATGTTTGTATTGAGATCCCTTTTATGCCAAATTGGTGGGATGCTCCTTATCATCATGCATGAGTTTGTGTCATACTGATAGGAGTCCTTTTGACTGAGAGTTCCTATAGCGAAACATCTCTTGGAGCCACTCTTGCGTGAGTGCATTTTCCTTGTATGATAGTGATGTCACCTCTTATGTGCATCATCACTATTAACAACACTTAATGCAGTGACCTACACCATCTTGAAACTAGGGCCTGGAGACGTAGTCCCTCCTGGACGGACTCTGTTATCAATAGCTTATGTTTTCATGTGTTGATGAATGTCATGTTCCTATTTTTTATAGCATGTAGATGTATTCATTTATGTTCTTTTAAAAATGCAATTTAACACATCATGAAAGTAAAAGGTCCTAGAAGGGTCCTTTGTCACACTCGGACCTGGATCATTGCTTGTGCCTTCACATGACATGTCTACAATGAATAATAAAATATTCATTATGGAATAATATAAACTTATCAAAATGTATAACTCTTTTTCCAAATGGCTAGAAACAAAGATGATTTTTTTGAAATGGCTAAAAACGGAAAGGAATATCCCCAATTGGATTAAACAAAAAAGTCTAAATTTACATGTATCATATTAGAATCAAACCAAAAACAATACTATTGGGACACAATATTCTAAGAATTATATGACTCGGAAGTGTATATAAAAATTTGGAACTATATATTATCAAAATATAAATGCAAATATTAAAATGTACATAAAGATATAACATTGTTTGAGAATCAATGACAAAACTAATACAAATAACACATATAACATAACTCATAGTAATTATATTTATAAAAACAAAGAACAATGCATAGCATCGAGACACATTTACATGTAATTAATTTTTTTTTTAGGGGAAACAATATGAAATATTTAACATCATAAAGATCGATACAATCATGATTTTAAAGTATTAGCATAAAGACCCAAAGTATGTATAGAGCCAAAAATGGAAATATTTTCCACAACCATAGAGACCATATAAAATGAAAATGTTTATGGGAAATCCTAAGAATACTAACATCCTAAGAATCCATATCCATATCCAATGGTTGCACATCATCAATAGAATCCATACATGGAGCAATTCAATAACATTTCCATGCTCAATCATGTCATTTAGCATTAGGTACCAAAACCTAGACATATATTAATTAGTTGAATTGTCAATATCTGTTGGAAAATAGATGCTAGTCATCATGTCATATAATAGCAAAGGAACATTACTGCAGTTTCACATAAGAATCACAACATGGATTGTTCGAAATGGAAGATAACCAGGATATTTTCTATTTATATCTATAGAAATTTTTTCCAACAACTTCCATCTAAAACCCCAATCATCCTCAAAGTAGTCAATTCTTCGTTCAACTCATGGTTGACCAAATTGGAAATTATCTAATTCTTCAATTGACCATATAGAAGTGGAGCCATCATTGACAAGGCATATCGAATAATCAATGTATATTTCTAACGAAATATGATGTATGTTAATGATTGGAACAAATGAAAAACCCCATTCATTTTGTATTACATCAAACCAGTAGATTGTATACCCATACCAAGCATAATCTTCATACTCCTTGTCTACATATAGCCACAACAATTTACTTTTATAAAATACTCCATTCTTAGGGGGTGAAGTGCCACCAAATGGAACATGAACCTTTTTCCATACCCTATCAAGACTACTGTAAACATAAAATTTAGACTTCATTCTTTCATACATATGTTTTAGAACAACCGAGTCATATTTTATGTTGCTTACATTTTCCAATAATGAAAAGAATCCCCAGTATCTAATTTGTATCGGCCCTATGTTTTTAAAGGCCTTTGTAAATGGATTTGTTACAAAATATTTGTTTGTATGAGAAAATTTTGTTGGTAAGGATAAAACCACCATTTGTCCAACAGTAGACTCTACTTTGTATCATGAATCTATGAATTGCAAATGAAAATGAGATATGTGCCCATTCTTAGTAAGGTATTCAACAACAAAATAATTGTCTTAACTATTGAGGAAAGGAACGATAAATCCAATTCATTCGTAGAGACATGATTGCAACATAATAAGAAAGAAGACTTTTGCAAAACATTCTTCCATTTCTTACAAATAGTGCTAAACTTTATCACAACCGATAAAGGGAGCGAGAGGAAGACAATTTCAAGTATTTCGAATGGAAGACAACACCAAATAACTGGATCCGTGATCAAACAATGAAGTCACCTAATAGAAAAAAGAAAAGCACATTTTATATCGACAAAACAATTTAATGTTGAATAAAATTAAAATTAACACACATACATAATTTACCGTCTACACATACAGGAAACTTCACATATACAGATTGTATAAAATCAAATGAGCCATCATAACATTATTACAACACCGAACAAAATTTCACAATCTTTTAAACCTATTCTCTATAATCCAAGATTATTAATGTTAGTAAACCTATAAGGTCTATGTTTATTATCGATGTTATAATGTTTCTACATATATATTTATAATATAAATATCAATTTTTCATTTTGAATATAAATATTAACAGTAAAGCAATTTTTCTAATGTTAAAAAACCTAAACTTCAAAACCTAATGTTATAAATTAACACAATGCTACATGAACCAAATGATATCAAATTACCAAATATTTTAATCCTAATATCAATGAACCCAAATAAAGCTAAAGCTATTAAGTGCAATGTTTAATAAAAATATTTAGATAAAAAAAATTCACATCAATACGTAGATGCAAAATATATTTTTACATATATTTATATGTTTAACATTAATATCTATATTTAATAATAATAAGAATAATGTGTAAATAATAATAATAATAATTAACATTAAAAGAGATATTGATGTTTAATATTAATACAAAATAGATATTAATATATTGTAGAGATTTTATATTGAACACAATAAATTGAAATTAAATCTAAATGAACAAAATGCATTATTTAAATCTATTACATAAACAAGATTTTATACTGAAAACAAAAAATTAAATTAATAAGAAATTTTATATGGTTTACCATCAACACAATTTTGACATCCATTCTTAATATTTGTATTTAAATCTAAATCAACTAAATTCTGAATGCTTTTCTATCCCTTTTTTTCTTCTAATTTTTGGATTACATAAAATATATTTTATTATTTAAAATCTAAAAAAAAATTACATAAATCTAGTACATATAATAGATGACACTTCTATTAAAGTTTGGTGTATTGAATGCTTTAGTTAACAATCGGGTTTCATTATATGCATATTTGCTCCTAGGTAACCCCAAATTTGGTATCATAAATAAAATACTTCAATATTTCACTTTAATTTGGAATCTACTTTGTATAAAGTATATATATATATATATATATATATATATATATATATATATATATATATATAATTGGTCACCACTTTATATGAGATGACATATGACATGTAAAAATAATATAATTTAATGTGGCATAGACTTTGTATAAAGATAAGGTATTTATAAAATATTTGAGATTAAAGAAATATATATGTATATCTATCTAATTCTTCACCCCTTCATACAAAATGATATATCATATGTAAAAATAATATACTTTAATTTGGCATAGACTTTGTATAAGGATAAAATAATTGAAATATATATATATATGACAATTTATAATGAAAAAGTATTGGTCAGCCATAAATAAATTATTTTAATGACCATATTAAATAATATAGTTTTATGTAAGTTTATATTTAAAAAAAAACAATTTATTTATTTATTTTTTATATATTGATTTTTTATTGTAAGAAATATATGTAATTTATTCCATTATTAGTATCAAGTTGATATATAACATTTAGGATATATTAATAATAATAAAAAATATTTAATATCGAATTTATCTATAGAGAATCTTTTTATTCCAATAATAGCTTAGATTTGTTATGTTTTTTTCTTAATATGGAGTTGATATGTAACATTTTAAATATTCATAACAACTTTTTTTATAAAAATGAAATATTGTATAAGGCCATATTCTTATTATATGAGATATATATGAGAGAATTCTTATTATATAAATATTTTTTAGGAACATTTGTAGTTGAGAGGTGCACTACAAGATCATAGATTTAAAAATAATAAAATAATGTTGATATTAAAAGCAAAAAAACAAATATTGCTATCCATAAATAAAATATTCATTCTAGGTTTAGTGAACATGTAATATTTAAAATAAAAATATGTTATTAAGATAAAAATATGGTATCAATCAAATAAACTATTCCAACATCCATTTTAAATTAAAAACACTTCATATCATAATGTTATATTTAAAAATAACAAAACAATACTTTCCATATCGAATTAATAAAAAATTGTAATAACAAAAAAATCAATGTACATCATAAATAAAATACATAGATGTCCAGGTTAATTCACAACCACTTTATATAGAGATAAGGTAATTGAAAGTAAAGAAAAAAAATATTTTTTCACCACTTTTTATGGAGTTGAAAAATGCCATATAAAAATAATATAATTGAAAACAAAGAAAACACAATAAAAGAAATACAAATGATTTGGTCACAATAACTAATTCAGATGATGTGGATGATTCAAAAGATGAGGGAAGCTCCTGAGATTGAAATTAGACTAAATTTCTCCATTCAATTGGTTTCTGTGCACAATTGTAGACCCAATGAGCCCAAAATTAGATAATGTGATATCCAAAGGTTAGTGGGAAATTTCATGATCTATCAACTACTAACATTGCAATATAATTATAAAAAGACATTTCAATTTCAAAGGAAGTGCAAAGAATAACCAGCATAATAGGATACCATAACCTATGCAAATGAAAATAAGGCTAACCCCTAAAAATAAAGAAATGATCCAGATCCATTTTGTATGAATTGACCACAAGAGAATTGTTTTTGAAAAGATGGTAAAATATCAAATTTGAATCTGCACAAATTGAGACCAATAGACTTTGAATATCCTTGACACATATATTTTGGTGCAAGCTTCTAATACTTAAAAAAAAAGTCTTATTTCGCCAAAAGAGAACTAAATTAGGAAAGAAATGTGCATATATAATCTACAAAAGGATTAGCAAGGATGGTACCCAAAGAATTGCTGTCACTTATGAGGTGACAATGACAGACAAAGGCTGAGGTAGAAAGTAATGGAGAGAACATAAGTACAATTTTTACTATGCAAAATTGATTGGAGCATAGATAACAAGAGATAGATAAGTAGATGATAATGACATAGGCAATGAATATTGCTGGTACCCTGATTAATTGGGGTTATATCTTTTTTATGTGTTGTAATACTCTTAGTGTTATATTGTTCATTATCATTCAATATTAATCTTACAAGCTTTTCTCTAAAGCAACTGATTGGCACAAGAAAGAATAAGACAACCCTATATTTTGAATGAGTACATTGAAGATCCAGAAAAGCAATGGTTTGATGTATTACATATTACAAATACAATTAGAGCATTACTGTTATTAGAACATTAATAGATTGTTGGTTTGGTAATACACATTTATTCTAATAGATTGTTGGTTTGGTAATACACATTTATTGCTTGGCAATATATTTTTTTAGTTACATTTACTGTCCAGCCAGGAATAGACAAAATTGTATCCAATGGTTTTTTATTATCAAGCCAACAATAGAAGTCAAATGAGTTTTTACGATCCCACCAATAATAAAAATCAAAAGAGTTTTTATTTTCCAGCTAGTAAGGAAAATTGGTAATAAAAGTTGTGACTAGATACAATATAATTATAATCACATGTTGGAGCAGCGTTGGTTATTATTTGGAGCAGCGTATATAACTTCCACTTATAATGTGTTCCCCAAAACCTGTTGAAGATATTCATATATATAATTGCATTACAAAGCAAATGAACTAGAGTTAACATTATTATTCTTGCAGAACCAACGTTAATATCCGTTAGCAGCATTAAACTTGCAGCAACACACTTTTGGAGCAACATTAAATGTTAGTGGAGCTGCATTATGCATTTGGAAAGCAGTATTCATATATATTGCTTTCTTAATGCGTTAGCCAATGGATAATATTCAATAGTTAATGGGCAGCTTTCACTTAATGGTGTTTTCATTCTTATGGCAGCGTTGGAGTGCATTGTGGACAATGATATTTGCAGAACAATATTTTGCAATGGGTTGAATTGAGTTCCAACAACATTGTACAGTTATATACTCAATACAATGCAATGTGTTGAATTGAGTTGAGTTGCATTACAATTCAATTCGCTCTTCCAACCACATTACAATGCAATATAATGTGCATACAACATTCTTCATATATATCGGTGCAAGTTATTTATATTCTCAAATTTTTATTATGCCATTGCTTTTTTTGTGTGGCGGAACCTTTCAATAGTGTTCAACATTCAAGCCATGGGTTGCGTATGAAATGGAATCATGGAGATATTACTCGTACTTTTATAAATTATGGTTTTATGGTCTAACATGATATACGCACAATTTTTAATTGAGTAACATTATTTTTTATATGGAGCAACATTATTTTATATATGTATTGGAGCACCATATTGTATATAATGATACTGGAGAAAAGTGTAGGGGTTGATAAACAACATCGGAGAGTAACGTAGGGTTGTATAAACAACGTTGGAGAGCGTTCATTGATATGGATATAGAATTGAGCACTCGATACAATGCAGCATTAATATGAGCATTAATATATATTTTGTTGAGTAGCTTTAACTCATTGTTTAGAGCAGCAACGATATATAATGGAAAGACACTAAGTGAACAAAAAAACAAAATTAAAGAAAAATTTAAAAATATATTTTTAATCTTCTAGAAGGAAAACCCCATGTCATTTGGAAAATATCCAAGAGTGGCAGATGATGGCTAGAGGATAGAGAGAAAATAAGATTTGTGCTTGTACCTTGCATAAGAAGTTGTGAAAGTTGGCAAGACTTTGAGAGGGTAAGACTAATAGGTTTTTGAGCTGGACATAGAGCCATTGGAACCTTGGATATAGAGCTAACGGAACCTTTGGAAAAAAATCCTTGGGTATGGAGTTCTAGACTCAGAGTGGTATGGTCTTGAGGACCATGAACAAGCTAAATCCCAATTGTATTCCTAAATTGTCTAAAAAAGAAAAATATTGGGGGCGAAATCTTGGGAGAAAATTGGATCTCATTTCCACTCTCATGGTACTATCCTTCTCCATTAATCTTTCTAGGAGAATATATAGGACAAATAAGTACTTGTGTTATGCTTAACTCCTTTTATGGTTTCTTTATAGAAGAATGTACATTATAATGAAAGAGGATTGTTATTATGTTAAAGTAAATCATTGTGTCATAAGAATAAAGGAAATTTAATTCTTTACAGAAGTATTTTGTGTAGTAATAAGGAATGGAAGTTATTGAGATAGTAATGTTGGTACCAAACAAAGAAGAAAATTCATTTAAGTTATAGCAATGAGATAATGGATTATTTTAACAGGAAAAGGAAAGAGTTAAACAATGTTTATTATGATAGGAAATATCTTGGATATTTTCTTTGAAAGTAAAAAAATGTCTTCCTTATTATGGGTGTGAGAGAAAAGATAAAGAACCTCAAAAATAGTTGATTTGGGTTTAATGTTGAAAGTTTAAAGTATGCACAAAAGTATTGAAGGGTATGGTTTGTGTGCACACTGGTTAAGCTACACTAGCCTAAGAATATTAATTGATGTTGGTCCAAGAATAGTCCAGAAACGAGGAAAATGATGCCTAGCTAAAAAACTGCCGAGGGTAGAGGGCAAGTCTTGGACAACCCTGGTCCAACCTGCTGCCAGACGTTCTCAAGAGGGAAAGAATAAGAGATATTAACAAGTCATTTAAAAAAAAACTGAAATACTCTAATGGTTATACCAACAAAGACAATAAATACATATATTCAAGAAATCTCATGAGAAAGGAATTTTACTTCTTGTTGCTACCATTACCATTTTAACTAAGAAGAATAGTAGGAAAAATAATTCTTTTCTCTATAATACTATGACTATAAGCATCACATTTCAAACTACAAGACTAAAAACTATTGTATACGACCCTAGTCGGCACCCTAGGTCGAGAAAAGGAAGACTCTGAAAGATTGTGCACATTTCTTAGTAGATAGAAGCCGAGAGAAACCCCTTCAAATTGTTCCAGTAATCCTTCCAGCAAATTTTAATTTGATATTGCTTCGCTTCAACAATTCCAACAACCCAAGAACTAAGAAATTCATGCATCCAAGGAGCATTGCTTTGCTTATAATAGATGGAATGATGATGAATAACAGGTACAATAAATATTTAATGACAATTTGAAACGATCAGCCAAGAAGCCTTGCTCTTATTCATCCACGTTACAATCCTACATGGATTGTGGAGTAATAGAGCATAAAACATAATATTTAACGACATGGTGATGAATAACAATAAATATTTAATGACAATTTGAAATGCTCAGCTAATAAACCATGCTCTTGCTCTTATTCCTCCACATTTTCATATATTCCTCCACGTTTTAGCATGTAAAATGTTTCAAATGAACCATAAGAGGCACAATAAATATTATTTTTGAAAACATGTACAATAAAAGAACCATTACTCATACTAAAAAGCAATATATGGAACGAAAATATGTATATTAATATTAAAGTAATCTTAGTATCGAAAACATTAATATTATATTCCAAATTTAAATATAGAATTCAAATTCATAGAATAAATTTAAACATTAGAAGCTAAAAATAACACAATTAATCTCAACAAATAATTATAAATATAAAAATAAAAATAAAAGACTATATATTATCAATATAATTTTCACACACCCATTCACTATGCAAAAAAAAACGTAAATTTCTTTTTTAATTATTATAACTGAAGGGTTCAGGTCCCGCACCCCCGAGGTTATTCGTTTGAACATTAATTGATTGCCATGTCAACATAGTTTCATTTGTATGCGGAATGTATGAGTATTAGATTTTCGTGTCAATGGAGTCTCCGTTGGGCATCACGCATGTTATCCAGACGACTTACAGTCAGGTGGCGACTCTCATTCACCCTTTGGCTGTCACATGGCTATCTTACCCATTCCGTGTGCAATTAATTTCATACCAGCTCCGTTCTGTACGAAGCCAGCTGGCAATCCCATCTCTCATTTTGCCAGATATACTCTCTCCATCTACGGTTGGGATCTATCCTAACCATCCAACTGTGAGTTTTTTCACGGGTTTCCATCCTAGACTATAGCAGATTCTAAGGGTGGGAGAATTCATTTGGGTTGGTAACTTTTGTGCAGCCTACTCTGCATTCGTTCCATGCATTCAGCTCAAGAGAACCCAAGCGACGGTCCCTGCTTGAGCACTGATGGCCCTGGCACCTAATCTCTAGGTATTCTCATGAACAAGGTCATACTTGTTTTTCTTTGTTCTTTCCCTTGACTAAGCACTCTGTCGCTGTATTAAGGAATTCTTGTTTTTGTAGGGTTCATACAAGCTACAGGTTGAACGAGGTTGAGTGCATTCCACAACGTCCGGTACGAGAGTTGTCTCATGCTGGTGGGTTTTCCTTCAGAGGTAAGTCTTCTTTGAGAGATTATGAAAGTGTCATTAATGTTTTTCATTAGCTCGCATACCTTCCATTGTTATGTAACTCTATTGCGTGGGTTGTTTTACGCAGGGTGGGTGCCTATCTATCCTAAGGTGGCCTAGACTCGGTTAAGGAAACCCCCCCCTTCAACTTGCTAAGGGTTCAGGTACGGAAAAAGCCTTTTGGCTGAGGCCTTAATGGATTTTTTCGGAGGGTGGCTCCTCCTGTCTCCTCCATACTCTGTTAACTTTTAGATTTTATGAAATCTGTTGGGCAGAGGGTGTATGCATTACCCTCACGCTCCAGGCCTTGTATTGAAATGAATCATGTAATTACAGTCTTTAAAGTTGGACATTCGTCCATCTCGAACATTATGAATTGTCTAATCTTTATTATATGATGTGCGTATTTGCTTAGGAACAATGAAATTGTATAAGTTTAATGTATTCTGTGCTCGTTTCATTTGAGCGCATTGATACCCATATTCGCTGGGTTGTGGTTATTATGTTGCTCTGTTGAGATAATATGCAAATGTGTTTTCTTGTTATTTTTCTGTTAAAGAATTTGTCGCGTCGCGGCTAGTTTGTGCAATTTGTCTTTTCTATAAATTCGTAATATTGCCAGCACTCAATAATGTCAAGCCTCTTTTGATTATGTTGCATAGAAATATATTGGCCTGAGGGTTCCAATCTCTCGACCTTCAATTGGTTCATTTTATGTGCATGCGTCTTTTGTGTTGAAAGGGTTCAAGCCCTATTTCACAACCCCTGTCTGGAATCTTTTTTTAACTTTCGCATGCATCCCAACCTTGTTCTTGTTTTAATTGTGGAAGTGTCAGATGCTGGTGCATGGTGTTTCCAACCAACTTATTCACCCATCCAAACACATTACCCAGCTTCCATTTGGGGTTCTTGCACTGTTTAATGGAAAATGTGTGGAGTGAATCTCCGGTCGTGTCTAACTCCTCTTGACCCTACCTTACTTCAAGGGTCAAACCCCTGCGATACCCTATAGTCCTGAATTAATCTTTCTAATTTTAACTGTAGGCATTCATGGTCATTGTATACTCGTAGTAGGGAAACGACGGCCCCTTCTACTTATCTCTGTCTCTTCTTTGTTTTTAAAAGAAAATACAAGAAACTCATTTCAATGTTACGAATCAACTGGGAATATTGCTGGAATTAACCAGTCCTGTTCACGCTAGACTCTTGGGGTCTGTCTACACCTGGCACTCTACTTCTCAATTAGTTTAATAATATTTCCTGAGAGCTAGTAGTCTAATTCTTCCACATCTTCCTAAGGGTTTTCTTTTGCTTTCATTCATTGTTGTTTGCGAAAGGTTATATAATTGGTATGGTCCCGTTCCATAAAATCGCAATGGCAGCCTTACCCCAATGCGGTTATGCCCGGGCCTCCTTACCAGTTTTAAATTTTAGCCTGAAGAAAATTATTTAGCAGAGGCAGTATCTGCAAGGTTCTCTAGCTAAGTTTCATTTCCTTCTCGGCAGCTTAATAAAGCTACTACTAGGAGAATAAATTTCAAGGTCTAACCAACCCCACCATTTTCCTTCTTCCTGAACATATCTACACAGATTTTAAAGAACTGCAACTTACAGAAATGACATATTTACAAAGTTTCAGGCAAGAACTCTCATACATGTATTTCTTTCCTGTTAGTGCACTTTCTTTTCCTTTAATGTTACCTCTGCTCCTTGCAGCTAGTCAACCACCTAACCATGAGATTGTCTTTCGAGACCAAACTCCCCCCTAGCTTGCTCAAAGACTACAGTCTTTGCTAGTTGCATGCGCTCTGCGCCTTTACCATCTGATCATCACCAGACGTGGTAAGTCCCTTCACCCTCTACCCATTGCCTGTCCTATACAACACACTTCCCTTTTCTTTTCCTCCCCTCTGGAAACCATTCCACGGTTGGGGAAAAAGGGCAATTAAGGTTTTGCAACTTTTTTTTTTTTTAACATAAAAATTAACTTCTCTCCTCAGAAGTTACATGATATCCCTGTTACTAGGAGATTATCCTTCATTTTCATTGACTGAAAAAAAAAAATATCAATTATTCAACATGAAATAATCATTATCCTTTAGTTTGTTTCTCTTTTTTTTTAACTGAGGTAAATAAAAATATTTACAATAATCTGGGGATATGACATCTCCCCCTCTTGAAATTAGACATCGTCCCGATGTCCTTCGGTTCTGAACAGCTTTGGGTAAGCCTGCTTCATGAGTGCTTCATCCTCCCAAGTGGCCTCATCAGGCCCAAAGTGCTGCCACTGTACTTTAACTTGGGTAATATCCTGCTTTCGCAGCGTTACTTCTCTTCGATTGAGGATGCTCAGGGCTTGACCCAGATTTCTCCTTCCGATTCTACCTGCAACATGCAACTTTCTAAGTCAGTATCCTTAAAAGGAACTATTTATACTGATCTATCAGAGATAATTCTCACCTGAATGTCCTGCCATTTAATCACATGTTTAGGATCATAAACGTATTTTTTCAACATGGAGACATGAAAGACATTGTGGACTCGTATGTGACTTGGTAGAGCGAGCTGGTAAGCTATTGGCCCATTTCTTGCTAAGATCTGAAATGGTCCACAGTATCAAGGTGCTAGCTTAGTGCACCCGCTCCACTATAATGTGCTCTTTTTTGCTCGAATTCTCACATATACATGATCTCTGACCTGGTACACCTTGAACCTCCTTTTCCAGTCAGCGAAGTTCTTTTGCCTATCCTGAGCTGCCTTTAGATTAGCTCGTACCTTTTTAACCAGTTCCTCCATCTCCTTGAGCATTTCAGGACCTAACATCAATTTGTCTTCCAGTCCAATCCAGCTTGAGGGGGTGCAGCACTTTCCCCCATACAACACTTCAAAAGGGCTCATTAGTAATGATGTGTGATAGCCATTATTGTAAGCAAACTCAACCAAGTGCAGATAATCCTCCCACTTGGTTGGTTGTTGCATCACATACACTCTTAACATATCTTCCACCACTTGGTTCACTTCTTTGGTTTGCCCGTCAATTTGAGGGAGATAAGTTGTGCTAAAATTCAGTTGAGTCCCCAATTCCTCGAACAAAGTCTTCCAAAAGACCGATGTAAATTTCACATCACGGTCTGTAATTATGGTCTTTGGTAACCCATGCAGCTTAAATATATTTTGCATGAAAACATGGGTGATCTGCATAGCCCTGTAAGTGGATTGCACTGGTATAAAATGTGTTGACTTAGTTTTTCCACCACCACCATGATGGAATCGTTATTTTTCTTTGACTTAGGCAAACCTGTAATAAAATCCATAGAAATGGTTTTCCACTTCCATTCCGGGATGGGTAATCGTTGTAATAATCCCGCAGGGTGTTGATGTTCAACTTTAATTTGGTGACATTCTAGACATCGTGCTAAATAATCAGCCACATTTTTCTTCATACCCTGCTAATAATATTCCTTTCGAAGTGCAGTGATCATCTTTTGATATCCTGGGTGTCTGGCATAATAACTCCTATGAAACTCATCTAATATCAGATTTTTAATATTGTTCTGATTGGGCACAAATAGCCTTCCTTTGTGATATAACATTCCATCATCACCCAAAACATAATCCAACTATTTTTCTTTGTTGGTCGATTGTTGAATTTGCTATTTTACTTGTTGATAAACAACATCCTGTTCGGCTGCCTTTTTTATCATTTCCCCGAAGGGGATTTTCCCTTCACTACAGGAAATTTCGTATAGGCATTGAAATTTTTGGCTCAAAGCGTCTGCCACACGATTCTTGTTTCCTTTCAAATGTTTGATCTCAAAATCAAAACCACTTAGGAAATCCACCCACTATGCTTGCCTTGCATTTAGAGTGGGCTGGCTAAAATAATTGGTCAGACTATGGTGATCTGTCAGTAACAGGAATTTCCTTCCCATAAGGTAATGTCACCACATTTTTAGGGCGTGGATCACCGCAACCAGCTCTAAATTGTAAGCAGAATATTTCTGCTCATGTTCTTTTAATTTCCTTGATTCGTATGCGATTACCTTTCCTTCCTGCATCAACACACCTCCTACACCTTCTTTACTTGTGTCCGTGCACACCACATAATCTTTGTTGGGATCAACTATGCTTAAAATGGGTGTTGTGGTGAGCAGGTATTTAAGTTACTCAAAGCTTACAACTCTATCCATTGTATTTTTGATGTCTGATGTTCGGAGGCGTTATCGGATTGTTCCTCCTCCCTACCTTCTGACTCTTTGAGTTCTGTATTTCGATTCTATTCTCCTAACATCCCTTGTTGCTCAGCACTGGGGTTCAGTGGTTACTGATTTTGCTTGTCAGATAGGCTCTTTATAATTCTCTCCTGCTCCATTGTTAACCTTGCATTATCTTCCCGTAGTCGGGCCATTTCATTCTTCAGCTCTTGCACTGTCTCCAAAATTGCCTGGTTGGTATTGCACGCCTCCTCTCCTAGCTATACCCATAATTTAGGATTATTTCCAGGTCCTGCTACAGGTCCTTGATCCACCACAAATCTGTGTGATGCATTGTCTGTTCTTCGCATATTATCAGTCCTTTGTTTCCTGTACTTAACATATGACAAATAACAGAGCAAAGGTCAACACAATATCTGGTTGTTTAATTACTTAATGGAGATGAAATAAGTTGTATGTATAAAATCTGTTTGACAGTTTTCAGTTCCCAGAGGCCACAGTTTCTGTCACATGGCTCTGATACCATATGTCACACACCCATTCACTATGCAAAAAAAAACCGTAAATTTCTTTTTTAATTATTATAACCGAGGGGTTCATGTCCTGCACCCTCGAGGTTATTCGTCTGGACATCAATTGATTGCCATGTCAAAATAGTTTCGTTTATATTCGGAATGTACGAGTATTAGATTTTTGTGTCAATGGAGTCTTCCTTGGGCATCACGCATGTTATCCACGCGCCTACAGTCAGGTGGTGACTCTCGTTCACCCTTTGGCTGTCACATGGCTATCTTACCCATTCCGTGTGCAATTAATTTCCTACCAGCTCCGTTCTGTATGACGCTGGCTGGTAATCCCATCTCTCATTTTGTGAGATATACTCTCTCCATCTACGGTGGGGATCTATCCTGACCATCCGACGGTGAGAGTTTTTTCGCAGGTTTCCATCCTAGACTATAGCAGATTCTAAGGGTGGTAGAGTTCATTTAGCTTGGCAACTTTTGTGCGGCCTGCTCTCCATTCGTTCCATGCGTTCAGCTCCAGAGAACCCAAGCAACGAACCCAGCTTGAGCGCTGACGGCCCTGGCACCTAATCTCCAGGTATTCGCATGAATAGGGTCATACTTGTTCTTCTTTGTTCTTTCCCTTGACTAAGCACTTTGTCACTGTATTAAGGCATTCTTGTTTGCGCAGGGTTCATACAAGCTATAGGTTGAACGAGGTTGAGTGCATTCCACAGCGTCCGGTACGAGATTTGTCTCATGCTAGTGGGTTTTCCTTCAGCGGTAAGTTTTCTTTGACAGATTATGAAACAATGTCCTTAATGTTTATCATTAGCTAACATACCTTCCATTGTTATGTAACTCTATTGCGTGGGTTGTTTTATGCATGGTGGGTGCCTATCTATCCTGAGGCAGCCTAGACTCGGTTAAGGAAACCCCCCTCCATCCTAGACTATAGCAGATTCTAAGGGTGGTAGAGTTCATTTAGCTTGGAAACTTTTGTGCGGCCTGCTCTACATTCGTTCCATGCGTTCAGCTCCAGAGAACCCAAGCAATGAACCCTGCTTGAGCGCTGACGGCCCTGGCACCTAATCTCCAGGTATTCGCATGAATAGGGTCATACTTGTTTTTCTTTGTTCTTTCCCTTGACTAAGTGCTCTGTCACTATATTAAGGCATTCTTGTTTACGCAGGGTTCATACAAGCTACAGGTTGAACGAGGTTGAGTGCATTCCACAGTGTCGAGTATGAGAGTTGTCTCATGTTGGTGGGTTTTCCTTCAGCGGTAAGTTTTCTTTGCAGATTATGAAACAGTGTCCTTAATGTTTATCATTAGCTAACATACCTTCCATTGTTATGTAACTCTATTGCGTGGGTTGTTTTACGCATGGTGGGTGCCTATCTATCCTGAGGCAGCCTAGACTCGGTTAAGGAAACCCCCCTCCCTGCCCCCCCTTCAGCTTGCTAAGGGTTCAGGTACGGAAAAAGCCTTTCGGTCGAGGCCTTAATGGATTGTTTCGGAGGGTGGCTCCTCCTGTCTCCTCCATACTCTGTTAACTTTTAGATTTTATGAAATTTGCTGGGCAGAGGGTGTATGCATTCCCCTCACGCTCCAAGATTTGTATTGGAATGAATCATGTAATTACAGTCTTTAAAGTTGGACATTCGTCCATCTCGAACATTATGAATTGTATAATATTTATTATATGTTGTGCGTATTTGCTTTGGCACATTGAAACTATATAAGTTTAATGTATTCTATGCTCATTTCATTTGAGCGCATTGATACCCATATTCGCTGGGATGTAGTTATTATGTTGCTCTGTTGAGATAATATGCAAATGTGTTTTCTTGTTATTTTGGTTTGTGCAATTTGTCTTTTCTATAAATTCATAATATTTCCATCACTCAATAATGTCAAGCCTCTTTTGATTACATTACACAGAAATATACTGGCCTGAGGGTTCCAATCTCTCGACCTTCAATTGGTTCATTTTATGTGCATGCATCTTTTGTGTTGAAAGGGTTCAAGCCCTATTTCTCAACCCCTGTCTGGAATATTTTTTTAACTTTCGCATGCATCCCAGCCTTGTTCTTGTTTTAATTATGGAAGTGTCAGATGCCGGTGCATGGTGTTTCCAACCAACTTATTCACCCATCCAAACACATTACCCAGCTTCCATTTGGGTTTATTGCACTGTTTAATGGAAAATGTGTGGAGTGAATCTCCTGTCGTGTCTGACTCCTATTGACCCTGCCTTACTTCAAGGGTCGAACCCCTGCGATACCCTACAGTCTTGCATTAATCTTTGTAATTTTAACTGTAGGCATTCATGGTCATTATATACTCGTAGTAGGGAAACGACGGCCCCTTCTACTTATCTCTGTCTCTTATTTTTTTTTTTAAATACAAGAAACTCATTTCAATGTTATGAATCAACTGAGAATATTGCTGGAATTAACCAGTCCTATTCACTCTAGACTCTTGGGGTCTGTCTGCACCTGGCGCTCTACTTCTCAATTAGTTTAATAATATTTCTTGAGAGTTAGTAGTCTAATTCTTCCGCATCTTCCTAAGGGTTTTCTTTTGCTTTCATTCGCTGTTGTTTGCGAACGGTTATATAATCGGTATGGTCCCGTTCCATAAAATCGCAATGGCGGCCTTACCACAATGCGGTTATGCCCGGGCCTCCTTACCATTTTTTACTTTTAGTCTGAAGAAAATTATTTAGCAGAGGCAATATCTACAAGGTTCTCTAGCTAAGTTTCATTTCCTTCTCGGCAGCTTAATAAAGCTACTACCAGGAGAATAAATTTCAAGGTCTAACCAACCCCACCATTTTCCTTCTTCCTGAACATATCTACACAGATTTTAAAGAACTGCAACTTACAGAAATGACATATTTACAAAGTTTCAGGCCTGAATTCTCATACTTGTATTTCTTTCCTGTCAGTGCACTTTCTTTTCCTTTAGCGTTACCTCTACTCCTTGCAGCTAGTCAACCACCCGACCATGAGATTGTCTTTCGAGACCAATCTCCCCCCTAGCTTGCTCAAAGACTACAGTCTTTTCTAGTTGCATGCGCTCTGCACCTTTGCCATCTGATCATCCCCAGACGTGGTAAGCCCCTTCACCCTCTACCCACTGCCTGTCCTCTACAGAACAGTTCCCTTTTCTTTTCCTCCCCTCTGGAAACCATTGCATGGTTGGGGAAAAAGGGTGGTTAGGGTTTTGCAACTTGTTTTTTTTTAAACATAAAAATTAACTTCTCTCCTGAGAAGTTACATGATATCCCTGTTACTAGGAGATTATCCTTAATTTTCATTGACTGAAAAAAATATCAATTATTCAACATGAAATAATCGTTATCCTTTAGTTTGTTTCTCTTTTTTTTTAATGAGGTAAATAAAAATATTTACAATAATCTCGGGATATGACAATAATTTATATTGCAATACATTATCAAATTTCATGAGTTTATTTGTGAAATGGAAATGTTGTATAACTAATAACAATCAAATTAAGAAGCATAACTACATTATATAAATTTCAAAATGCTAAATTATAATTAGTCCAATAAAAATTAGAATATTACATTTTTCTCACAATTATTACAATGTTTTACAAATTTTGCACCCTTTTAATTTTAAAGTTATAAAGCCTGAATGAAAAAATGAATTTATTCGGATAAAAAATTTCTTTGTTAAAGTTATCTCTCTACAAATTACTATTAAGAACATGAAAGGGTGAAATTGATGGAAAGGTTAATGAAACTGACAGACACCTATTATTTGGAATTGGACACACGTTATCAATGTTTTGAAATGGATAATCATCTTTTTCCGAAATACACCTTTCCACTACTATGACAGGTGTAACGTTTTGTAGTCTTCCCATTCTCATTAATCCTAATAGGTGTCAATTAACAAATGGCATTGTAAATTTTTAATCAATATTTCCAAAAAATAATTTAAATAAGGTTTACTCATGTGATTTAGATATGGAGGGAAGTTAGTGGTGTAAATTCCATCCATTGATATTGTGGCAACGATGACAATATACTGGTATATTTAAATTTAAACAGTCAGATCAATTTTTTTATTTGCTTTTTATATCTGCAGAAATTTCTTCCAACAAATTCCATCTGAAACCCCAATCATCCTCAAAGTAGTCAATTCTTCATTCAACGCATCATTGACCAAATTGGAAATGATCTAATTCTTCAATTGACCATATAGAAGTGGAGCCATCTTTGACAACGCATCTCAACTGACCGATGTATATTGCTAACGACATACGACGTATGTCAGTGATTGGATCAAATGAAAAACCCCATTCATTTTTTGTTACATCAAACCAATAGATTTTATACCCATACCGAGGATAATCTTCATACTCCTTGTCCAGATAGAGCCAAAACAATTTACTTTTATAAAACACTCCATTCTTAGTGGTTGAAGTGCCACCAAATAGAACATGAACCGTTTACCATACCCTATCAAGGCTACTACAAACATGAAATTTAGACCACATTCTGTCATACATATGTTTTAGAACAACCGAGTCATATTTTTTCTTCTTACATTTTCCAATAATGAAAAGAATCCCTAGTCTCCGATTCGTATTGGCCCTATGTTTTTAAAGGCCTTCGTAAATGGATTCCTTACAAAATAGTTGTTTGTATGGGAGAATTATGTTGGTAAGGATAAAACCACCATTGGTCCAGTAGTAGACTCTACTTTGTATCTTGAATCTATGAATCACAAATGAAAATAAGATATGTGTCCATTATTATCAAGGTATTTAAAAACAAAATAATTGTCTTCACTATTGAGTAAAGGAACCATAAATCCAAATTAATTGTCTCCACTATTGAGGAAAGGAACCATAAATCCAAATTCGTTTGTAGAGACATGCTTGCAACATAATAAGAAAGAAGGGTTTTGCAAAATATTCTTCCATTTCTTACAAAGATTGCTAAACTTTATCACAACCGATAAAAGGAGCTAGAGAAAGACAATCTCAAGTATTTCGAATGGAAGACAACTCCAAATAGCTAGATCCATGATCAAACAATGAAATCACCTAACAAGAAAAAGAAAAACACATTTGATATCACCAAAACAATTTAATGTTGAATAAAATTAAAATTAACATACATACATAAGTTACCATCTACACTTATGGAAAAACTTCACATATACAAATTGTATAAAATCAAACGAGTGATCATAACATTTTTACAACAACGAATAAAATTCCACAACTTTTTAAACCTAATCTGTAATCCAATATTATTAATGTTAGTAAACGTATAAGGTCTATGTTTATTATTGATGTTATAATGTTTCTACAAATGTATTTATAATATCAATATCAATTTTTCATTTTGAATATAAATATTAACATTAAACCAAATTTTCTAATGTTAAAAACCCAAAGCTTCAAAACCTAATGTTATAAATTAACACAATGCTACATGAACCAAATGATATAAAATTACCTAATATTTTAATCCTAACATCAATGAACCCAAGTAAAGTAAAGGTATTAAGTTCAATGCTTAATAAAAATATTCACATCAATGTATAGATGCAAAATATATTTTTACATATATTTCTATGTTTAACATTAATATCTATAATAATAATAATGTGTAAATAATAATAATATTAATATTAATATTAATATTAATTAACATTAAACGAGATATTGATGTTTAATATTAATACAAAATAGATATTAATATATTCTAGAGATTTTATATTGAATATATTAAATTGAATTAATAAGAAATTAACCTAATTTTATTAATACAGATTTTATATGTATTCTCAATTTATTTATTTAAATATAAATGAACAAAATTTTAATATATAAATATTTTCTATCAAATCAAAATGAACTAAATGTATTATTTAAATATATTACATAAAATAGAATTTATATTGAAAACAAAAAATTAAATTAATAAGAAATTTTAGATGGTTTACTATCAACTCAATTTTGACATCCATTCTTAATATTTGTATTTAAATCTAAATGAACTAAATTCTAAATGCTTTTCTCTGCCTTTTTTATTTTTTTCTAATTTTTGTATTACATATTTTATTATTTAAATTCTATAAAAATATGTTTTACATAAATCTACTGAATATAATAGATGAAACTTCTATTAAAGTTTAGTGTATTGAATGCTTTAGTTAGCAATAGGGTTTCATTATATGTATATTTACTCCCATGTAACCCCAAATTTGGTACCATAAATAAAAAGCTTCAATTTGTCACTTTCATTTGGAATCTACTTTGTATAAAGATAAAACTATATATATATATATATATATATATATATATATGGTCACCACTTTATATGAGATGACATATGACATGTAAAAATAATATAATTTAATTTGACATAGACTTTGTATAAAGATAAATTACTTATAAAAGAATTGAGAATAAAGAAATATATATGTATATCCATCTAATTAGTAAGCACTTCATATGTCATAAAATAATTGAAAATAAAGAAATATATATGTATATCTATCTAATTCTTCACCCCTTCATACCAAATGATATATGACATGTAAAAGTAATATACTTTAATTTGTCATAGACTTTGTATAAGGATAAAATAATTGAATATATATATAATTTATGGCATGTGAATAAAATATTTTAATGACTATAATAAATAATATAGTTTTATGTAAGTTTATATTGAGAAAAGAAAACAGTTTATTTATTTATTTTTTACTGTAAAAATATATGTAATTTATTCTATTCTTAGTATCAAGTTGATATATAACATTTAGGATATGTCAATAATAAAAACATGTTTAATATTGAATCTATCTATAGAGAATATTTTTCATCCATTAATAGCTTAGATTTGCTATGTTTTTTTCTTAATATGGAGTTGATATGTAACATTTTAAATCTTAATAACATTTTTTTATAAAAATGAAATATTGTATAAGGGGATATTCTTATTACATGAGATATATATGAGAGAATTATTATTATATAAATATTTTTTAGGAACATTTGTAGTTGAGAAGTGCACTACAAGACCATAGATTTAAAAATAATAAAATAATGTTGATATTAAAAGCAAAAAAATAAATATTGTTATCCATAAATAGAATATTCATTCTAGGTTTAGTGAACATGTAATATTTAAAAAAAATATGTTATTAAGATAAAAATATGGTATCAATAAAATAAACAATTCCAATATCCATTTTAAATAAGAAACACTCTATATCATAATGTTATATTTCAAAATAATAAAACAATACTTTCAATAACAAATTAAGAAAAATTTGTAATAACAAAATAATCAATGTACATCATAAATAAAATACTTACATTTCGAGGTTAATTCAAAACCACTTTATATAGAAATAAAGTAATTGAAATTAAAGAGAAACAATATTTTTTTCACCACTTTTTATGGAGTTGAAAAATGCCATATAAAAATAATATAATTGAAAACAAAGAAAACACAATAAAAAAAATACAAAGCATTTGGTCACAATAACTAATTCAGATGATGTCCATGACTCAAAAGATAAGGGAAGCTCTGAGATTGAAATTAGACTAAATTTGTCCGTTCAATTGGTTTCTATGCATAGTTGTAGACCCAATGAGCTGAAAATTAGATAATGTGATATCCAAAGGTTTGTGGGAAGTTTCATGATCTATGAGTTACTAACATTGAAATAGAATTACCAAAAGTCACTTGAATTGCAAAAGAAGTGCAAAGAACAACTAGCATAATAGGATACCATAACCTATGCAAATTAAAATAAGGCTAACCCCTAAAAATAAAAAATGGATCCAGACCCATTTTGTATGAATTGACCACAAGATAATATTTTTTGAAAAGATGGCAAGATATCAAATTTGAATGTGCACAAACAAAGACCACTAGACTTGAATGACCTTGACACAGATATTTTGGTGCAAGCTTCTAATACTAAAACAAAATTATCATAACAAATCATCCACATACATCTGTAAACAAAGAGAAAAGAAAAAAAATTCTTTGGACTAAGGAGAACTAAATTACCAGAAGAATGTGCATATATAATCTACAAAAGTATTAGCAAGGATGGAACCCAAAGAACAGTTGTCATGTATGAGGTGACAATGAGAGACAAAGGCTAAGGTAGAAAGTAATGCAGAGAACATAAGTATAATTTTTACTATGCAAAATTGATAGGAACATAGATAAGAAGAGATAGAGAAACACATAATAGTGACATATACAATGAATATTGCTAGTACCCTCATTAATTGGGGTTATATCCTTTTTTATGTTCTATAATTCTCTTAGTGTTATATTGTTCATCTTCATTCAATATTAATCTTACTGGCTTGTCTCTAAATCCACTGAGAAATTCTATTGGCACAAGAAAGAAAGCATTAATGCTATTGGAACAGCAATACATTGTTGGGTTGGTAATATACATTTATCGCTTCGCAATATAGTTTTTCTAGTTACTTTTACTGTCCAGCCAGGAATAAGAAAAATTGTATCCAATGTTTTTTTCATCAAGACAACAATCAAATGAGTTTTTACTATCCAGCCAATAATAAAAAACAAGAAAGTTTTTATTTTCCAGCTAGCAAACAAAATTGGTAATCAAAGTTGTGACTACATACAATATAATTGTAATCACATGTTGGAGCAGCGTTCGTTATTATTTCGAGCAGCGTATATAACTTCCACTTATAATGTGTTGGCCAAAACCTGTTGAAGATATTCATATATATAATTGCATTACAAAGCAAATGAACTAGAGTTAACATTATTATTCTTGCAGAACCAATGTTAATATCCATTAGCAGCATTAAACTTGCAACAACACACTTTGGAGGAACATTAAATGTTACTGGAGCTGCATTATGCATTTGGAGAGTAGTGTTCATATATATTGCTTTCATAATGCGTTAGCCAATGGATAATATTCAATATTTAATGGGCATCTTTCACTTAATGGTGGTTTCATTCTAATGGAAGCGTTGGAGGGCGTTGAGGAAAATGATATTTGCAGTATAATTTTTTGCAATGGCTTGAATTGAGTTCCAACAACATTATACAGTTATATACTCAATACAATGAAATGTATTGAATTGAGTTGAGTTGCATTACGATGCAATTCGCTCTTCCAACCACATTACAATGCAATATGATGTGAATACAACATTCTTCATATATATTGGTGCTAGTTATTTATATTCTGAAATTTTTATTATGTCATTGCATTTTTTGTTTGTGATGGAACCTTTCAATGGTGCGCAATGTTCAAGCCATGGATTGCGTATGAAATGGAATCATGGAGATATTACTCGTACTTTTATAAATTACGGTTTTGCCCCAACATGATATACGCACAATTTTTATTTTTAAGGGAGTAACATTATTTTTTATCTGGAGAAACATTATTTTATATATGTATTGGAGCATCCTATTGTATAGAATATTGTATATATTAATAATGGAGAAAAGTGGATTGCGTATGAAATGGAATAATGGAGATATTAGCCGTACTCTAATAAATTAGGGTTTTGTGCCCTAGCATGATATACACAAAAATTTCAATGGAGTAACATTTTTTTTTATATGGAGCAACATTATTTTATATATGTATTGGAGCACCATATTGTATATAATATTGTATATAATAATAATGGAGAAAAGTGTAGGGTTTGATAAACAACATTGGAGAGCAGCGTAGGGTTGTATAAACAACTCTGGAGAGCATTTATTGGCATGGAAATAGAATTGAGCGTTGGACGCAATGCAGCGTTAATATGAGCATTAATATATATTTTGTTGAGCAGCGTTAACTAATTTTCTGAGCAGTATTGATCATTGTTTGGAGCAGCAACGATATATAATGGAACGACATTAAGTGAACCACAAATAAAAATAAAGGAAAAATAAAAAATATATTTTTAATCTTCAAGAAAGAAAACCCCATGTCATTTGGAAAATATTTATGAGTGGCAGATGATAGTTGGAGGATAGAAACAAAATAAGATTTGGGCTTATACCTTGCATAAGAAGTTGTGAAAGTTGGCAAGATTGTGAGAAGGTGACATAGAGCTAGTGGAACCTTCGATATAGAGCCAGTAGAACCTTTGTAAAAAGATCCTTGAGTATAGAGTTCTCGACTTGAGTGATATGGTCTTGAGGATCATGAACAAGATAAATCAAAATTGTATTTCTAAATTGTATAAAAGAGAAAAATATAGAGGGAGAAATCTTGCAAGAAAATTGGATATAATTTCCAGTCTCATGGTACTGTCCTTCCCCATTAATCTTCTTCGGAGACTAGATAGGACAGATAAGTACTTGTGTGATGTTCAACTCCTTTTATGGTTTCTTTATAGAAGAATTTACATTATAATGAAAAAGGATTGTTATTATGTTAAAGTAAATCTTTGTGTCATAAGAAGAAACGGAATTTAATTCTTTACAAGAGTCTTTTGTATAGCAATAAGGAATGGCAATGAGATAATGGAGTTTTTCTAAGAGTAAAATGAAAGAGTTAAACAATGTTTATTATGATGGGAAATATCTTGGATGTTTTCTTTAAAAGTAAAAATATGTATTTCCTATTATGGTTGCGAGAGGAAAGTTAAAAAAACATTAGACATAGTTGATCCGGGTTTAATGTTGAAAGCTTAAAGTATGCACAAAAGTATTGAAGGGTATGGTTAAGCCTAACTCTTTAAGCCTCGGCTATCAAGATGCTGGTCCAAGAATAGTAAAAAAACGAGGCAAATGATGCCTAGCTAAACACCCTAGGGCGGAGGGCAAGTCGTAGACAATGGTCCAACCTAATGTCAGGCATTCTCAAGGGGGAAAGAATAAGAGATATTAACAAGTCATTTTTTTAAAAGTGAAATACTCTAATGGCTATACCAACAAAGACAATCAATACATATATTCAAGAAATCTCATGAGAAATCAATTTTACTTCTTGCTTCTACCATTACCATTTTAACTGAGAAGAATAGTAGGAAAAATAATTATTTTGTCTCTAAGACTATGTCTATAAACATTACATTTTGAACTACAAGACTAAAAACTATTGTATACAACCCAATTTGGCACCCTAGGTCGAGAAAAGGAAGACTCTGAAAGACTGTACACCTTTTTTTGTAGATAGAAGCTGTGAGAAGCCCCTTCAAATCATTCCAATAATCCTTCCAGCAAACTGTAATTGGATATTGCTTCGCTTCAACAATTCCAACAACCCAAGCACTAAGAAATACATGGATCTAGGGAGCACTAATTTGCTTATAATACATGGAGTGGTGATGAATAAACCGTACAATAAATATTTCACCAAGAAACCTTGCTCTTATTCCTCCATGGAGCACAGAGTAATAAAGCATAAAACATAATTTTTACTGACATGGTGATGAATAAAAATAAATATTTAATGACAATTTGAAATGCTCACCCAATAAACTTTGCTCTTAGTCCTCCACATTTCCATATATTCCTCCACTTTTTAGCATGCAAAATGTTGCAAATGAACAATAACGGGGACAACAAATATTAGTATTGAAAACAAGTACAATAAATGAACCATTACTTATACTATAAAGCAATATGTGGAAGGCAAAATATGTATATTAATATTAAAGTAATCTTAGTATTGAAAACATTAATATTATATTCCAAATTTAAATATAGAATTCAAATTCATAAAATAAATTTAAATATTAGAAGCTAAAAATAACACCTTAATTAATCTCAACAAATAATTATAAATATAAAAATTAAAATAAAAAACTATATATTATGAATATAATTTCTACTGCAATACATATCAATTTTCATGAATTTATTTGTGGAATGGAAATGTTGTATAACTAATAACAATCAAATTAAGAAGCATAACTACATTATATAAATTTCAAAATGCTAATTTATAATTAGTCCAACAAAAACTAGAATATTACATTTTTTTCACATTTATTATAATGTTTTACAAATTTTCCATAGTACTGCACTTTTAATTTTAAAGTTATAAAGCCTGAATAAAAAAATGAATTTATTTGGATAAAAAATTGCTTTGTTAAGGTTACCTCTCTACAAATTATTATTAAGAACATGAAAGGGTGAAATTGTTGGATAGGGTAATGAAATTGATGGACACCTGTTATTTGGGATTGGACATAGGTTATCAAGGTTTTGAAATGGATAATCATATTTTTTCTCATTAATCCTGATAGGTGTCAATTAACAAATGACATGATACGTTTTTAATCAAGCTTTGTAAAAAATTAATTTAGACAAGGTTTAATCATGTGATTTAGATATACAGGGAGGGTAGTGGTGTAAATTCCATCCATTGATATTGTGGCAATGACGAGAGTATACTGGCATCTTTCAATTTAAATCATCAGATCAATTTTTATTTTCTTTCTATATCTGTAGAAATTTCTTCCAACAACTTCCATATGAAACCCCAACCATCATCAAAGTAGTCAATTCTTCGTTCAACGCACAGTTGACCAAATTGGAAATGATCTAATTCTTCAATTGACCATATAGAAGTGGAGCCATCATTGACAAGAAATATCAACTCATCGATGTATATTGCTAATGAAATACTACGTAAGTTAGTTATTGGAACAAGTGAAAAACCCCATTCATTTTTTATTACATCAAACTAGTAGATTGTATACCCATATCAAGGATAATATTCATACTCCTTGTCCAGATAGAGCCAAAACAATTTACTTTTATAAAACACTCCATTCTTAGGGGATGAAGTGACACCAAATGGAACATGAACCCTTTGTCATACCCTATCAAGACTACTGAAAACATAAAATAACATAAAATTTAGACTGCATTCTATCATACATATGTTTTAGAACAACCTAGTCATATTTTTTGTTGCTTACATTTTCCAATAATGAAAAGAATCCCCAGTCTCCAATTCGTATTGGCCCTATGTTTTTAAAGGCCTTTGTAAATGGATTTGTTCCAAAATAGTTGTGTGTATGGGAGAATTTTGTTGGTAAGGATAAAACAACTATTGGTCCAACAGTAGACTCTACTCTGTATCTTCAATATATAAATGGCAAATGAAAATGAGATATGTGTCCATTCTTATTAAGGTATTCAGGAGCAAAATAATTGTCTTCACTATTGAGGAAATGAACCATAAATGCAAATTCATTCGTCGAGACATGCTTGCAACATAATAAGAAAGAAAGGTTTTGCAAAACATTCTTCCATTTCTTACAAATAGTGCTAAACTTTATCATAACCGATAAAGTGAGCCAAGGAAGACAATTTCAAGTATTTCGAATGGAAGACAACTCCAAATAGCTAGATCCATGATCAAACAATGAAATCACCTAACAGAAAAAAGAAAAACACATTTGATATCAACAAAACAATTTAATGTAAAAATGGAGGGTTCCAGCAGGAGGTGTTGAGATGCTCTACAACTAGGGTTTCTGCGAGACTCTGCAACGGCGCAGACTGGATATTCTCTGCCTCCATCGAACGTCCACCTATCTCATCGCGATAGCATTCCCTGGGTTTAATTAGCACGGCAATGGATTTCCCCCAGGGGGGGCTTCAAAGTCCTCCCCTTCTTCTAATTGTGAGCCTCCAGCGCAACCACGGAATTCGCCCTCTGGGCCAGAACAAGAAGATGTAGACAAAAGAGAGTCCCCACTGCAAGATAAGACAAATGCTTCCACTAGCCAGTCAGACAAGCGCAACGAAATACCAGAAGGAAAAATAGGGCAACAGGAAATGCCCAAGGTTACTTCAAAGACATGCAAACCCATAGCAGCTGAAAGGCCCAAGATAGAACTTCCTAGCCATAGAATCAATGGGAAAATCCAGTATATGAAGGACCATGTGCTCATTGGAAAATTTATTGGATTTGGGCTAACAGAAAAAGCTTTTCAAGGATGGATCTCTACCAAATGGAAACCCAAGGGTCATGTCACCCTGCAGCTAGGACTGAAGGGGTTCTTCACTGTGATCTTCATTTGCATCGAAGATAGGAATAGAATCATGGATGAAGGGCCCTATTTTTTCAACTCTGCGGGTTTGTATTTAAGGGAATGGGTAGAGATATTTAACCTAGACAAGGAGGACTTCAGCTAGGCACCAGTATGGATCCGGATGTACTCACCCCCGTCGGAATACTGGGATGAAGATTCGCTCAAAGACATTGGAAAAGGGCTGGGGGAGTTCATAAAAACGGCGGAAGAAATGAAGCTGCGCAGATACACTTCCTACGCCCGTATCTGTGTTTTCATGTGCCTGGACAAAGCCCTTCTGGACTCGGTAAGTCTTTTCCATGATGACTATGAATGGATTCAACCCTTGGATTATGAACATGTACCCTTCCACTGTCATAAGTGTCATGCTCATGGGCATCTCTTTCGAGATTGCCCTCTAAATGCCAAACCCCAAACCTCTGATCGCTTAGACAAGCCGGCCCATGATGGCTTCACCAAAGTCGTAAATCGCAAAAGATCGTACAAAAATCCCTCTTTAGGGAAAAAACCCCAGCAGGACGCTGCCTCCATTCCCTCCACAAGCAACAGCTTTGAGGTTCTTGCTAAAACCTCAGAAGATCAACCTTTGAACTCGGTGCCCAACCCTCCGCTTATCATCTCTTCCGCAATCCCCCCTCCTTCTGGTTCCTCTCCCATCCCCCTGCCCCCTAATGACATCAATGGGACTCTTGAGGAGGCCAGAAAGGTCTTGGAATGGAAAGCAAATGATATGGATGTTGACGGTTTCCCCAGTCAATCCTTGAGCTTAGCAATCACTTCAGATGAAAAGAGCCAGATGCAACAAATGGATGAAGAACCAGAGAGTATTGATTTGGGAGGACTTGACATTCTCGAGCTTGAACAAGTATGTAGAAAGAAGGACTATGACAAGATTCCAGAGCATCAGCTCAGCACACTGGAAGTCATCATCTCCAGGGCTTACCAGCAACAACAATTGGGCATTCAGCCGGGCAGTCAATGGGATGGTGGCTTCCTTCTTAAAGACTCCAAAAAGTGTGGGAGAAGGACAGATCTCCAAAGGACTATAGCAATAGGGAAAATCCTGGTTGACTCAGGCAGGTATGCTAAGTTGACAAAGTACTACAAGCCCACCACTAGCAGTGAATCATGAAGCTCACTTCATGGAATTTAAGAGGGCTCAACAGCCTAGGGAAACTCAGAATGATAAAAAACATGATAAAGCAGGAGCTGCCCTAAATTTTCTTTCTTCAAGAAATGAAATGTAACAGTAACACTCTTGGAAACATTCTCTCCAGAGCATGGCCAGGTTGTCACTCGATAGCAGGGGATGCTTCGGGTGCCTCAGGGGGACTGGCAATTGCCTAGATCACGCAAGCTATAATGCTTTTAGACATTCTTGCCTCCCATCATATTCTTCAGGCTACTTTTCATATTATCGGCACCAACATCCATGGCCATCTCACCAACGTCTACTTCCCACAGGAAGCAGGAAACAAAATTGCTTTACTAAACACAATAGAAGCGCTTAATATCAATAGATTCCATCCTCTTTGGATCATTAGAGTAGACATCAACATGATCACCAAGCTAGAGGAAAATCAAGGAGGCCGAGCCAAGCTAGAGCAGGAAAACGACCACTTTAAAGAATTCATCCAAAACAATTTTTTAATTGATCTGCAATTCTGCAATGGCACACACACTTGGAGCAATTGTAGGGCTGGGAGGCAACAAATAGCTTCTAAACTAGACAGATTCCTCATTTCTGACAATGCGGTGCATCTTGGAGGCGACATAGCAGCATCAATTCTCCCTTATTCAGGTTCTGATCATTGGCCTATCTCCCTCCATTGGCAAAGACCGGGCAACGCTACCAGGTGACCATTCTGCTTTGAAGCATTCTGTCTCACCCATCCCGCCTTCAAAAATCTCATCAGATCTACCTAGAACAACTTCCCTCTGCCAGAGGGATCAAAAATGTTTCAGTTTCAACATAAAGTCAAATTTCTTAAATCCCAAATCAAGTGTTGGAATCAAGAGACTTTCAGTAATATTTTCCAGGCGCAACATGATCTAAACAAAGAAATGAGAGAGCTCCATCAACAGATAATCACAGAGGGATACAAGGAAGGGACTTTGGCACAGGAACAATGCATCCACAATTAATTGGAGGAGAGGAGAAAGTAGGAGGAAATTCTCTGGAAGCAGAAATCTAGGATCAGATGGCTGAAAGAAGGAGAAAGGAACACTAAATTCTTCCACCGAACCACAATTCAGAGAAGAATGCACAACACCATCTCTTTCATTCAGAAGCAAGGAGGGGAAAGAGTGGAAAATCATGCAGAGATCGAGCAGGAGTTTATAATTCACTTCCAGTAGGTTCATCAAGAACCCCAAACAGATAGACGGCCTGCTATAGAAAAAATCATTAAAAATGTGCCGAAAATCATCACAGAAGAACACAACGAACTCCTTCTGTGCCCAATTTCACCATAGGAGGTGGATGCTGCAATGAACCAGCTCAAGGAGGGAAAAGCCCCTGGCCCGGATGGCTTCACTACTACTTTCTTCCACTCTTTCTGGGATCTGATAAAAGAGGAGGTCTGGTTAGTGGTGGAGGAATCGCGTACTCTACATTGTCTTCTACCCTCTCTCAATTCAACCTTCATTGCCCTCATCCCAAAAGAAGAGAGCACTAGTACTCCGGACAAATTTCGTCCAATCGCTCTATGCAATGTAATTTACAAAGTGATATCTAAGGTCATTGCCAATAGGCTAAAGCCGCTTCTGCCCCTGCTCATATCACCTAAACAATCTGGCTACATGGAAGGAAGACAAATCCTGGATGGCATTATCCTCACACATGAAATCATACATTCCCTCAAGCACTCCAAACAGGTAGGTATGATTCTCAAGCTTGACCTCTCAAAAGCTTTTGATAAGCTAAGCTAGACCTATATACAAAAAATGTTAACTGCTTTTGGATTTTCTCCAATGTGGGTACGATGGATTCTGAACCTAATCTCCACAACTTTCTTCTCTATCCTCATAAATGGTATACCATCACGTCCTTTCAGTCCCTCAAGAGGAATTAGGCAAGGATATCCTCTCTCCCCATTCCTTTTCGTGCTAATGGCGGAAGGTTTGGGTCACCACATCAAACATGCCCTCCTCTCCCAGCAGCTCAAAGGTATATCCATTCACAACTCTCCAACAATCACTCATCAACAGTTTGTTGATGACAATATGCTTTCTGGGTACCCTTCGGTTTAGGAAGCCTCTCTGTTTAAATCCCTTTTGAATGACTTCTATGATGCTTCAGGAACAAGCATCAACACGGCTAAATCGCGGATCTTCGTTTTTCACACGCCCCCTATTACTCAACACACCATCACCCATATCCTGGGCTTCTCCATAGACTCCTTACCTTCTAAATACCTTGGAGCCCCCCTTATTGATTCTGCCATCAAGCACGCCTCCTGGCGTTTGCTCCTTGAGAAACTTGAATCACGTCTCAATTTATGGACTCACAGAACTCTGAACATAGCTAGTCAATTAGTGCTAATCAAAGCTATGCTACAGGAAATGCTGCTCTACCTATTCTCAATCCTTGCAGTGCCTAAATGGGTCATTAAAAAAATAAAGGCTCTACATCACAACTTTCTTTGGGGTGCAACAGGTACAAATCGCAAATGGGCCTTGGTAAAATGGACTACAGCCTGTAAGCCTAAAGAAAAAGGGGGTATTGGTCTGAGGGATCCCAGTCACAGTAATGCAATCATGGGCGTAACAATCTGGTGGCAATGGCTCTCTGCTCCCAATAAGCCATGGGCAGCCATTTGGAAAGCCAAATACGCCAATCATAGACCAACGGAGGAGCTTATTAGATTCACTCCCACTAAAAAAGGTTCACTAATATGGAACGCTGCTAAACAACACTTCTTGTTGATCCAGCAACACAGTTTTTGGGAAGTAAGAAATGGTAGAACAACTCGGTTTTTTATGGATGCTTGGAACCAACTACCAAAGCTCAACGGCATCCTCAGACAGCCTCCAGGCCATTCCTGGGAGGAGCAACAAAAGGAAGAGGTCCAGCAATACTGGACTCAGGAGACAGAACAAGGTTACAGACAATGGAAGCAAATTGACAAGCTGATCAGGAATGCGGATCACTAGACTAAGAAGGACCTCGAGAGGGAGCTCCAAAATCGACAAATTAGATACGCCGAAGGCAGGGATATTCTACGATGGGGTTACACACCTAGAGGAACCTTCACCACCAAAGAGGCATATAAAATCATTTGCACAGATCCAATGCCCCTGGATCCCATCTGGGGTAGAATCTAGTCACCAAGCACCTGGCCCAAAGTATCTCTCTTCCTCTGGCTGGTTGGGCACTGGAAAATCATCACTTGGGACAATCTTAGATGAAGAAACTTTCATGGGCCCTCAATCTCTCCTAATTGCAAATCTCAGGAGGAAACGCTCCAGTGCCTACTGGACTCATGCACCCTTGCCAACCAACTGTGGGAGAAGGCTAGATTTCAATGTCAAAGAAGATGCAGAGTGTCTGAAGACATCACCAACTCCATATGCCATTGGCAGCAGAACCCTTACAAAAGTGAAATTCTCAACCAATTATGGAGAATGATTCCTGGACTCCTCCTTTGGTCTATCTAGAAATAAAGGAACAAGTGCATATTCAAAGATCAAAGCACTCTGTTAGAGATCATCTGGGGCAACTTCTATCTCAATCTTAAAGAGACCTTGGCGCTTCGCACTTGGTATCCGGACGACTTTCCCACTCTTGCAAATGAGAAATCCATTTGGGCAAACTGGAACATGCAACTCTCACAGGGTACTCATAATCAAATTCCCTCAGAAGGCATCAACATCAAAAAGTACTCATGGACCCCCCCTCCAAAGCACACTTTCAAGCTCAACTTTGATGGAGCTTCAAAGGGCAACCCTGGAAAAGCAGGATTCGGTGGCATACTCAGAAATCATGAAGGTTCGCCTCTCCTTATATACATTGGAAACATAGGATGGGATACTAACAACTCAGCTGAATTGGAGGGTCTCTGGCAAGGACTACTCCTTTCCTAGAAACAAAACTTCCATCCCCTGGAAATCAAAGGTGATTCCCTAATCCTCATCAACATGGCCAAACAACTCCTAACTGGGACTCATGCACGAAAAATTGCCAATAGTTGGAGACTCGAAGCCAGATTGGATGCCATAGAACAATCGCTTCACATCAATGGGGCCATCATCTTCAATCATGTTAAGAGGGAAGGCAACAAGGTTGCTGATCTGCTGGTTGATTTGGGGTTGGAAACTAAGCACACTCTACTCATAGGGGCTCTAGACATAATTCAGAAGCATGATCAAGAACACGAGTGCAAAATTCTGGTCCAAAGGGACGTAGCTTTCCCGGATGTGAGTGTTTGATCGTGTCTTAAATATGAAGGGACAAGGGTGTGGTGAGGTAGATCGACACCTACCCACCCAGTACAGAAGGTTTAAGAGTTTTATGGAGGTTGGCTCTCAGCATTTGCATAAAGCAAGGCTCATCTGCTCTCACTCCAGTAGCTCCGGTTCACACATCATGTCTACAGCTCTAGTTTTTCCCTCTGCACACTCTGGCATGTACTAGAAGGCAGCGTTCTTCAATGCCATAGTTATGGAAGGAGCATCTCGAGGTGCGCCAGAGGAGGATAAGGCAAGGTTCAGTCTCGAGTATGCGATGAATTCGTCTTCACTGTTTCATTCAATTTATTCTCTCGCCTCTGGCCTCATTTCTGATCTCTAGCTATTTGATGCTGACTCTATCACTCCTGAGGCCTCTTGGGACTTGCTAGGGAAGGATAATCTGGTGCTTGGCTCTGTTCTCTAGGCGGAGCAGCTTCAGTTTCTCCTCTTGTTCCTTTCCTAGGTCTCGAGCTGTTGTTTCAAAATCTTTGTTTCGTTGATTCACTCGCTTCATTCTCTTGTCTCTGGCCTCATTTCTGATCTCAGGTTGTTTGATGTTGGCTCTGTCATTCCTGAGGCCTCTCGGGACTTGCTAGGAAGGGAGAATTCGGCGCTTGGCTCTGTTCTCTTGGCAGAGCGGCTTCAACTTTTCCTCTGGCTCCTTTCCTGGGTCTTGGGCCTCTGCTGCGAAGTTTTTCTGATCTATTGGCAAAGTTGTAGCCATCTCCTAGTCCATGTTGTTTCTCTGCCTACCTGGTATCCCGCTGCTGCTCTCTCCCTGATGCCTCGCTTGCACCATAGAATGAGGTGCCGAAGAGGCCAGCCCCGGCATGCACCTTCCAGTTCGTCCTCTGATTCACCCTCCCTTTCTAGTGAGTTGTTTGCAGGCCACTACCCCAGCACCCGCAGTGGGAGAGGGCGGCTTCATTCCTCTAGCTACCACCCTGGGCCTCCTCCCACGTTTGGCTCTGCAATTTTCACCCTTAACAGCTCTCTGAATCACCCAACGATAACAACTCATATCTCAGTGGTTTTCCATGAGGCAGACCAGATAGAGGACCCTGGATCTTGTCTGGGAGGTTCGGGGGCAGTCTCTGTTCCATCTTCAACCCTCCAGCTGGGAATTGGAAATGCGCCTCGGCAGGCTCTGGATGCACAGGCTCGCAACGCTTAGGATGTGGTGATGGCGCCGATTGACCCTGGTCCCTCCGATCAGAATGCGGCTCAAGCAAGGGATTTTCCTGATTTTGGATGGTGCCACATTGAGGAAGAGCCTCTAGATGACTAGTTTGCTCGCCTCTGCTTCGTCTACATGCAGTGCGGCCCTTACAATTGGGCAAGTTTTTAGTGCAAACAGTTTTGTGGTTTTCTGGTGTATTTTTGCATTTTTGTTTATTCTGCGTTATCAAGAGAATCTTAACCTGGTCCCCTACGTGGGTCCTGAAAACTGGCTCAAGAATGAGCTCACTGCCAGTCTTCTCATCGGCTTTTCTTGACAGTTCTACCTCTCTTCAGAGCAGAGTTTTGACTTCGGTCATGTTGTAATTGTACCCCCTTACTTTGTTAATAGATTAATCTTATTTAGAAAAAAAAACAAAACAATTTAATGTTGAATAAAATTAAAATTAACATACATACATAATTTACCATCTACACATACGGAAAAACTTCATATATACGGATCGTATAAAATCAAATGAGCGATCATAACATTATTACAACACTGAACAAAATTCCACATTTTTCTAAACCTAATCTCTATAATCCAAGATTATTCATGTTAGTAAACCTATAAAGTCCATGTTTATTATTGATGTTATAATGTTTCTACAAATATATTTATAATATCAATATCAATTTTTCATTTTGAATATAAATATTAACATTAAACCAATTTTTCTAATGTTAAAAACCCCAAACTTCAAACCTAATGTTATAAATTAACACAATGCTACATGAACCAAATGATATAAAATTACCAAATATTATAATCCTAACATCAATGAGCCCAAATAAAGCTAATGCTATTAAGTTCAATGTTTAATAAAAATATTTACCCGAAAAAATATTCACATCAATGTATAGATGCAAAATATATTTTTACATATATTTCTATGTTTAACATTAATATCTATATCTAATAATAATAATAATAATATATAAATAATAATATTAATATTAATTAACATTAAAAAGATATTGATGTTTAATATTAATACAAAATAGATATTAATATATTGATGTTTAATATATTCTATATTGATGTTTAATATATTCTAGAGATTTTAAGTTGAATACAATAAATTGAATTAATAAGAAATTAACATAATTTATTATTAATACAGATTTCATATGGATTCTCAATTAATTAATTTATTTAAATTTAAATGAAGAAAATTTTAATATATAAATATTTTATATCAAATCAAAATGAACCAAATGTACTATTTCAATCAATTACATAAAATAGATTTTAAATTGAAAACACAAAAATAAATTAATAAGTAATTTTAGATGGTGTACTATCAATGCAATTTTGACATCCATTCTTAATATTTGTATTTAAATCTAAATGAACTAAATTCTAAATGCTTTTCTACTCCTTTTCTTTGTTCTAATTTTTGGATTGCATAAAATAGATTTTATTATTTAAAATCTATAAAAATATTTTTTACATAAATCTAGTACATATAATAGATGACACTTCTATATAAGTTTGGTATATTTAATGCTTTAGTTAACAATAGGGTTTCATTATATGCATATTTACTCCCATGTAACCCCAAATTTGGTACCATAAATAAAATACTTCAATTTTTCACTTTAATTTGGAATCTACTTTGTATAAAGATAAAATAATTGATTATATATATATATAAAATTGGTCACACAATAGGGTTTCATTATATGCATATTTACTTCCATGTAACCCCAAATTTGGTAGCATAAATAAAATACTTCAATTTTTCACTTTAATTTGGAATCTACTTTGTACAAAGATAAAAAAATTGAGAATAAAGAAATATATATGTATATCTATCTAATTAATCACCACTTCATATGTCATAAAATAATTGAATATCTATATATATATATATATAATTCTTCACCCCTTCATACCAAATGATATATGACATGTAAAAATAATATACTTTAATTTGATATAAACTTTGTGTAAGGATAAAATAATCGAAAATAAAGGTGCGTATATATATATCTATATATATACATACAATTTATAATGAAAAAGCATCTGCCTAAGCCATAAATAAAATATTTTAATGATCATATTAAATAATATAGTTTTACTTAAATTTATATTAAAAGAAGATAACAATTTGTTTAATTATTTTTTATATATTCGTTTTTTATTGTAAGAAATACATGTAATGTATTCGATTTTTAGTATCAAGTTGATATATAACATTTAGGATATATTAATAATAAAAAAATGTTTAATATTGAATTTATCTATAGAGAATTTTTTTATTCCATTAATAGCTTAGATTTGTTATGTTCTTTTCTTAATATGGAGTTGATGTGTAACATTTTAAATATTAATAGAAATTTTTTTATAAAAATGGAATATTGTATAAGGGGATATTCTTATTATATGAGATATATATGAGAGAATTCTTATTATATAAATATTTTTTAGGAACATTTATAGTTGAGAGGTGCACTACAAAACCATAGATTTAAAAATGATAAAATAATGTTGATATCAAAGGAAAAAAAAATTGTGATCCATAAATAAAATATTCATTCTAGGTTTAGCGAACATGTAATATTTAAAATAAAAATATTTTATTAAGATAAAAATATGGTATCAATCAAATAAACTATTCCAATATCCATTTTAAATAAGAAACACTCTATATCATAATGTTATATTTAAAAATATTAAAACAATACTTTCACTAACAAATCAACAAAAAATTGTAATAACAAAAAAATCAATGTACATCATAAATAAAATACTTAGATTTACAGGTTAATTCACAACCACTTTATATAGAGATAAGGTAATAGAAAGTAGGGAGAAAAAATATTTTTTTCACTACTTTTTATGTAGTTGAAAAATGCCATATAAAAATAATATAATTGAAAACAAAGAAAACACAATTCAAAAAAATACAAAGCATTTAGTTACAATAACTAATTCAGATGATGTGGATGATTCAAAAGATGAGGGACTCAGTTTAAAATTAGATTAAATTTCTCCACTAAATTGATTTTTGTGCATAGTTGTAGACTTAATGAGCTCATAATTAGATAATTTGACATCCAAAGGTTTGTGGAAAGTTTCATGATCTATCAGTTACTAACATTGCAATAGAATTATCAAAAGACACTTCAATTGCAAAGGAAGTGCAAAGAACAACTAGCATAATAGGATACCATAACCTATGCAAATGAAAATAAGGTTAACCCCTAAATATAAAGAATTGATCCAGATCCATTTTGTATGAATTGACCACAAGATAATTTTTTTTTTAAAAGATGGAAAAATATCAAATTTGAATCTATATGCCAATAGACTTTGAATGACATTGACACAGATAATTTGATGCAAGCTTCTAATACTAAAACAAAAGTCTCAAAACAAATCATCTACATGCATCTAGACACAAAGAGAAAAGAAAAAAGTTCTTTGGCCTAAAGAGAACTAAATTACCCGAGGAATGTGCATATATAATCTACAAAAAGATTAGCAAGGATGGAACCCAAAGAAATGTTGGTAAAAAATAATGTAGAGAACATAAGGTGACAGTGACACACAAAGGCTAAGGTAGAAAGAGATAAAAATTATTTGGCCTAAAGAGAACTAAATTACCATAAGAATGTGCATATATAATCTACAAAAGGATTAGCAAGGATGGAACCCAAACAAATGTTGGTAGAAAGTAATGTAGAGAACATAAGGTGAGATTGACACACAATGGCTAAGGTAGAAAGTAATGCAGAGAACATAAGTATAATTTTTACTATGCAAAATTGATAGGAGCAGACACAACAAGAGATAGAGAAGTAGATGATAGTGACATAGGCCATGAATATTGCTAGTACCCTCATTAATTGGGGTTATATCTTTTTTAATGTGCTGTAATATTCTTAGTGTTAGATTGTTCATCATCATTCAATATTAATCTTAGTGGCTTGTCTCTCAAGCAATTGTACAAATCTATTGGCACGGGAAAGACTAAGACAACCCTACCTTGAAGATAAAAAAAAAAAAAAAAAAAATTAATATATTACATATTACAAATACAATTAGAGTAGTAATTCTATTGGAACATCAATGCATTGTTGGATTAATAATACACCTTTATTGCTTGGAAATACATTTTTTTAGTTACATTTACTTTTATTATCAAGCCAACAATAAAAGTGAAATGATGAGTTTTTACTATCCAACCAATAATAAAAATAAGGGAGTTTTTATCTTCCAGCTAGCATGCAAAATTTGTTATCAAAGTTGTGACTACATACAATATAATTGTAATCACATGTTGGAGCAGCGTTGGTTATTATTTGGAGCAGCGTATATAGCTTCCACTTATAATGTGTTGGCCAAAACCTGTTGAAGATATTCATATATATAATTGAATTACAAAGAAAATGAACTAGAGTTAACATTATTATTCTTGCAGAACCGAGGTTAATATCCATTAGCAGCATTAAACTTGCAGCGAGAGACTTTGGAGCAACATTATATATTACTGGAGAAACGTTCCATATTACTGGAGCTGCATTGAGGACAATGATATTTGCAGTACAATTTTTTGCATTCACTTGAATTGAGTTCCAACAACATTATACAGTTATATACTCAATACAATGCAATGTGTTGAATTGAGTTGAGTTGCATTACAATGCAATCGGCTCTTCCAACCAAATTCCAATGCAATATAAGGTGAATACAACATTATTCATATATATGGGTGTTAGTTACTTATTTTCTAAAACTTTTACTATGCCATTGCATTTTTTTTTGCTGGTGGAACATTTCAATGGTATGCAAAGTTCAAGCCATGGATTGCGTATGAAATGGAATCATGGAGATATTACTCGAACTTATATAACTTAGGGTTTTGTGCCCTAACATGATATACGCACAATTTTAATGGAGTAACATTATTTTTTTATCTATGTATTGGAGCACCATATTGTATATTTTAATAATGGAGAAAAGTGTACGGGTTGATAAACAACATTGGATAGCAGCGTAGGGTTGTATAAACAACTTTGGAGAGCGTTCATTGATATGGCAATAGAATTGAGCATTCGATACAATACAACGTTAATATTAGTATTAATATATATTTTGTTGAGCAGCGTTAACTCATTTTCGCAGCAGTATTGCTCGTTGTTTCGAGCAGCAACGATATATAATGGAACGACATGAAGTGAACCAAAAATAAAAATAAAGGAAAAATTAAAAATATATTTTTAATTTTCTATAAAGAAAACCTGGTGTCATTTGGGAAATATTCATGAGTGGAAGATGATGGCCAGACAATAGAGAGAAAATAAGATTTTAGCTTATACTTTGCATAAAAAGTTGTGAAAGTTGGCAAGACTTTGAGAGGCTAAGGCTAAAGGGTTTTTGAGCTGGACATAGAGCTAGTGGAATTTTGGATATAGATCTAGTAGAACTTTCGGAAAAAAGATCTTTGAGTATAGAGTTTTAGACTGGAGTGGTATTGTCATGCCTCTACACTAGGGGTAATCTTCCAACCATACAACCGAACACTTTCTTTTCACCAATACTTATGTTCATGGACTACGCCTAACCATTCATACTTAGTTTATTTTTCATTACCAAGTATTATCTTTGTCCTTTATACAGATGAAAACCCATACATATTCATCATCAACAACGATTAATACATATACAATTGCACAATAGTATAAAAGGAGGGGCAACTCCCTATAATATGAGTCTGCCCGAATCAATATATAAAATTTTCCACTTTTACAAAGTATAAGCTAAATCTTGGGAAACCCCAAATTTACACTTAACCAAATTTCCAACTTTCGGCAAACTCGGTTGCCCAGCTCGTCGGCACCTCCACATAGTCGTCGCATGACTCACCAACCCTTTGTTCACCTCGTCACACGTCTTCACCCGCCTCACTCTCCATTTGTTCAGAAAACGCCCAAATTGTGCTATCCTGCCTGACCTCCGTTCGGCGGACCACACGCAGTCCCGCCTGCCTGACTCTCATTCACGACCTTCGGTTCCAACCTTCGTTTCGGTGTGCACGGCACACCCTCACCCGGCTGCGCATCCGCACGTTCACCCGCGCCTTCGCAGGACTCACCCGAGTTTGCCCAAATGCCTTCACCCGAACAACTTCACCCGAGTTGCCCGACGACCTCACCCAGCTCGCCTAAATGACTTCACCCGAGTCGCCCGACGACCTCACCCGGCTCGCCCGGGTCGCTCGATGACCTCACCTGGCTCACCGGAACGACTTCACCTAAGTCCACCCTAACGACCTTGCCTGGTTCGCCCGAACAACCTCACCCGAGTTTTTTGCATGACGACCTCACCCGAGTTTTCTGCGCGACAACCTCACTCGAGTTTTCTACCCAACGACCTTGCCTGAGTTCTCTGCATGAGTTTCTCACTCGAGTTCCTCACTCGACTTTCCTGCACAAGTTTCTCACCCGATTTCTGCATGTCGTGCGGGCTCATCCAGGCCCTACAGACCTCCTTTGATCGAACTCGTGTTGATTGAGTGATGCCTTTGCCTCCACAAACACACGCCAATATATACGTGTGGGTGGCAGGTTGTGTCAACCGGCCGACCACACCCAACGCCCAAGCTGACTCGTTCACAATGTGTTGTCTCACCCAAGAGGAGGGTCGGCCCGCTCAACTCGTTGAACCACCCCCTAAACTTGCCCAACACCTTATAAACTCATCCTTCGCTCGTTCACTTCGCATTTCACACGAGCTCCTCCCACGCACTTCACACTGTGAAGGTGACCCAGACCGCAGGTCCTTACATCCTTCTCCACTTGAAGTCATTGTCGTCCATGACAATATCTCATCCTGGTAACCATCTTTCACCAAGATATCCATACCAAGGCATACGCTCCATCGGTATGTCATACATAGAAAAATCATCTCAATCCATGATCATCAACCATCTCGTCCTAATCTCCACATGCTGCTCCCATCATGGAAGGCTGGCCCCTCCATCTCAAGCTACATGCTTCTTGCAACATATCGTGTCGACCTCATCATGTCTCGTCATCGTGTGAACTGCTGCCATGATACTTTAACATAATGCTAACACATCTCTGCACACTACTAGTCCCCATGTCCTTAACTAGTTGGGTAGCTAATCGAACCATCGCGCTCAATTTATGAGAATGCACATCCTCATGCCATCATCAATGGTTTCTCCGAATATCCTGTCACATCATCAACTCGATCAAGAATCCATTTCCATACAAGTAAGCCATGCTCAGGTCCATGAAGTAGTCTCCATTTCATCTACAACATGATGTCCATGATGTTTGGTGTCAATGTGCTGCATGAAATCAGTGGCATCTATCCCAACATCATCATCCATATGTATATCTCCTCAATATGAAGAGATCATCTTATCTACCCGACTCTCGATGTGCCACATCCAGGTCCATGAAGCAACCTCCATCACATTTGTAATGTACCATCCCTCAAGTCTGCGATAGAAACAAGTATACACCTATCTCATCTATCCATGTGCTACCCATGATCATAGATCAATCAGCTCCCATGTGTCAAAGTGGTTAAGTCTCGGCTCAACCCATGCCCAACTGTTGCCACCAAGGCATTATCGTCATAACTTTATCACTCTAAAGTGTCTCATATCGATCCTCCACATCAAGTCACTCTTCCAAGCCACACCCATACATGTACTCGAAAGTATGCACCCCATCCTACATCAAAATCTCTGACCTCAACTCCTCAATGCATCAGATCCTCCAAGTCCACCATATATGATGTCCCCAAAAGTCACAACCTCATGTCATCATGAGCTCCATGAGTCATCTCCAACCAACATCAAGCAAGAATACAAGTCCCAGTCCAAAGGCCTCCGCAAGATGCCTCAGCTCTCCATGTAGTAGGAATGCTCCATAGTCTACTCACAACTCCATCCAAGTCCATGGCCTTGTTGTACAAGAGTGCACAACCTCTCCATCGGCTCATAAGTAAAACTCCTCCATGTCACACCAGCAAATCCACCTGCAAAACATTCATATCTTGGCACTCCTCATTGGATGCCCATAAATGACACCTCTACAAGTGCTCCTACAATAATGTCCTTGCATAAGACTGCCATGCTCCATGTCTCCACCCTGACGTCCATGACTAAGTTTCCCATGTTGTCCAACCAAGAAGGCCCATCACAACAATTGGTCATCCCTATCCAAGCCTGCAATCTTCGGTCTAGTGAACTCGGTCACCCAACCATATCATCATCACATGAGTCTCTCCATCATAGCTCCCCCACTAAAGGTTCCACCAAGACTTGCTCCTGGCCTCGGCCATGAGAAGTTCACCCAAGCAACTTAAGTATGTTCCCTTCTCCAATTTGTCCATGAGTCATGCCGAGCACTTAGCCAATTCTCCATGTGGCTAAAGCATGACCCATTCCTCCACAATGATCATCATGTTCCTCCCTTGTCACGAGCCTTTGTACCTTCTACCACAAGGTCACAAACAACCCTAACAAGTCTTGCAATAGTCAACAATCCTTTCTCCTCTATACAAGGTCTCATCGTAGACATCCATGGTAAGATGCTCCCTTGCATCGGCAAACTGGTGTTGCTCTTCCCTGCATATGGTTCATCTCCCAAAAGCTAAAATTAAACACAAGTATCAATAATACTTACGTCATCATGAGGCTCCTCCATGTGAGTATCCTCATCTACCCATGTCTGCAAACTACACGATCTTGATCCAACTTGATCAATCTCAAGTTCATCCTCCACCATTGTCATATATGCAATATCCCCATATTGGCCCTTGAGTTCTTCAAGTTCTTCTTTGATATTCGAACAACCCTCTCGAATCATGATATTCTGGGCCTTCATCGAAGCCCATTCAGAACTCCATTTGCTCATCAGTTCCAATACCTTGTATCAGAAAGCTTTACCTACATCATGGCTAGATTGACCTGCGATAGGTTCTTCCACCATTTTGGCCATCCACTTTCTTCACCATTCACCAGGTTCTCAACAAAATTGAACCAGCTCTTGATTCCACCTGTCAATGAGATCAACTTCCTTCACTTACACTCCACCTGAATCAGCTCTGATACCACCTGACACAAAGTGATAGTGGGATCAGCTTCTTCTGCAAATCCCATTTGCACTTCACCAGGTTTCCTGCAAAACCTAGACCAGCTCTGATACCACCTGTCATGCCCCTACACTAGTAGTAATCTTCCAACGACACTATAGCGAGGTGCGGCACCACCAAACACTTTCTTTTCACCAATACTTGTGTTCATGGACTACGCCTAACCATTCATACTTAGTTTATTTTTCGTTACCCAGTATTATCTTTTTCCTTTATATCGATAAAAACCCATACATATTCATCATCAACAGCAATTAACACATATACAATTGCACAATAGTATAAAGGGAGAGGCAACTCCCTACAATATGAGTCTGCCCGAATGAATATATATAATTTTCCACTTTTACAAAGTATAAGCTAAATCTTGGGAAACCCCAAATTTACACTTAACCAAATTTTCAACTTTCAGCAAACTCGGTTTCCCAGATCATCGGCACCTCCACACGGTTGCTACATGACTCACCAGCCCTTTGTTCACCTCGTCGCACGTCTTCACCCGACTCGCTCTCTGTTTGTTTAGCAAATGCCCAAATCGTGCTATCCTGCCCGACCACTGTTCGGTGGACCACACGCAGTCCTACCTGCCCGACTGTCGTTCACGACCTTCGGTTCCAACCTTTGTTTCAGCATGCACAACGTGCCCTCACCCGGCCACCCGTCCGCATGTTCACCCGAGTCCGCCCAAACGCCTTCACCCGAACAACCTCACCCGGCTCGCCCGAATGATTTCACCCGGGTCATTTGACGACCTCACCCAGCTCGCCTGAGTGACTTCACCCAGGTCGCCCGACGACCTCACTCGGCTAGCCCGAACGACTTCACTCGAGTCTGCGCAAACGACCTCACCCGGTTCGCCTGAATGACCTCACCTGAGTTTTCCGCCTGACGACCTCTCCCAAGTTTTCTGCCCAACGACCTCACCCGAGTTCTCTGCATGAGTTTCCTGCATGAGTTTCTCACCCAACTTTCCTGCACGAGTTTCTCACCCGATTTCTGCCCATCGTGCGAGCTCATCCACGCACTACAAAACTCCTTTGATCGAACTCGTGTTGATCGAATGAATCCTTTGCCTCCACAAACGCACGTCAATATATATGGGTGGGTGGCAAGTTGTCACCTAGCCGAACCACGCCCAATGCCCAAGCCAACTTGTTCACAATGTATTGTCTCACCCTGGAGGAGGGTAGGCCCGCACAACTCATGGGACCACCCCCTCAACTCGCCCAACACATTATAAACTCATCCTTGGCTCATTCACTTCGCATTTTGCATGAGCTCCTCACACGCACTTTGCACAGTGAAGGTGACCCAAACTACAGGGCCTTAGAGGTATGGTCTTGAGGACGATGAACAAGCTAAATCAAAATTGTATTTCTAAACTGTCTAAAAGACAAAAATCTTATGGGAGAAATCTTGGGAGAAAATTGGATCTGATTTCCATCTCATGGTACTGTCCTTCCCCATTAATCTTCCTGGGAGACTAGACTAGACACGAGAGATAAGTACTTATGTGATGTTTAACTCCTTTTATGGTTTCTTTATAGAAAAATGTACATTATAATGAAAAATGATTATTATTACGTTAAAGTAAATCTTTGTTTCATAGAAGAAATGGAATTTAATTCTTTACAAAAGTCTTTTGTGTCATAACAAGGAATGGAAATTGTTGAGATAGTAAAGTTGGTACAAAACAAAGAAGAAAATTCATTTAAGTTACAACAATCACATAATCGAGTTTTTTTTAACAAGAAATGGAAAGAGTTAAACAATGTTTATTATGATTGAAAATATCTTGGATATTTTCTTTAAAAGTAAAAATACCTTTTTCCTATTATGGGGGCCAGAGGAAAGATAAAGAACCTCAGAAGTAGTTGATCTAGCTTTAATGTTAAAAGATTTTAGTATGCACAAAAGTATTGAAGAGTATAGTTTGTGTGTGCACTAGTTAAGTAGTATTGGTTAAGCCTCAAACTATCAACTAATGCTAAAATATCCAAAAATAGTCAAACTATCGACCGATGTTGAACTATCCAAGAATAGTCCAGAAACGAGGCATTGATGCCTAACTAAACACCCTAGGATGGAGGGAAAATGCCCACAACCCTAGACTTTGTTAATTAGACTATATATATATATATATATACTTTGTTAATTAGACTATATATATATATATAATTTCTTAGTACTAGAGTGCTTTCACAAAATCATTACAATAGAGAACTCAAAGCTTGCAACACAAATGAAAATAGTGTTATACTGATTAATATTTGGACGGAAAAATACAGGACTAATCTTCTATCCACCTGATATCGAACAGAAATTGCAAAAGCTAATGCAATCAAGGTAATGCTATGAGCATATAACAATGGTACAAACTAGAAGAGCATATAGCGAAAGCATTGCTCGCAAAAATAGGAAAGCGACACAGTGCCTTGCCACTCTTAGGCATCATAACTGTACTAGAGTGGAAAGCTTACCCTTCGGCTTCATAACTGTACTGGAGTGGAAAGCTTACCCTCAATGTTGGATAAGCAAGTAGCGGAACTTGCCTTGGAATCGAGGCCCCGCACACTTCCGTCATGTTGAGCTGGGATGGATCACCTTCAACTCTCTAGTTAAAAATGTGCACCAGCTAAGCCAATGTGAGTTCAATCATGGGAATAGCCATGGGTTCCCCTAGGCATCCTCTCCTTCCTGCACTAAACGAAATCATACTAAACTCTGATTGATCTATTGAATTGATATGTTCATCCTTCATGAATCTTTCTGGCTTGTATTTGGAAACTTCTGCCCCCTGCACATTGGGATCCCTTCCTCTAGCGCAGAAATCCGCAATCAACGTTGTTTTATTAGGGATATAGTAGCCTCCGAAAGTCACAACCTCTACAGATTCATGAGGAATTGCTATCACTACAGGTGGGCATAATCTTAGCGTCTCTTTCACCACGCAATGGAGGTATTGCATACTTGCTACATCAGATTCATTCATTTTTCGATCTTTGTCGATGACACATTCAATTTCTTGTTGCAAACTCTTCATCACATGGGGTTTTCTGAGCAGCTCATTCAGTTCCCATTCTAGCATGGTCGATGTCGTCTCCAAATCACCTGCGAGCATGTCCTGCACAAATATGAATTTAATCAATGCAAAATATTGAAAAAATCTTTAACATAAGGCTCTTCCTCTTTCTGGTAATTCGAGGTCGAGGCCATGCGACGAGGAATGTGGTCTTCTATTATTTTATCTGCAAATTCATTAAGTGCTTTGTACATCTTCTTCATGTGCCATTTGATGCGTTGTAGATCAAGCCAATCCAAACAAGGAATAAAGTCTCCGATGTTAAAAGATCCCACTGTAGATATTAGCTCTACTATTAAATCCTTAAAACTTCCAAAATTCCCACCCAAATCATCGTCAGTAAATTTCCTCCTTGCCAGCATCCGCCAGATTATGTTGGAGTTGAGAGTACAGATGGCCTTGCTCAGGTTCACACATGTTATTCCACTCTCACTCTCCTCCCAGATTGAACGGATCACCGCAAACACCTCTTCCTCTTGCATGGGCCTTAAGGACTCAATTCTTTTGGAAGTCAGGAGTTCTAATAAGCATATTTTTCTCATTTTCCTCCAGTGATCTCCATACTGAGCGAAGATAATTGAAAAATATGTATTTCATAGTGGATGTTAGAGGCCAGCTGGAAAACACCAAATCATGGGTTTTAAGAAAGAGTTTGGCCACCTCAGAAGAAGAAACGATGACAGTAGGGACAGAACATAAGCGCAGAAAGAAAATGGGGCCATATTTGTCAACAAGGCCTTTAAGAGTACGGGGAGTGGGCTGTACCAATTGGTGGAGATTTCCAATTATTGGCCATGGAAAGGGTCCTCGAGGCAATCTGCCCCTAGTTCTTCTCTTCTACAACAGTCATATGAAGAGCAAATAGAAAAAAAAAACAACAATAGCTGCTGTGACAGCATGCTCGCGGCCTGCCATTAATGTTACGGGCAAACAGAGAGAGAATAGCAGTAAAAGTATGAATTCCATATGGAACACACTTTGTAAGACACATTGCTTGGAAGGATGAACGGTATGCTATTTAAAGGCACCCCGAGATTTATGAAAGCTCGCGACAAATTCAAATTTAATATAAAATGACACTGATTTTAAATTATTCCAAAGCCATACGTTGACCCACTGTTCTGGAATAGCAATAATGAAATGGTAATAATCTGCATTAACGGAGAATACATACCAAAGCCATACGTTGACCCACTGTTCTGGAATAGCAATAATGAAATGGTAATAATCTGCATTAACGGAGAATACATATCATATAATAGAGTGCATCTATCATAGTGGATAAGTAATCCCCGCTGTTTCTTTGTAGCACAAACCTACGGAGATGGGATTGTAGTAAGTGCCAGTGGTAATATTGAGACCCCGTCAATATTTGGCCATATTTTGCATTTGCTTGAGGCCTAGCCTATTCTCCTTTTGTCTTCTGTCATTTCTAAGATTACATTGGGTCGACTGTATTCCTTTCCGCATGATCCTACGGATAAGTGTGAGCTATTTGTGCTCAAAGTTAGCTGCTAATTTTCTTTTGGGAGAAGTTGTGGCGTTGGGCTCCTCACTATGTCACATTCAATTTCATTTAGTTCACATGTGGCATCAATTGATCCAGCGCTTATAGCCATTATCAATTTAAATGGTGCCACTTAAGGCAAATTAAAACTTACTAATTTAGTTTTAAGGCTTTTATATTTTCTTCTATGTATTACTTTATAATTCTCATATCAAGTATCTCCATGATGTCATCCTTTAACAATCCCGCAACCTTGATATCTACTCATTGTTAACATCTCAGTGATAATGATTATTAATAGGGACATGTATCTTAGTTTCAAGACAAACTCATTTACCCTCTGAATTATGCTAAAATCAAGGGAATTTCACCCTACTCACATCTATTATTAAGTCATGGCTTTATTATGCAGATTCCTCTTAACGGTCGGCGGTGGCATTAGAAGATGTCAAGGGGGTTTCTTTATCAAGATTTTTTGGGAGAGTTTCTATTTTTTCTTGGTTTTTTCTATTTCATTGGCCTTGTCCTTTGTTATTTTTATATGCAATTAGTCTTTCCCTTTTCCATGGTACTATAATTCCTTATTGGATGAGGCTTCTCCCTTTAGCTTTCCCCTAGTTTTTCCCTTCTTTTCTCAAGCATTATGAACCTTCTTTTGATCTTGTCTTCCTTCTCTTCTCTTGCAGCCTTCCCTTATTGTTTCCAAGTGCTCTATGTTCATTATCTACTCCTTCCTACACCTTAGCTTCCTTTCGTCTAGTTCCTCTTTCCTCCAAGTCATAATGATAAGGTTTAGATCCTCCTCCAAACATTGCGGATGATAGGGAAGGAGAGAGCTAGCACACTCTACAACAAAGTCAATTGTGAAAAGGTTTGATGCATCCTTTTGGGAGAATAGCTTCCAAGCCATTTGACATGAAATTCACATTCTTCAATAGGAAGCTTATGTTGAACATCATTTCATCTTAAAAATAGATGTTAAATGTGAAATTCAACATTAGATTCTAGAGATTGGTAACACTAGCACTATGTGCACTTGGTACCTCCAAACTATTGTTATATACTGGCAAATCAAAATAATAATGGGAAAGGTCTAAGTGGATGGGTGTGAAGAAAAACAAAGGACTTTCCCACATTTAAATGAATTGCAACTCTAGCTTATGAAAGTTTACACTCAGTTATCTGTAACAGTGCATAAAATGATTTGTTTGGAGTTCTCTAGTTTGGGGGAAGACATTTTCTACCTTAATCCTATCTAGGTGGTCTCCCCCCATTTGAAGGTTCATGATTTTTTTTTCTCTTTTTTTTCTTTTAGATCAATAGTCGACATGGTCCACATGCTATTCAAAGGCATCCTAAGATTTATGAAAGCTCACGACATATTCAAATTTAATATAAACTGACACTGATTTTAAAATATTCCAAAGCCATACGTTGACCCACTGCTCTAGAATAGCAATAATGAAATGGTAATGCCCATCCGCACATTCACTCACACCTTCACACGACTCACTTGAGTCCGCCCGAACACCTTCACTTGAACTCATTCACCTAGACAACTTCACCCGGGTCGCCCAACAACCTCACCCGGGTCACCCAACAACCTCACCCGGCTCACCCAACGACTTCACCCGGGTCGCTTGACGACCTCACTGGGCTCACCTGAACGACTTCGCCCAGGTCGCCTGACAACCTCACCCGGCTCGGCCAAATGACTTCATCTGAGTCCGCCTGAACGACCTCACCCTAGTTTTCTACCCGATGACCTTGCCCAAGTTTTCTGCCCAATGACCTCGCTCGAGTTCTCTACACGAGTTTCCTGCATGAATTTCTCATCCGATTTTCTCACCTAACTTTCCTGCATGAGTTTCTCACCTGAGTTCTGCCCATCGTGCGGGCTCATCCATGCACTGCAGAACTCCTTTGATCAAACTTGTGTTGATCGAATAATGCCTCTCTCTCCACAACTACACGCCAATATATACGGGTAGGTGGCAGGGTGTGTCAACCGGCTGACCCACGCCCAATGCCTAAGCTGACTCATTCAAAATGTGTTGTCTCGCCCAGGAGGAGGGTCGACCTGCCCAACTCATGGGACCGCCCCCTCAACTCGCCCAACACCTTATAAACTCGTCCTTGGCTCATTCACTTTGCATTTTGCACGAGCTCCTCGCACGCACTTCGCATGGTGGAGGTGACCCGGACTGCAAGTCTTTACATCCTTCCCCACTTGAAGTCATTTTCGTCCTCGACAATATCTCATCTTGGTAACCATCTATCACCAAGATATCCATATCAAGGCATACACTCCATCGATATGTCATATATCGGAAAATCATCTCAATCCATGATCATCAACCATCTCATCACAATCTCCACATGTTGCTCCCATCATGGAAGGTTGGCCCCTCCATCTCAAGCTATATGCTTCCTGCAACATATCGTGTCGACCTCATCATGTCTCATCATCACGTGAACTGCTGTCGTGATACTTCAACATAATGCTAACACATCTCTGCACACTACTAGTCCCCATGTCCTGAACTAGTTGGGTAGCTAATCCAACAGTCGTGCTCAATTTATGAGAATGCACATCCTCATGCCATAATCAGTCGTTTCTCCGAACATCCTGTCACATCAACAACTCGATCAAGAATCCATTTCCATACAAGTAAGCCATGCTCATGTCAATGAAGTAGTCTCCATCTCATCTGCAACATGATGTCCATGATGTTTGGTGTCAATGTGCTACATGAAATCGGTGACATCTATCCCAACATCATCATCCATATGTGTATCTCCTCAATATGAAGAGATCATCTCATCAACCTGACTCTCGATGTGCCACATCCAGGTCCATGAAGCAACCTCCATCACATATGTAATGTATCATCCCTCAAGTCTGCCATAGAAACAAGTATACACTTGTCTCATCTATCCATGTCCTCCGCATGATCATATATCAATCAGCTCCCATGTGTCAAAGTGGTTAAGTCTCGGCACAACCCATGCCCAAGTGTTGCCAACAAGCCATTATCGTCATAACTCTATCACTCCAAAGTGTCTCATATCGATCCTCCATATCAAGTCACTCTTCCAAGCCACAACCATACATATACTCGAATGTATGGACCCCATCCTGCATCAAAGTCTCTGACCTCAGCTCCTCAATGCATCAGATCCTCCAAGTCCACCATATATGAAGTCCCCAAAAGTCATAACCTCATGTCATCATGAGCTCCATGAGTCATCTCCAACCAACATCTAGCAAGCATACAAGTCCCAGCCCGAAGGCCTCTGCAAGATGCCTCAGCTCTCCATGTAGTAGGAATGCTCCATAGTCTACTCAAAACACCATCCAAGTCCATGGCCTTGTTGTACAAGAGTGCACAACCTCTCCATTGGCTCATAAGTAAAATACTTCCATGTCACACCAACGAATCCACCTGCACAACATTCTTGTCTTGGCACTCCTCATTGGATGCCCATAAGTGACACCTCTACAAGTGCTCCTGCATAATGTCCTTGCATAACACTACCATGCTCGATGTCTCCAACCTGATGTCCATGACTAAGTTGCTCATGTTGTCCAACCAAGCAGACCCATCACAACAATCGGTCATCCCCATCTAAGCTTGCAATCTTCGGTCTAGTGAACTCGGTCACCCAGCCATATCATCATCACATGAGTCTCTCCATCATAGCTCCCCCACTAAAGGTTCCACCAAGACTTTCTCCTGGTCTCGGCCATGAGAAGTTCACCCAAGAAACTCATGTATGTGCCCTTCTCCAATTTGTCCATGAGTCATGCTGGGCACTTAGCCAATTCTCCATGTGGCTAAAGCATGACCCAATCCTCTACAATGATCATCATGTTCCTCCCTTGTCACGAGCCTTTGTACCTTCTGCCACAAGGTCACAAACAACCCCAACACGTCTTGCAATAGTTAATCATCCTTGCTCCTCCATACAAGGTCTCAGCGTAGACATGCATGGTAAGATGCTCTCTTGCATCAGCAAACTGGTGTTGCTCTTCCCTGCATATGGTTCATGTCCCAAAAGCTGAAATGGAACGCAAGTATCAATAATACTTACATCATCATGAGACTCCTCCATGTGAGTATCCTCATCTACCCATGTCTGCAAACTGCACGATCCTGGTCCAACTTGATCAATCTCAAGTTCCTCCTCCACTGTTGTCATATCTGCAATGTCCCCATATTGGCCCTTGAGTTCTTCTTTGATCTTCAAACAACCCTCTCAAATCATCATATTCTCGACCTTCATCAAAGCCCATTCAGAACTCCATCTGCTCATTAGTTCCAATACGTTGTATCAAAAAGCTTTACCTGCATCATGGATAGATTCACCTGCCATAGGTTCTTCCACCATTTTGTTCATCCACTTTCTTACAACCTGAATCACCTGTTCAGATTTCTTCACCATTCACCAGGTTCTCGGCAAAAATGAACCAGCTCTTGATTCCACCTGTCAGTGAGATTAGCGTCCTTCACTTGCACTCCACCTGAATAAACTCTGATACCACTTGTCACAAAGTGATAGTGGGATCAACTTCTTCCGCAAATCCCATTTGCACTTCACCAGGTTTCTTTCAAAACCTGGACCAGCTCTGATACCACCTAGCACGCCCCTACACTGGTGGTAATCTTCCAACCGCACTATAGCGAGGTGTGGCACCGTCGGACACTTTCTTTTCACTAATACTTATTTTCATGGACTACACCTAACCATTCATACTTAGTTTATTTTTCTTTACCAAGTATTATCTTTGTTCTTTATACAAATGAAAACCCATACATATTCATCATCAACAACAATTAACATATATACAATTGCACAATAGTATAAAGGGAGGGGCAACTCCCTGTAATATGAGTCTGCCCGAATCAATATATATAATTTTCCACTTTTACAAAGTATAAGCTAAATCTTGGGAAACCCAAAATTTCCAACTTTTGGCAAAACCTGGTTGCCCAGCTCGTCGGCGCCTCCACACGGTCACTACACGATTCACCAACCCTTCGTTCACCTCGTCGCATGTCTTCACCCGACTCGCTCTCCATTTGTTTAGTAAACACCCAAATTATGCTATCCTACCTGACCTCCGTTCAATGGACGACACGCAGTCCCACCTACCCGACTCTCATTCACGACCTTCGGTTCCAACCTTCGTTTCAGCATGCACGTCGCACCCTTACCCAGCCGCCCATCTGCATGTTCACCTGAACCTTCAGATGACTCACCTGAGTCCGCCCAAACGCCTTCACCCGAACTCGTTCACCCGAACAACTTCACACGGGTTGCCCGACGACCTCACTTGGCTCACCCAAACAAAATCACCCGGGTAACCCAACGACCTCACTCGGCTCGCCTTAACGACTTTGCACGGGTCGCCTGACGAACTCACCCGGCTCGCTCGAACGACTTCACCCGAGTCTACCCGAATGACCTCGCCTCGTTCGCCCAAACGACCTTACCCGAGCTTTTTCCCCGAGGACCTCGCCCAAGTTTTCTGCGCGACGACCTTGCCCGAGTTCTCTGCACGAGTTCCCTGCATGAGTTCCCTGCACGAGTTTTTCACCCGAGTTTCTCACCCAACTATCCTACACGAGTTTCTCACCTGAGTTATGCCCATCGTGCGGGCTCATCCATGCACTGCAGAACTCCTTTGATCGAGCTCATGTTGATTGAATGATTCCTTTGCCTCGACAAACGCACATCAATATATACGGGTGGGTGGCAGGTTATGTCACCTAGCCAACCCACACCCGACGCCCAAGCCGATTCGTTCATAATGTGTTGTCTCGCCCTGGAGGAGGGTCAACCCGCCCAACTTGTGGCACTGCCCCCTCAACTCACTCAACACCTTATAAACTCATCCTTGGCTCGTTCACTTCACATTTCACACGAGTTCCTCACACGCACTTCGCACAGTGAAGGTGACCTGGAACACAGGTCCTTACAGGTATGGTCTTGAGGACGATGAACAAGCTAAATCAAAATTGTATTTCTAAACTGTCTAAAAGAGAAAAATATTATTGGAGAAATATTGGGAGAAAATTGGATCTGATTTTCGTCTCATGGTACTGTCCTTCCCCATTAATCTTCCTGGGAGACTAGACTAGACACAAGAGATAAGTACTTATGTGATGTTTAACTCCTTTTATGGTTTCTTTATAGAAAAATGTACATTATAATGAAAAATGATTGTTATTATGTTAAAGTAAATCTTTGTGTCATAGAAGAAATGGAATTTAATTGTTTACAAAAGTCTTTTCTGTCGTAACAAGGAATGGAAATTGTTGAGATAGTAAAGTTGGTACAAAACAAAGAAGAAAATTCATTTAATTTACAACAATCACATAATGGAATTTTTTTTAATAGGAAATGGAAAGATTTAAACAATGTTTATTATGATTGTAAATATCTTGGATATTTTCTTTAAAAGTAAAAAAATGTCCTTCCTATTAGAAAGAGTTAAAACATGTTTAGTATGATTGGAAATATCTTGGATATTTTCTTTAAAAGTAAAAAAACCTTTTTCCTATTATGGCAGCCAAAGGAAAGATAAAGAACCTCAAAAGTAGTTGATCCAGGTTTAATGTTGAAAGATTAAAGTATGCACAAAGGTATTGAAGAGTATAGTTTGTGTGTGCACTAGTTAAGTAGTATTGGTTAATCCTCAAACTATCAACTAATGTTGAACTATCCAAAAATAGTCAAACTATTGACTGATGCTGAGCTATCCAAGAATAGTCCAGAAACGAGGCAATGATGCCTAACTAAACACTCTAGGACGGAGGGAAAATGCCCACAACCCTGGACTTTGTTAATTAGACTATCTATCTATATATATATAATTGCTTAGTAATAGAGTGATTTCCCAAAATCATTACAATAGAGAATTCAAAGTGTGCAACACAAATGAAAATAGTGTTATATTGATTAATATTTGGACAGAAAAATACAAGACTAATCTTCTATCCACCTGATATCGAACAGAAATTGCAAAAGCTAATGTAATCAAGGTAATGGTATGAGCATATAGCAATGGTACAAACTAAAAGAGCATATAGCGAAAGCATTGCTCGCGAAAATAGGAAAGCGGCACAGCACCTTGCCACTCTTAGGCATCATAACTGTACTAGAGTGGAAAGCTTACCCTTCAGCTTCATAACTATACTAGAGTGGAAAGCTTACTCTTCGGCTTCATAACTGTACTAGAGTGGAAAGCTTACCCTGAATGTTGGATAAGCAAGTAGCGGAACCTGCCTCGGAATCGAGGCCCCGCACACTTCCGTTATGTCGAGCTGGGATGGATCACCTTCAACTCTCTAGTTAAAAATGTGCACCAGCTGAGCCAATGGGAGTTCGATCATGGGAATAGCCATGGGTGCCCCTGGGCATCCTCTCATTCTTGCACTAAATGGAATCATACTGAACTCTGATTGATCTATTGAATTGATATGTTCATCCTTCATGAATCTTTCTAGCTTGTATTTGGAAACTTCTGCCCCCTACACATTGGGATCCCTTCCTCTAGTGCACAAATTCGCAATCTAAGTTGTTTTCTTAGGGATATAGTATCCTCTGATTGTCACAACCTCTACAAATTCATGAGGAATCGCTATCACTACAGGTGGGTATAATCTTAGCGTCTCTTTCACCACAAAATGGAGGTATTTCATACTTGCTACTTCAGATTCATTAAATTTTCAATCTTTGTTGATGACACATTTGATTTCTTCTTGCAAACTCTTCATCACATGGGGATGTCTGTGCAACTCATTCATTACCCATTCTAACGTGGTCGATGTTGTCTCCAAACCACCTGCGAGCATGTCCTACATAAATACAAATTTAATCAATGCAAAATATTGGAAAATCTTTAACATAGGGCTCTTCATCTTTCTGGTGATTTGAGGTCGAGGTGATCCAAGAGCATCCATCTAAGGGCGCCATGACCGGGTGTTGGCCTCAGCTAAGGAGGAGAGGCTCATCAATAATTGGAATTTCATTTGTGTTTGTTAATTAAGAATAGTATCATGACCGGGTGTTGCTCTGAGCTAAGGAGGAGAGGCTAATCAATAACTGGAATTTCGTTTGTGTTTGTTAATTAAGAACAGTATTAGGAACCTATTTTATGTCTTTGTCTGTTAATAGGTAGTTAGGGATAGTACAGTTAGGGACAGTACAATCAAGTAGAAGTAGTTGTAGACACATGGTTGTCTGGTCTCTTGTTTAGTTTATCTTCATAGTTATTTACTTTTGAAAAAAAAACAAAGTAACAGGAAAGAAAATATTATCTTTGTATTCTACAGAACGAAAGAATCAAAATAGCAAGATAGTTAACAACTACATAACTAAACAAGCAACTACCAACAGTTTGCTTAACTGTATTGTAAAGATTATAAAACAGATGTACACAGCATGGACGGGGTTCGACATTTTTTTCTAGGCAGAGAATAATAATACAAAACAAAGATATTTTCTTTTCATTTTCCTGAGTCCATCTAAATAGCTACTATGTTCCTATCATCTAATTCTTGTTATATGTAATAAAAAGATAGTCAAACAATCTGTCAATATCCTTCCTGGTAGAACAGAAGCGAGTTCCCAAAAATAATGACAAGCAGAAAGCATAGCTACGAGAGAAACACAGACATAAACAGTGAAGATGAGCACATAATTCCTTTGCATGCTAAGAAGTTACATAGGCACAAGAGCATGCTACAGCGAGTCACCATTAGCAAATATAGTCACAAAATCGAGTTCGAGCAAGAGGTAATTCTGTGCATAGTAACACAAATCCTTTTCATTAATTTTTCACAATAATTACAATAGCCCACATTGTGGTTCCAACCATACAATTACAAGTTTAAAGTCCAGTTGTGCGTAGTAACACAAATCCTTTTCATTAATTTTTCACAATAATTACAATAGCCCACATTGTGGTTCCAACCATACAATTACAAGTTTAAAGTCCAGTAGTCCTGAAGGCGAGGAAACCCTCCTTTGGGAACAGAGCAGCGAAAAGAGGGTTAGGGTTTAAAACCCTTAAACAAAAATTCATTACAGTTCACAGCAAAACCCATATTAATCATACAACCAAATGGCATTGCAACCGAACTCAGGTCGAGTACAAGAAAAGATAACCAGAAACCCTTCAACCAAACAGAGACAACAAGAAAAGATCCTACCGGTTCCATTCGAAGAAGGAGGTGAGGGATACTTCAGCTAGAGTCCGCAACCTGCATAGACAATACAACAAGGCGTTAGCACCGTTGCTTGAAAGCACAACAAAAAGGACACTGAAGACTAGCAAAAAGGGCAAGAGGATGCTGAAAGAACTTGCCCTCTCGACAACAATGCTGGACAAAGGGAGTCATAACTGACCGCGGCAAGTAGCCGAGTCTATTAGTGCACAGAAAAGCTGAGAGCAGAATCTTCATCAGGGAGAGAAATTTTACCTTGCCAGAGTGAGCGGATGCCGAATGGAAGGGTCCTGTTGAGGCCGCGACCTAAGCACAAGCTCATGCATACACAAACAATCGATTATACAGCGATACAAGTAGCAGAGGAACCATAAGTTAATCTAAAAGACCGAGGGAGCAACGAAAATGAAACAGTGAGCATCGAGTCACCAATGAAATAGAGAACCTCACAATAGTTCAACCAACGACTAGCAGAGCCAAGCCAGTGAGAGCGTAAACCGATTGAGGCACAACTACCACTCACCAACTGAGAAGCCATAGTCAGCAAGCAAAACCTCATTGCATAACCGTGACAGTCACCCACAGAACCGTAGAGCTCACAACCTAGACAGCTCACAGTGAAAATGACCGAGAAACCAATACGCTCGAGGCCAAGACAACTGTCCTCTTTGAGTACAAAATACCAAATCTAAAATATCAACGCTAAACCTTGATTAATAAAACAATTATTTTTTAAATCATTGTTAATCAACGGTTATTGGGTTGATTAAATCATAGCACGGGCTGGTCCCATCACGAGGCCATGCGACGAGGAACGTGGTCTTCTATTATTTTCTCTGCAAGATCATTGAATGCTTTGTACATCTTCTTCATGCGCCGTTTGATGCCTTGCAGATCAAGCCAATCCAAACAAGGAATAAAGTCTCTGATGTTAAAAGCTCCCACTGTAGATATCAGCTCTACTATTAAATCCTTAAAACTTCCGAAATTCCCACCCAAATAATCGTCAGTAAATTTCCTCCCTGCCAGCATCCGCCAAATTATGTTGGAGTTGAGAGTAGAGATGGCCTTGCTCAGGTTCACGCTTATTATTCCGCTCTCACTCCCCTCCCAGATTGAACGGATCACCGAAGACACCTCTTCCTCTCGCACGGGCCTGAAGGACTCGATTCTTTTGGAAGTCAGGAGTTCTAATACGCATATTTTTCTCATTTTCCTCCAGTGATCTCCATACTGAGCAAAGATAATTGAAAAAAATGTATTTCCCAGTGGATGTTAGAGGCCGGCTGGAAAACACCAAATCATGTGTTTTAAGAAAGAGTTTGGTTATCTCAGAAGAAGAAACGATGACAGTAGGGACAGATCCTAAGCGCAGAAAGAAAATGGGGCCATATTTGTCAACAAGGCCTTTAAGAGTACGGTGAGCGGGCTGTACCAATTGGTGGAGATTTCCGATTATTGGCCATGGAAAGGGTCCTGGAGGCAATGTGCCCCTAGTTCTTCTCTTCTGCAACAGCCGTATGAAGAGCAAACAGAAAAATAAAACAACAATAGCTGCTGCGACAGCACACTCGCGGCCTGCCATTAATGTTACGGGCAGACGGAGAGAGACTAGCTGTAAAAGTATGAAATTCCATATGGAACACACTTTGTAAGAGACACATTGCTTGGAAGGATGAACGGTATGCTATTTAAAGGCACCCAGAGATTTATGAAAGCTCGCGACAAATTCAAATTTAATATAAACTGACACTGATTTTAAATTATTCCAAAGCCATACGTTGACCCACTGTTCTGGAATAGTAATAATGAAATGGTAATAATCTGCATTAACGGAGAATACATATCATATAATAGAGTGCATCTATCATAGTGGATAAGTAATCCCCGCTGTTTCTTTGTAGCACAAACCTACGGAGATGGGATTGTAGTAAGTGCCAGTGGTAATATTGAGACCCCGTCAATATTTGGCCATATTTTGCATTTGCTTGAGGCCTAGCCTATTCTCCTTTTGTCTTCTGTCATTTCTAAGATTACATTGGGTCGATTGGATTCCTTTCCGAATGATCCTACGGATAAGTGTGAGCTATTTGTGCTCAAAGTTAGCTGCTAATTTTCTTTTGGGAGAAGTTGTGGCGTTGGGCTCCTCACTATGTCACATTCAATTTCATTTAGTTCACATGTGGCATCAATTGATCCAGCGCTTACAGCCATTATCAATTTAAATGGTGCCACTTAAGGCAAATTAAAACTTACTAATTTAGTTTAAGGCTTTTATATTTTCTTCTATGTATTATTTTATAATTCTCATATCAAGTATCTCCATGATGTCATCCTTTAACAATCCCGCAACCTTGATATCTACTCATTGTTAACATCTCAGTGATAGTGATTATTAATAGGGACATGTATCTTAGTTTCAAGACAAACTCAGTTACCCTTTGAATTATGCTAAAATCAAGGGAATTTCACCCTACTCACATCTATTATTAAGTCATGGCTTTATTATGCAAATTCCTCTTAACGGTCGGCGGTGGCATTAGAAGATGTCAAGGTGGTTTCTTTATCAAGATCTTTTGGCAGAGTTTCTATTTTTTCTTGGTTTTTTCTATTTCATTGGCCTTGTCCTTTGTTATTTTTATATGCAATTAGTCTTTCCCTTTTCCATGGTACTATAATTCCTTATTGGATGAGGCTTCTCCCTTTAGCTTTCCCCTAGTTTTTCCCTTCTTTTCTCAAGCATTATGAACCTTCTTTTGATCTTGTCTTCCTTCTCTTCTCTTGCAGCCTTCCCTTATTGTTTCCAAGTGCTCTATGTTCATTATCTACTCCTTCCTACACCTTAGCTTCCTTTCGTCTAGTTCCTCATTCCTCCAAGTCATAATGATAAGGTTTAGATCCTCCTCCAAACATTGAGGTTGATAGGGAGGGAGAGAGCTAGCACACTCTACAACAAAGTCAATTGTGAAAAGGTTTGATGCATCCTTTTGGGAGAATAGCTTCCAAGCCATTTGACATGAAATTCACATTCTTCAATAGGAAGCTTAAGTTGAACATCATTTCATCTTAAAAATAGATGTGAAATGTGAAATTCAACATTAGATTCTAGAGATTGGTAACACTAGCACTATGTGCACTTGGTACCTCCAAACTATTGCTATATACTGGCAAATCAAAATAATAATGGGAAAGGTCTAAGTGGATGGGTGTGAAGAAAAACAAAGGACTTTCCCACACTTAAATGAATTGCAACTCTAGCTTATGAAAGTTTACATTCAGTTATCTGTAACAGTGCATAAAATGATTTATTTGGAGTTCTCTAGTTTGGGGGAAGACATTTTCTACCTTAATCCTATCTAGGTGGTCTCCCCCATTTGAAGGTTCATGATTTTTTTTTCTTTTTTCTTTTTTTCTTTTAGATCAATAGTCGACATGGTCCACATGATAGTAATAAGCTTATTAGCCTTAGCATTTCATTATTCTCTATCTCAATTTTTAATTTGTATAACTATCTTATCAAATTTGGACTTATTATCTAGTCCAAAGCCACATTCCTATGATAATAGTTTGGTTTCAGTGACACACTTGTAGGCATAAGTAAGACTCATCCTATGTTTTTTAAATTTAACCTAGCTTACAGAAGAAAAAAAATAAAATCTCAAATTAGATATCCTTTGTTGGGCCTACAAAGTTATTTTTTTGTTGAAACATATATATATATTCTTTTCTATATGCATTTTAAATAAATTTTTTAAAAACCACTTAAACGAAGTCTCTTGGGTGGCTATAAAGTTTTACGTAACTTTGTTGCATCTTAACTTTGCTCATATAATATCTCTAGCTTCTATAAAAATAAATAGATGTTCAAAAAAATATATATTATATAAAAGAAATGGTAGAATATTTCTAGTTATATATAATTATTTAATAAATTGGGCTAAACCATTAAGAGATAAAGGAGGAGATCATTATGCAAATTAAATGTGATATTAAAAATAATATTATTTTGCCAATGGTTCTTAGCTAGAGTTGTTGGGATTGTGGCTTGTCATCCAATCCACCTAGGTTGAATTCTCAAGCATGCTTTAGCTTATATTGATTAAGCTCAAGTAAGCTTCATAGTGAAGTTGGAAGTTAGTCAATTCACAAAATATAATGGAATAAAAGAGTGTGACCTTTATTATATTAAAAGGGTGGAAGACGAGAAAACTTTTCTGTCAAATTATTTGTCTTATATATCATATAACATGACCATAGAAATCAAATATTAAATAATTGCGTGTAATTTCATTCTTTTTTAAAATCAAATAAACCATATAAATCTTAATGGATACTAATCATCATCAACATATTTCTTAATACTTAAATATATTAAATATCTACTTCCACCTTATTTATTTTTCCACATCATATTAAAATAACATTTAAATATAAAGCTCAACATATTAACAATCATCCCACAAGGGAGGGGGCGACAAAACCTTAGCGTAGGGGGATTAGGGTGCGGAATGCCTTGGAATCATAATGGGTTGACTAGGATTCTAGATGGAACGATTGAGTAGCATACTAGCACTAAACGACAAAAATTAATTACGAAATAAAAATAAATTTAATAAAATTGGATTAAAATAAAATGAAGTAATTTAATGTGGTTATAGTAATTTTTTTTTTTTATTATTATTATTTATCAGTAGGAGTGAAAACTTGTTTTTTAATAAATTATTAATGAATAATTTTACATTTAGTGATTATTTTTAATCTGTTTAAATTTATAAATAATAATTAATAATGATTATGATTATTATTTTTTTTTAAAGCAAGAGTTGAGCTTTTTATAAAATTAACAAGGAAAATAATTACATAAAGTACAGGGCCCACGAGGGCCTGTGGGTCTCGGGCAGCACACTATCCACCGAGACTTCAAACCTAACCAACAAAACCTCAGACCATTCAAAAGCCAGAAAAATTAAGACCATACAAACCTCCCCTCAAATATCATCGAAGGCAAAACAAAAAGAGCTGGCTCCAAGCGCCCACAAAATCTTTTACATACGAGTCCTAAAAGAAAAGGAAACAAATTCCAAAAGGAAGTTGGGTCCACATAATCATCGTACTTAGGATGATGATTGCTGCCTTGCCTTTTTAATCTGAATGGACCATTCTTCTCTTCGGATCCAAAGGCCAAGGAGAAAATCGCGGTACAAAATTGGTTGGCGCTTAACCCTCCGAACCACTGACAAGCACGCTCATTACTGACCATCGATCCACCTAGAGTAATCCAATGGTCAAGAATCATATCGCACGGGTCAAGTGGGCCGAACAATAGCATGCGATGAGGGCGGTATTCGGTCCCTCCCCTTGGCCACGTGTCAATAGATGAATGGAATCGCTCCTGAAACTTTAAAACCGCTTTTTGCCTAGAATGCTTGCGATATACCGAAAACCGCTCCAAGAGCGGTATGGTGTCCATAGAGAGAAAACCCAAGGTATTTTGTCCGCCGAAAAAACCCTGATTCCACTCCATCGGATCACTTCGACCATACCATTCCTCCCACCAATAATCTGCGAACTCGATTCTTCCACACATTTTTCCTATGAATCCTCTATCTCCAAAATTATCTGGGATGCGGGGTCCAACAGTGACCTGCCTTCTGCACGGGCTAGAATGAGAGATGGGCTGAAAAACAAAAAGGAGCCTAGTCATCTAGAACCAACCTCCTGAGCTCTGTGTTGAAACACACTCTGATCCTCTTCAGCTTGGTTATGACAAACCGTCTTTAATCTGTCCTGAGGCATATCTTTCCACTCCATTTTAACCTTACACTCAGGACAAATCACTCCTTGATTGGCCATAATATCTGCCAATTTATTGGCTGATCTTCGCACATGATTAAACCTGACTGTGCAAAGGCTTTGGAGGTGTTGTTGAATCCTTTGAAAGACCTGGGTTAGCCTCCAGTGTTTGGAGACTTTTTCTGGCACTGTGCCATAGCTGATTCTCTTGACCGAGTTAATAATTAGCTCAGAATCAGCTTCAACAATCACATTTTGGTGGTTATCCTGCTTCAAAAAGTCGAGACACTGTTCCATAGCCATGAGCTCTGCCATATTGTTAGTGGCTCTTCCTAAATGGAAGTGAAAGATGACAAGAATGCTGCCAATATTATCCCTCAACACCCCTCCAAAACCAGCAGTTCCGGGGTTGCCTTTTGAAGCCCTATCAATATTGAATTTTAAAAAGCCTTGTGGGGGAGGGAGTCATATATCCTGTTCAGAGACCATTTGAATAGCCTTCTTATCCCAGTCCAAAGGGATTAGCCCCTACAATCCCAGTCGACTAAGGATCCTTAACTCTACAACTGAAGGAGGGTTCTTAGGGGGGACCGCACAGTGGTACCAACCATTTCCTTAATCTGGAGTAAGATCTACTCAAAAAGTCGATCGGGGGTGATTTTCTCATTCTTTAATATTCTTTTGTTCTGTTCTTTCCAGACATTCAATATTATAAAGCCTGGTAAGAGAGCCCAAGCCATGTCTAGAAATTCATACTCTGAAAAATTACGTCTCCACTTGGTAAGTGTGCTGATGATACACCTTTGGTCTCTGTCAGTCTGCTGGAATATGGCAGCAAACGAATCCCACAACCATGAGGTAAAACTGCAATTGTTAAGAAGATGCTCCATAGTTTCCTCTTGTTCACCACAGAGCTGGCATCTGGAAGGCCCCAAAACTCCCCTCTTCCTGATGTTTTCCCAGGTCAAGATTTTCTTATGATAAACCAGCCACATGAAAAGTTTGATCTTCATCCAGCCTTGATGCCTCCATAGGTTCAACCAAATCCTGTCTGGTACCTAGGAATCTAGCTCAAGGAGTAAGCGTTTTGCCTCCTTGAGATTAAAGGAACCATCAATATTATTACCCCATATAATTTGGTCCTGCCCCTCTATAACTAATATTCTCCTTTGCTTCATCAAATTCCTAAGCTCGTCTACTTTTTCTTTCAAAGGGCTGCCTTCCCTATACTCCAGGTGCCTCCAGGTTCTCCATTTTCCTGCTGTATTGGTTTGATCCCAAAAATATTTTACCTTAATTAATCCTTTAGAATCTGTCTCATTCTTGAGATCCACAAAGTCCTCTGATAATAGTATGGGTTCCTGTTGCCATTTGTCCTCGCAAAATAAGGCCAAATTTCCTTCTCTAATTTCCTAGAAGTTATTCTTTTGTACTAATCCTCTATTCTCCGGGGCCTTGTTCCAGACTTGTGAGCCTTTAATGTTTCTAGACATTCTTATGTTATCATTTGACTGCCAAGATCTGGCATATTTTCCTTTCCAGATACTAGCCCATTGTGCCTTTGGATCTTTGACCTAGTGCCACCATAATTTTGCCCCTAAAACCTTGTTGAGAATCTCCAGATCATCCAATCCAAGTCCCCCATGGTTTTTAGGTTTGCAAATTTTATCCCAAGCCACCAAGGCCCATTTCTTTCTTTCCTCCCCCTTACCCCAAAGAAAGTCTCTTTGAATGGATCTGAAATGTTGCAAGACTCCTTTAGGAGCTGGGATCGCTGATAGCATGAAGACTGGGATTGCTTGAAGAACAGATTTTGTGAGGACCAGCCTTCCAGCCAAGTTTAAAGATCTTATAGTCCATTTCTTGATTTTGTCCTGCATCTTGTTGATCACCGGCTCCCAAATTCTCTTGTGTAAAGGTTTATCAGTTAGTGGCACTCCAAAATATTTTGAAGGAAGGATGTCTCCTTGAAAGCCTAGAATTCTGGAAATATTCCTCTGAATAGCTATATTAGTATTAAAGAAAAAAAAAATGATTTGGAAAGATTAACTTCCATACCTGAAGCCATGGCAAAGTCCCACATGATTTTTTTATATGCGAGAGCTTCTTTGACAGTTGGGATTCCCTGCAACATGGTATCATCCACAAATTGTTGATGAGTCAAGGCTTGTCCATCATTCGAAAGTTGGATACCTTTGATCTGACCCGAATCTTTTGCATGCTTGATAGACCTGCCCAATCCTTCCATCATGAGGATGAAGAGAAAAGGTGAGAGAGGATCTCCTTGTCTGAGGCCTCTTGAAGGAATAAAAATCTTCGAGGGAGAGCCATTAACCAGAATAGAAAAGCTGGCATAAGTGACCAGGGCCATGACCCATCTAACCCAGTTGTGATCAAACCCAAAAGCAATAAGAAATTTCCTAATATAGCTCCAATTCAACTTATCATAGGCTCTTTCTATATCCAATTGCATAATCATTCCTACCTTTTTATTTTTGGTCAGAGAGTGCACCACTTCATGAGCTTGAATGATATTATCAACAATTTGTCTACCCTCCACATAACTAGATTGTTCCACAAAAACTAGAGTGGGAAGGATAGGCTTGAGTCCGTTGGCCACCACCTTAGAAATAATCTTATAAACCACATTGCAAAGAGCAATGGGTCTAAACCTATCAGGAGTTTGAGCCAAGTCCTGTTTAGGGATCAGGGAAATAAAGGAGGTGTTGAGACCTTTCAAAATGGTCTTATTCCTCATGTCATCTTCCACTACATTTAGAATATCCTATTTGACTATACTCTAGCAGGCTTTGAAAAAGTCCACATTGAAACCATCAGGGCCTGGCGCCTTACCATTCTGCATTTCCTTAAGGACTACGTTGACCTCCTCTACAGTCACTAGCCTATTAAGGTTATAATTGTCCTCTCTAGAGACCAGCCTAGGTATATGCCTTGTAAGATCCCTGATGGACTGCTCTCGATCTTAAATGGTCTCTTTTGCAATATATCTGAAGTGCCGAACTAGCACGGCTTCTATCTCCTTATGAGAATCAAGAAGATTACCATCCTTGTCCTTGATCGAGGAAATCTTGTTATGGGCTCTATTCGCAATCTTGGATCTATGGAAAAATCTAGTATTACTCTCACCTTCTTTTAGCCATTGAACGCGAGACTTTTGTCTCCAATATATATCCTCTTGTTTGCATAAATTCTCCTAGTCTTGATGGCATTTGGAAACCTGATCACTTTTGTCTTTGTCAAAGCCATCTATGATAAGGGCTTGATTGAGTACCTGCATTTTATCTTCAACAGATTTTTTAGCTTCAAAAATATTGCCAAATTCCTTTCTATTCCAGTCTTTGAGCCTGAGCTTGATGTGTTTTAGTCTTTTATGAAGAAGGAACATTCTTGAGCCCTGAATATTCAAATCTTCTGACCACCAGGTTGCAATGTTACTAATGAAATCTGGGTGGGAGAGCCATATGTTCTCAAATATAAAAGGTCTATTCTTGGGGGTTCCAATGTCCTGCACCTCCAGTTGAACCGGACAGTGATCTAAGCCTCTAAATGGGAGCACTCTAGCTATCATTTCCTTGTCTATGAGCATAAGATCCTCTGAGATCATGAATCTGTCTAATTTTGAGGCCACCTGAGACTCACCTCCTCTTTTGTTGTTCCATGTAAAGAGACCATTACTTGTTACAATGTCCACTAACTTCATGTTATCTATGAAAGTTTGAAAGGCGACTGAATCTTTACTTGTAATTCTGGTTCCCCCTTTTTTCTCCAAAAGTGATTTGATCATGTTGAAATCACCCCCCAAAATCCATGGTAATCCTGCATGTCTTTTTTGGAGATCCTCCAAAGAATTTAGAAACCTAAGTTTCTCATCTATTCTTTGAGGACCATACACATTTGTTAGAAGGTAGGTTTCCTTGTCTCCCACAGGTTGAATGACCACAGATAAATAATCTCTTAATGCTTCAGCATCTATTATGCTGATTTTTTGGGGATTCCAAAGAGTAAGAACCCCTCCTGCAGTATTTTTTGCTCTGACTTCCAGAAACTCAAATCTATTGAGCCATTTCTTGTGGATGTATTTTATTTTTTGAATGGAACATTTCGTTTCCTGGATGAAGATTACATCCGGAGCTACTTGTTTCATTCTATTATTCAGTATTCTTTGTTTTCTTTTACTACCTAGAGCCCTAATATTCCAAGAAGTAAACTTCATAATTAAAGATTTGTAAAGGAGTAGGTGGTTAGGTCTTTCATCTTACCTAAATCTATCATTAGCTTTCCACATTCCATCAAAATCTCATTGTGCTTTTTTCTGCCTCTTTTCTTTCCCGGGATTCTGGGTGCTAATCCTGGTGTGGTTTTCATCGTTTTCACACCTTCGCTGCCCAGTTTTTCCTTGTTTCTTTGCCCATAATGGTCCGAGTTTTACATAAAAACAACTGCTGAACTCTGCTAAACTCCTCTGGTGGTAATGAATGTACACCTTCCATGGTTCCTTGATCCAAGAAACCTTCCAGATCTAGGTTCTCTTTCTCAAGTATTTCCTGTAGTTCATGGTCCTCCATTTCCATCTCACTCTGGGTCATTTCATGGTCCATCTCCAGCTCTATTTCATTCATCATAGTTTCTTTCTGTTTAATATTATCTTGTGCTTGATCATTATCTTCTGCTATCCCCTCCTCCCCTGGATTAACTTCTTCTGTTTGATCTGCTTTTGTAACCCCTTCTTCCTCTTCGAGAACTTGGAACCTGTTCCGACTGGTTTGTTGTCCTCCTGATTTTTGTGTCTTTGGCCCTCTTTTGCTTCCTTTTTCTTTATGTGCCACTTTGTGAAAGCTTTCAGTATCTTTCATAGTGTTAGCTTTGTTCCTATTTTCTATTTTACTGAGAGGGCAGTCTCTAACTAGGTGCCCATGCTCATGGCATTTGCGGCATCTGAATGGTATATGTTCATAATCTACTGTTTGAACCCACTCTTCATCAAATACTTCCAAGATTACTTCATCCGGTAGAGCTCCAGAGAGATCCATCTCCACACATATTCTAGCAAAGGAAGTGTACTTTCCCCTTCTAGTGGCCTCAGAAGCTTTGACAAAACATCCTAGCTTATTTCCTATGGCAGATAAGGATTTCGTTTGCCAGTAATCCAGAGGTAGAGAATAGAGTCTTACCCAGACTAGGACCGAAGTAGAATTCTCATGTTCTGGAACAAAATTCATAATCCACAGTCGCGTATAAGGCCTGCTGCAGCAAAGAAATAGGGCCCTCCATCAAACACTCTGTCCTTATCTTCAATATTAGCCAATACCGCAGTAAAGAAACCTTTTCACCCCACATGAAGATCAATGCTTCCTTTCAGTTTCCAGTGGTATTTGATCCACATTTGTAGAGATTTTTCAGTGGGACATAAACCCATGAATTTGCAGATGATTGCATAAGTTTGCATGTGGTCCCTGTGTGCCTACAACGCAAGCTCATTTAAGACCACTCTCGGTGTAACTACAGCTTTGGGTTTACATGGTTCCTTTTTTGCTTTGTCTTTTCCGCCTTTTTCCTTGTCTTCTTCCTCATTGTCCTTAGTGTTGTTATTCTCCCTTAAGTTAGTGTCGTTTTGATCCTCTTCGCTATTTTTCTTCCTTCCTTCTAAAGGACCTTTGTCATTCTCCAATGGTTTTTTACCCCTGTTGGCCACAGCCTACTTGCAGGAGGGAGTGGAGCTCCCCCCTTTGCGACCATCCATAGCGCACAAAGTCTGCAAAAACCTGGAACCCTAGAAAATCGCCCATTCGAGAGCCTGCCCCCATCCAAATTGTCCTTTGGTCCAATAATGATAATGATTATTAATTTGACAATTAAACTATAATAAATTTTCCTTCTAAAAGTATATATATATTTTTATACTTTTTCTTGATCCAATTTTAAGTATTTATAACTTAATCACTTTATCCACTTAGAAAAAAAATATAAAACAAAGTGTAAAACCATGGCAAGACATTAAACAAATGTGAGTAGAGAAAATATAACATAATTATTAGCCACAAAACTAGTATCCATATATTAAAAAAATCAACTATGTAACTAAATAATTCAAGATTTATCTAACTAAATAATTCAATATTCCTATGATAATAGTTTGGTTTCAGTGACACACTTGTAGGCATAAGTAAGAGTCATCCTATGTCTTTTAAATCTACCCTAGCTTACATAAAATTTAACCTAGCTTATAGAAGGAAAAAAATAAAATCTCAAATTAGATATCCTTTGTTGGGCCTACGAAGCTAGTTTTTGTTGAAATATATATATATATATATATATATATATATATATATATATATATATATATATTCTTTTCTATATGCATTTTAAATAATTTTTATAAAAACCACTCAAACGAAGTCTTTTGGGTGGCTATAAAGTTTTATGTAATTTTGTTTTATGTAATTTTGTTGCATCTTAACTTTGCTCATATAATATCTCTAGCTTCAATAAAAATAAATAGATGTTCAAAAAAATATATATTATATAAAAGAAATGGTAGAATATTTCTAGTTATATATAATTATTTAATAAATTGGGCTAAACCATTAAGAGATAAAGGAGATGTGATATTAAAAAAAAAATTACTTTGCCAATGGTTCTTAGCTAGAGTTGTTGGGATTGTGGCTTGTCATCCCATCCACCTAGGTTGAATTCTCAGGCATGCTTTAGCTTATATTGATTAGGCTCTAGTAAGCTTCATAGTGAAGTTGGAAGTTAGTCAATTCACAAAATATAATGGAATAAAAGAGTGTGACCTTTGCTATAATAAAAGGGTGGAAGATGAAAAAAACATTTCTGTCAAATTGTTTGTCTTATATATCATATAACAAGACCATAGAAATTAAATATTAAAGAATTAGGTGTAATTTCGTTCTTTTTTAAAATCAAAGAAACCATATAAATCTTAATGGATACTAATCATCATCAACATATTTCCTAACACTTAAATATATTAAATATCTACTTCCACCTTATTTATTTTTCCACATCATATTCAAATAACATTTAAATAGAAAGCTTAACATATTAACAATCATCCCACAAGGGAGGGGGATTAGGGTGCGGAATGCCTTGGAATCATAATAGGTTGATTTGGATTCTAGACGGAACGGTTGAGTAAGATACTAGCACTAAACGACAACAATTAATTACGAAAATATTATGAAAATAAATTTAATAAAATTGGACTCAAATAAAATGAAGTAATTTAATGTGGTTATAGTAAAATATTTTTTTATTACTTTTATTATTTTGTAGGAGTGAAAAGTTGTTTTTTCTTTTTTATAGATTATTAATGAATAATTTTATAAAGTTGTTTTTTTTTTTAATAGATTATTAATGAATAATTTTACATTATTTTTACTAGCACTAAACGACAACAATTAATTACGAAAATATGTAGAAAATAAATTTAATAAAATTGGATTAAAATAAAATGAAGTAATTTAATGTGGTTATAGTAAAATATTTTTTTGATTACTTTTATTATTTAGTAGGAGTAAAAAGTTGTTGTTTTTTTTATAGATTATTAATGAATAATTTTACATTTAATGATTATCTTTAATCCGTTGAAATTTATAAATAATAATTAATAATGTTAATGATTATTAATTTGACAACTAAATTATAATAAATTTCCTTCTAAAAGTATATATATATTTTTATACTTTTTCTTAATCCAATTTTATGTATTTATAACTTAAAAAAAAAATAAAACAAAGTTTAAAACCATGGCAAGACATTAAACAAGTGTGAATGGAGAAAATACATCATAATTGTTAGCCAATCCATATATTAAAAAGATCAACTATGGAATTAAATAATTCAAGATAGTCCATATCTTAAAAATTATCGACTATGCAACTAAATAATTCAAGATTACTAAATAATTCAAGGTTTATGTAACTAAATAATTCAATATTTTTAAGTGCAAAGATAATAAATCTAAACTTATGCTATTAGGTAAAATATTTAGGTTATGTCTTAAATATAGAAAATAAATTCAAGATTTATGTAACTAAATAATTCAAGATTTAGATCTAAACTTATGTTATTAGGTAAAACATTTAGACTATATCTTGAATATAGAAATTAAATAATTCAAAATTTTTGTAACTAAATAATTCAATATTTAGATTTATGTAACTAAATAATTCAAGAATTTTTTTGTGCACAAATAATAAATCTAAGCTTATGCTATTAGGTAAAATATTTAGGATATATAAGATATATCCTAAATAGACAAACAAATTTAGAGATTATTTGGGAGATTATAATTTGGAAAAATTGGAAAAATTGCATAAAGATATATAGGATATATCTTGAATAGAGAAACAAATTTAGAGTTTATTTGGGAGATTATAATTTGGAAAAATTGCATAAAAGATATGAGAAAAAATTATGTTTACTAAATAAATAAACATATATTATACTATAATACTTTAAAAAGGTTTAAAAGTAAAAATTGGTAAATATATTTTAGAAGAGTAGAAATAAAGTGGTCTAACCTTAGACTATTAGATATTTATGTTTATTTAATAGATAGATATATATTATAGTATATGTGGATAACCAAAAAAATTATGTTTATTGAATAAATAAACATATATTATACTATAATAACTTAAAAAAAGTTTAAAAGTAAAAATAGGTAAATATATTTTAGAATTGTAGAAATAAAGTGGTCTAAGCTTATGCTATTAGGTAAAATATTTGTGGTTATTTGATAAATAGATATATATTATAGTATATGTGGATAAGGAACAAAGTTATGTTTATTGAATAAACATATATTATACTATAATACTTAAAAAATGTTTAAAAGTAAAAATAGGTAAATATATTTCAGGATTGTTGAAACAAAGTTTATGTTTATTTAATAAATAGATATATATATTAGTGTATATGTGGATAAAGAACAACATTATGTTTATTGAATAAATAAACATATATTATACTATAATACTTAAAAAAAGTTTAAAAGTAAAAATAGGTAAATATATTTTAGGATTGTTGAAATAAAGTGGGGCTTTCAAACTATGACATATTGAATAAATAAACATATATTATACTATAATATTTAAAAAATGTTTAAAAGTAAAAATAGGTAAATACATTTTAGATTGTAGAAATAAAGTGGAGCTTTCAAACTGTGACATATGTTGTTTGAATAAATAAACATATATTAGACTATAATATTTAAAAAAGGTTTAAAAGTAAAAATAGGTAAATACATTATGGATTGTAGAAGTTTAAAAGTAAAAATAGGTAAATACTTTTTAGATTGAAGAAATAAAGTGGAGCTTCCAAACTGTGACATACGTTGTAAAAAAACATATATTAGACTATAATATTTAAAAAAAGTTTAAAAGTAAAAATAGGTAAATACATTTTAGATTGTAGAGGTTTAAAAGTAAAAATTGGTAAATACATTTTAGATTGTAAAAATAAAGTGGATCTTGTAAACTATATATTAGACTACAATATTTGAAAAAGGTTTAAAAGTAAAAATAGGTAAATACATTTTAGATTGTAGAGATTTAAAAGTAAAAATAGGTAAATACATTATAGATTGTAGAAATAAAGTGGAGTTTTTTGGTGGAGTGATTCGATAATTTTGAAAATTTTGAAAACATTTAAATCATGTAGTTTTGCTACAATTGTTTGACCCAAAGTAATTTTATATGTTTTTGTTTTTTCGTGGAATTTAATAACATAATTTATATGAGATTTAAAAACAAAATTAAATGCATTTTTAATATACAAGTGATTCGAGAATTTTGAAAAATTCGAAAAAATTTAAATCATGTTAATTTATTAAATGCATCTTCAACATACAAGTGATACCCACAGTGATTTTATATGTTTTTGTTTTTTTTTTTTTTTTGTGAAATTTGATAACACATTTTATATGAGATTCCAAACAAAATTAAATGAATTTTCAATATAAAATTGATTTCAGAATTTTAAAAAAATTGAAATCATTTAAATTATGCTAATTTTACCCATCAAAATTGTAAATCTACTAACACCAAAACCAAAACTACTCGCAGCAATGGTTTGACCCACATTAATTTTATATGAGATTTAAAAAAAAATTAAATGCATTTTCAATATTGATTGTTTGACAGGTCATTCATAGCCCAAATTATTTCCTCCGGATGGCCTTGCTCCCAAAGGTGAAACTGTCGCTGGAAGCTTTAGATTTCTGGGATAGTCAGTGAAGGTGGACGTGAGGGATTCATAAGCAAAGTTATTGTGATAGCTCATCAACACTTCCAATTGTTCTGCTGTTGGTTTAGAGAATCCTCCAAAATCTAGATATTCCATTCCCTACCAAACAAATAAATATATCCCAGACAATGTGTCATCTACGAAAACTACATTTTGTGTCTCGCGCTCAGAACCAAACCAACTCTGAATATACACTTACTAATAATCAAAATGAGTGGAACAAATTAGAAGACCATAGAATAGTGAATTCAAAAAAATTGGACAAATCATAACAAAAACAGAAAATGAAAACTACAAGCAGGAGAACTATTTGTATGAATTGGAAAAAAAATCGGCAATTATGAACATTCTTGTAATAATATGAATCAATCAAATAGAGAAAATCTTATACCAGTTTCGGGCACCACTGAGAGGATGAAGTTTCCATCTTCCAATTGCTTCAAGGAAAGTGTGCACAACTGTAAGTCTCAGTTGAAGTTGCAGAAGAGCATAATGCTAGTGTCATGTACCCAAAAACAATTTCTTTTTTTTTTTTACATATAAAGATTACCAATATCCACATTTGCATTTATTCACTACAAGGTTCTTATGCATACATTATATGGTTGGCATTCATATATTTCGTTTGATCCTAAGTACACCTCACATAATGACTAGCAATTAAGACTTGCAAAGAATCTGGTCTCATCATTTTAATTCCGTTTGGTTATTTGGATAAGGCCGTATTGATTTCGATGCAGAGTTCTTTATATGTCTTGCCCTATTTGCAGCTGGCATGAATCCCACCCATTGATTTGTGTACTCCCTACAGGTGTACCCAGATTAATGGTGTGTAGTCGTTTAAGCTCTAGTTACGTTGATTTGAGTGACTGCTTGTTATTGTATGTGCATTGACTTTCTATCCCACCCGGTACGTGGCGCGGGCAGGCTACAATTGCCATCTCGGGATCACTCATGCATTAACAGCTACGTGGCTTGAATGATGATCCAATGGCTGTAATGAAGACCAGCCGACTTACTCTACCCTTGGCGCCGACAAGTAGCCCCATTCTTTCATGGAAAGATCTGGAAAGTTGCTCTGTCTCCTATCTCGGCCGCAGGCTTAGGTAGACTCAGTTTCAGGGTTTGATTGCTGAGGAAAGGGCGTGCGAAGTTCTGAAGCTAACCTCTGCTACCAAGTTTCACCACCAGGTAACTGCATGGCAGATTTCTCCCTATACCGCCTATTTTCCACTTCTGCATTATTTTGTTTGGTAGATAACTTAGCCATGTTTCATGCTCGGATTTCCACACAGTTCTTAACCATATGGCTCCTTGCTCGCAGGTTTCTTCTGGCCATAACCTGGTTGCGGTTGGCACTGGATGGTGAGACGCTCTCGAGCCGATATGCCTTCTGGGTATTCATTGGTATGGAAAAATCTTTTACTCATTAATGGCTATTTCTCTTTGGTTGAAGGCTGGCTAAGGTCTATAGACCCTTATGCCAGGGTTTGGTTCCCATAGCTCACATGGCTAACTGTTTGGTGACCTAGTTTGAGTCTCAATGGCCATTCCTGTTAAGGGTTTCTATTATAATGAAACTTTAAGTGACATGAGGTTTTTCAATTCCTCGTTTGTTCTGTTGAGCCACTGGGCTGTACATGAAATTATCTGCTAATTTTATCAGGTCCTCTTTATGAATTTTGGGCGACTTCATGACATATTTCATATCTCAGGCTTTTGTTTAGAATTAATAGGAATTTATGTATGTTTTATTCTTTTCCCCACTTCGGGCTATGCATGGCAGTTTTTTTTTATGGAGCTCGAATATATCATGATGCTTTTCTTTCAAGGGTTTTACACTCTAGTTTGAGTCACCTAGCTGTCGACGTTGTCACAGTTCTTAATGAAATTCGTTAACTCTGTTTCCAATAATGCTATGGTTCCATTATCAACTGAAAGTTTTGCCCTGATGTTTAGCAATGTTATTTATTTGGTTCTCTGTTTAATTCATAGCCTATTAATATGATTATTGTTTAACTGTTTGAGGGGGTTGCCTTGAAGTCGAGGCTCGGGTTTCATCTCTGTGCTGAGAGTGGAAATGTCGTCCCCTAACAATTATCATTCCATTTCTTTAGGTTGTGTTTGATTGGATGCTTGTCACACTCGTGACCCCTATCCTAAGATCCCAACAACCCTCTTAACTAGGCTTTTCCACGTAAGGGTACCGAAAGGAAAGATTCACCAGACTAAACCCTCACCTGTTCCTATCATTGAAAGGTTTCCTCTCTAAATGGTAATTTCCACACAAGGTCTGAGATATTGTTTAAGGAAATCAATGGATGCTTGTACCTCCATAATTGTTTCACAGAATTGGGTTTTGTATTGTTTTCTTACTGCTCAGACCTTTACTAATTTTATACGGCATCTTGATTAATTCGAGTGTGTAATTCATATGTATCAGAGGCATCATAGTTTTACTTGTCTGATAAAACCCCCGTGACATAGCCGCCTATATTTGTGCCCAGTCTAATTCAATAGACAACTATAATTGTTCAGTAATACCAAGATAATGGTCACCTTCCTAGAGGGTCTCAGGTGTTTCTACTACTATTCTTTTTCTTTTTCTTTTTATTTTAAAAGAAAATATGTTCCATTTGTTTCTTTTCCTCCCATTTGACACAAAACACTGTAACGCTCATAAAATCTTGGGATTCCTACAGTGAAGTTAATTTAATATAATACTTTTATTCTACCCAAATTACTTGAAGAATTGTTAAAAGTATTCTTCACTTACCTGCACCGCTGCAACTTACAAGTACTCCAGAAGTTGGGCCTTCTCTGTTTCTCTCGCTTCCAATTTGCCACCCAACCTTGAGATTTGTCTTTCGAGACCAGAATCTCCCCCTAGCTCTTGCCGAACCACATCGCTCAGCAATTTGCTGGCACTTTTATGCTTGGCTATTTGGTCGTCACCAGACTTAGCCTTTCTCCTCTTCTCTCTCTCTCTCTCCTACCTGTCCCTACAATGCAGTGCTCCCTAACTCTCTTTTCCTCGAGAAAAACTTTCCAGTTAGAAAATAGTTAGGGTTTCTTGGGAAGACAACAACTGTCTACCTGAGAGATTGTCAGCTCTTAAATAAACATTTTTTTAAACAGAAAATATTATTAAATCCAACCATATAATAATAATCAATTCAGTTTACCATTTACCACAACAAAGTCAAATATTTACATTTATCCTAGGGCATCACATCTCCCCCCAAAAAAGTTAGACATCGTCCTGATGTCTTCAAACCATGAACAACCCTAGATAAGCCCTTTTCATGAGTTCTTCATCTTCCCAGGTACCCTCATCAGGCCCGAAGTGCTGCCACTGCACCTTAACTTGGGTAATAGCTCGCTTCCGTAGCAGCACTTCTCTCCAGTCGAGGATGTTCAACAGTTCGACCAAGATTTCTCTTTCCGGTTCGACCTGCAACATGCAACATCCTGAGTCAGTTTTCTCTTAAAAGGAAACATTTGAACTGATTAATTGGATATAACTTTTCACCTGTATATCCTGCCATCTGATTATATTTTTGGGATCATAAATGTATTTCTTTAACAAGGAAACATGGAAAACGTTGTGGACCCGTATGTGGCTTGGCAGAGCAAGCTAATAGGCTACCGGCCCAATTCTTGCTAAGACCTGAAAGGGTCAAATCGGGGGGCCAACTTAGCACACCCGCTCCACTGTAATGTGCTCCTTTTTGCTCAAATCCTCACATATAGATGATCACCGACTTGATATTCCTTAAACTTCCTTTTCTGATCCGCAAAACTCTTTTGCCTATCCTGAGCTGCTTTTAAATTGGATCGTACCTTCTTAACCATGTCCTCCATCTCTTTAAGCATTTCGGGACCTAACATCAATTTGTCATCCGGTCCACCCAAACTTGAGGGTGTGCGACACTTCCGCCCATATAGTACTTCGAACAGACTCATTTGCAGTGATGTATGATACTCGTTATTATACGCAAACTTGACCAAGTACAAGTAATATTCCCACTTGATCGGTTGCTACATTATATATGCCCTTAGCATATCTTCCACCACCTGGTTCACCCATTCTGTTTGCCCATCAGTCTGAGGGTGATATGCTGTACTGAAATTCAGCTGAGTCCCTAATTCTGTAAACAATGTTTTCCAAAAGACCGATGTAAATTTAACATCATGGTCTAAACTTATTGTTTTTAGTAACCCATGCAACCTAAATATATTCTGCATAAAAATATGGGCGATCTGCACAACTCTATAATTAGACTACACAAGTATAAAATGTGTTGATTTACTTAGTTTGTCCACCACCGCCATGATGGAGTCATTATTTTTCTTTGTCTTGGGTAAACTGGTTATGAAGTCCATAGATATGGTTTCCCACTTCCATTCCGGAATGGGTAATGGTTGCAATAACCCCGTAGGGTGTTGGTGTTTTGCCTTGATTTGTTAACATTCTAAACAATGTGCCAAGTATTACGCCACATCTCTCTTCATACCCAGCCAGTAATATTCTTTTTGAAGGGCAGTGATCATTTTCTGATATCCTGGGTGTCCAGCATAGTGATTGATATGAAATTCATCTAAAATCAGATTCTTAATGCTATTATGATTTGGTACATATAGCCTCTTCTTGTAGTACAACATTCCAACATCATCCACCCCATATTCTTGCTGATTTTCCTTTCTAGTATGCTACCATACTTGTTGTTTTATCTGCTGGTATACAACATCTTCCTCTGCTACTCTTTTAATCATCTCCTCGAAGGGGCTTTTCCATTCGCTACAGGAAATTTCATATAAACACTGTAATTTTCGACTTAACGTGTTCGCCACCCAATTTTATTTCCCTTTCAAATGTTTGATTTCAATGTCAAAACCACTTAGGAAATCCACCCACCATGCTTGCCTAGCATTTAAATTGTGCTGGCTAAAATAATTGGTCAGACTGTGGTGGTCTGTTAGCAATAAAAATTTTCTTCACATATGGTAGTGTTGCCACATATTCAAGGTGTGTATGACGGCTACCAATTCTAAGTCATAAGTGGAATATTTCTACTCATGTTCTTTTAGTTTCCTCGACTAATAAGCAATTACTTTCCCTTCTTGCATCAACACGCCTCCTACACCTTCCTTGCTTGCGTCAGTGCACACCACATAGTCCTTATTAGGGTCAGCTATGCTCAGAATGGGTGCAGTGGTGAGAAGATGCTTAAGCTGCTCAAAACTTTTTTGGAATTCTGGAGTCCATCTGAAAGCCCTTCCTTTTTTCTGTAAGGAAGTGATAGGATATGCTACTCTTAAGAACCCCTCTACAAATCGTCTATAATAGCCGGCTAACCCCATAAAGGACCTAATGTCCGCTACATCCTTTGGTACAGGCCACTCCATTATGGTCCTTATATTTTCGGGATCCACTGCGATCCCTTCTTTTGTGATTATATGGCCCAAATACTATATTTCTTCCTTGAAGAAGTTGCACTTGCTAAACTTGGCATATAACTGGTGTTCTTGGAGGGTTTGCAGCACTAATATGAGGTTCTCCTTGTGCTCTTCCATAGTGCGGGACTATATAAGTATATCATCAATAATATCAGTACAAATCTATCCAAATATTGATGGAATATACTATTCATTAAGCACATAAAAGTTGCGGAGGCTTTACTCAACCCAAAGGGTAGCACCACAAATTCATAATGACCATACCTTGTTCTAAAAGTTGTTTTAGTGATGTCTAATTCCTTAATCCTGATTTGGTGATACCTTGATCGCAAATCGATCTTGGAAAATACTATTGCACCTTTCACTTGGTCGAAAATTTCATCAATCTGGAGTAGAGGATACTTATTTTTGATTGTCAGTTTGTTAAACTGATGATAATCTATGCACATGCGAAGGGTCCCGTCCTTTTTCTTAATGAACAAAACTGGAGCTGCCCAAGGAGACACACTGGGACGAATATAGTTTTTGTCTAATAGTTCTTGTAATTGCATTTTTAACTCTATCAAATCTGGTGTACTCATTCTGTAGGGCACTCTAGATACCGGAGCTGCCCCTGGTATCAATTCGATAGTAAAGTTTATATCCCTTTTAGGTGGTGGTCTGGGAATCTCCTCCGGAAACACATTAGCAAATTCTTGTATCACATCGATGTTATCCAATGCAGCTGTTTTATCTTTCAAGTTATCATAGCCCACTTGAATGGCATAGATCTGACACCCCTTCCTTATGCATTTTGCTAACTGAGAGGCGGCTATCGGCTAAACCTGTACTGCCCGCTTAATCCCTTGCATTTCTTGTCTTGCTTCAAGCTCATCTCTATAATAAATAGTCTTTGTTTTGCAATTGACTAAGGACCAATGTTTTTCTAGCCAATCCATGTCGATCATAACATCATATGAACCAATGGGGATCACATTTAAATCTGCCAACACTCGCTGCATTGCTATCTTTAGAGAAATTTTTTTGACTTTTGCAAGCACTCAGCTGTTGGCCCCTGTAGCCAGCTATACTAGCCAAGGATTCTTGAATTTAACAGGTTACAATTTACAATGCTCTACAATCTTAGGGCTCATATAACTTAATGTGGCTCTAGGATCAATTAAACAATTACAGTAAGGTTTGAGATTTTACCTTCAAATTCCACCATGGTCAGTTGGTATTCCGCCTCGCGATCCTTGAAGGCCGCATTAATCCATGGTAAACTTTGTCCTATATCACTGACTATCGACACTTCCTAAATTTTGGAAACCTGTTCGGTCCCTTTTCGTTGAGGACAACTTTTAACATAGTGAGGTCCACCACAACCCCAACACTGCATAGGAGGCCTTGTTGCCCCTTCGCTGTCCAATTTTATAGGTTGCTCGCTAATTCTGGATTCATTTGTTGGCTTGGGCCTGAGTGAATTTTTTCTAAATTTCTGCTACTTTGTCCCTTGCCAAAACCCTTGTTACTACTACTGTGATTTCCCTTACTGTTTCTAGCCAGCTTATTACTCCTCGTCTTTCCATCTTTTACCTAGAATTTCCCCCTTCTGTTTACTCTGCTGATAACAAATTTTGGCTTTACAAATTGCTTCATCCATTGTCTTTGGATTGTCAAACTCAATCCTTTCTCGCATATTCAAAGGTAAACTACTAACGAACCTCTACACTTTAGCTTTTTCTTCTCTAATATAAGGCACATAATGAAGCAATGAAGTAAAACGAGTGATAAATTCGTCCATGGTTTGCTGTCCCAGTTGCAAGTCATGGAATTCTCTTGCCTTTTTGTCATAAAAATGCTCGGTCAGGTATCTTTCCTTAAAGTACCTTTGAAATTTCTCCCATGTTCTGTTATGTTCGCTTACTCCTCTTACGATCTTAACTTCTTCCCACCACAGGGTGGCTTCTCCCTGTAATTGGAAGATGGCCAATCATGCCTTCAGGTTGTGATCGTATTCATATAGTTGGAAGTATTTGTTCATATTTATCAACCATGCCTCAGCTGCTTCCTCTTGTTCGCCGTCAAAATGTGGTGGTTTGATCTTACAGAATTCCCCTTGCAACTCTATCTGTTGCCTTTTCGATGTCTGCTGCTCGGAAGCATTATCTAATCGTTCTTCCCGTTCTTCATCCCTTCTTTCTGACCCTTTTGGTTTTGTGTGGTGATTCTGTTCCTTTGACACACTTTTCTTCTCAGCACTGGGGTTCAGCGGTTGCTGATTCTGCTTGTCTGATAGGCTCTTTAAAATTCTTTCCTATTCCATGGTTAAACTTGCATTGTCCTCTCGTAATCGAGCCATTTCATTTCTCAGTTCTTGTACCATCTCCAATATTGCAAGGTTCATATTGTGGGTCTCCTCTCCAAGCTGTACCCATAATTCTGGATTATTCTTGGGCTAATTGCAGGTCCCTGACTTGCTACAAACCTATGTGGGGCACTGCCCGCCCTTCGCGTATTGACTGTCTTCTGCTTTGTTTCCTTTGGTCTTAGCCGAAAAATGGAACCAAAAGAAAAGTCAACACACTCACTGCTTTCTTTTAAATATAAGCAGAATTGCAACTGCAAAATTTGTAATGTTCTTACTTCGTTTGTTTTCATTTTTTTTTTTTTCCTGGTGTTTGTCCCAAAGGCCACAGTTTTTGAAACTGCGCTATGATACCAATTGTCATGTACCCAGAAACAATTTTTTTTTTTTTTTTTACATATAAAGATTACCAATATCCACATTTGTAATTATTCGCTACAAGGTTCTTATGCATACATTATATGGTTGGCATTCATATATTTCGTTTGATCCTAAGTACACCTCACATAACGACTAGAAATTAAGACCTGCAAAGAATCTGGTCTCATCATTTTAATTCCGTTTGGTTATTTGGATAAGGCTGTATCGATTTCCACGTAGAGTTTTTTATATGTCTTGCCTTATTGGCGGTTGGCATGAATCCCACCCGTTGATTCGTGTACTCCGTACAGGGGTACCCAGATTAATGGTATGTAGTCATTTAACCTCTAGTTACGTTGATTTGAGTGACTGCTTGTTATTGAATGTGCATTGACTGTCTATCCCGCCCGGTACGTGGCATGGGCAGGCTGCAACTGCCACCTCGGGATCACTCCTGCGTCAACGGCTACGCGGCTTGAACGATGATCCAACGACTGTAATGAAGACCTACTGACTTACTCTACCCTTGTCGCCGACAGGTAGCCCCATTATTTCATGGAAAGATCTGGAAAGTTGCTCCGTTTCCTGTCTCGACCGCAGGCTTAGGCAGACTCAGTTTTAGGGTTTGATTGTTGAGGAAAGGGCGTGCAAAGTTTTGAAGCTAACCTCTGCTACTAAGTTTCACCACCGGGTAATTGCATGGCGGATTTCTCCCTATACCCCCTATTTTCCACTTCTGCATTATTTCGTTTGGCAAAAAACTTAGCCATGTTTCATGCTCGAATTTCCACACAGTTCTTAACCATATGGCTCCTTGCTCGTAGGTTTCTTCTGCCCATAAATTGGTTACGGTTAGCACTGGATGGTGAGATGCTCTCGAGCCGATATGCCTTCTGGGTATTCACCGGTATGGAAAAATGTTTTACTCGTTAATGCCTATTTCTATTTGGTTGAAGGCTGGCTAAGGTCTACAGACCCTTACGCCAGGGTTTGGTTCCCATAGCTCGCATGGCTCATTGTTTGGTGACCCAGTTTGGGTCCCGATGGCCATTCCTGTTAAGGGTTTCTGTTATAACGAAACTTTAAGTGACATGAGGTTTTTCAATTCCTCGTTTGTTCTATTGAGCCGCTCAGTTATACATGTAAATTATCTACTAATTTTATCAAGTCCTCTTTATGAATTTTGAGCAACCTCATGACATATTTCATATCTCGGGCTTTTGTATAGAATTAACAGGAATTTTCATCTGTTTTATTCGTTTCCCCACTTCGGGCTATGCATGGCAGTTTTTTTTTATGGAGCTCGAATATATCATGATGCTTTTTTTTCAAGGGTTTTACACTCTGGTTTGAGTTACCTAGCTGTCGAAGTTGTCAGAGTTTTTAATGAAATTCGTTAACTCTGTTTCCAATAATGCTATGGTTCCGTTATCATTTTACATTATCAACTGAAATTTTTTCCCTGATGTTTAGCAATGTTATTTATTTGGTTCTTTGTTTAATTCGTAGCCTATTAATATGATTGTTGTTTAATTGTTTGAGGGGGTTACCTCCAACTCGAGGCTCGGGTTTCATCTCTATGCTGAGAGTGGAAACGTCGTCCCCTAACAGTTATCATTCCATTTCTTTAGGTTGTCTCTAATTGGCTACTTATCACACTCGTGACCCCTATCCTGATATCCCAGCAACCCTCTTAACTAAACTTTTCCACGTAAGGGTACCAAAAGGAAAGATTCACCAGACTAAACCCTCCCCTGTTCCTATCATTGAAAGGTTTCCTCTCTAAATGGTAATTTCCACTCAAGGTCTGAGATATTCTTTAAGGAAATCAATGGATGCTGGTACCTCTATAATTGTTTCATGGCATTGGGTTTTGTATTGTTTTATTGCTTCTCAAACCTTTACTAATTTTATACAGTATCTTGATTAATTCGAGTGTGTAATTCATATGTATCAGAGGTGTCATAGTTTTACTTGTCCGATAAAACCCCCGTGACATAGCCGCCTATATTTGTGCTCGGTCTAATTCAATAGATAGCTATGATTGTTTAGTAATACCAAGATATTGGTCACCTTCCTAGAGGGTCTCAGGTGTTTCCGCTACTATTCTTTTTCTTTTTTTTATAAAGAAAATATATTAATTGTAGGACAAGTTATGTTCCATTTGTTTCTTTTCCTCCCATTTCACACAAAACACTGTAACGCTCGTAAACTCTTGGGATTCCTATAGTGAAGATAATTTAATACAGTACTTATAGCATAGTTAATTTAATATAATACTTTTATTCTACCCAAATTACTTGCAGAATTGTTAAAAGCATTCTCCACTTACCTGCACCACTGCAAGTTACAAGTACTCGAGAAGTTGGGCCTTCTCTGTTTCTCTCACTTCCAATTTTCCACCCAACCTTGAGATTCGTCTTTTGAGACCAGAGTCTCCTCCCTAGCTCTTGCCGAACCACAGCCCTTAACAAGTTGCTGGCACTTTCTTGCTTGGCTATCTGGTCGTCACCAGACTTAGCCCTTTTCCTCTTCTCTCTCTCTCTCCTGCCTGTCCCTACAGCGCAACGCTCCCTAACTCTCTTTTCCTCCGGAAAAACTTTCCAGTTAGAAAACAGTTAGGGTTTCTTGGGAAGACAGCAACTGTCTACCTGAGAGATTGCCAGCTCTTAAATAAACATTTTTTTTAAACAGAAAATATTATTAAATCCAACCACATAATAATAATCAATTCAGTTTACCATTTACCACAACAAAGTCAAATATTTACATTTATCCTGGGGCATCATAGCTAGAGCATGTGGAGGCTACGAAGGAGAATAGGAGGCTATTGCTAGAAATAAATGATCACTATGGCTTGCCCCACGATGAGAGCACTGATTAATAACCCTTGCCAGAGTAAAAGAAGGATCGCCAACAGATATGAAGCAAATATGAATGTCGTTACCATAACGAACTATCTTAACTTCTAACGCAATTTTTATGATAACTGATTATGATAATTGGGTGGTGGAAATCATTTTAATCGTCTCACACATCAAATCAACAATCCGACATGGTCCACGGAGGCATAAAAAGGAGTTCATTTAAAAAAAAACACCTTACGACTAATTATATTTATATGTATAAAATTAAGATAAATATAGATCAATTTCTTTGTTATTAACCATTTAAGCGTTAATTTTAAGTGTATGAAGGTTTGTGGATTTTTGAATTGGTGAAGATTTAATGTGTCTGGAATATGCTTTGTCTGAAGCATTATTTATGGCTAGAATTTATACACTGCGGCGCGGGTGGAGTGGACTTAATGTTAATGCATGTGAATTTGTCAATATCAGCCGGCGAGCAAGTGCTTCGCGAACCTTCGAACCTTAAGTATTATACCTTATTTAATGTATGGTATTATGAGTGGAAGCAATTAACAATGTGTTTATGATCACGTATAGCATATAGATTTGGGATATAACCATGGTATAATGTCTCCTTTTTAATTTAAACCCCGACCTTAAAAAGTGCACCTTTATTATAGTAAACAACTAAGATATATAATTAGTGTCTTAAATCTAATGCATTTAAATAAATTATATAAAATGCGTGACACATTTAGATAACGCATTGTTTAAATTCTACACGGTGAATTAAAAATGGTATATGGTATTTAATATGTAAATGTTTTGCGTGGAATTTTACGTGAACATGACACGCAAAAGCAAATACTAGGTAAAGTTAATTAAATAAATTAACTAATATTAAAAATAAATAATCACTTAATATAAAAAGGGAAAAGTTGAGAGTATCTAAAAGTGAAAAAGGTTATAGAACATTTAGAATTGCTTCAATGTAATATTCCATTTTGAAAGATTATAAAATTATAAAATTGCTAAATTATTTTTTAACCTAGATAATTAATTATCTAAATTCTAATGTAGTATTATTGAAATTATTTAATATAGAGAATAATTTTTGTACATTAAGCACTATTTTTATTAAAATATATCAACTAAGATCAGCATATTCTAATAAACATAGTGCTTTAAAATATTTAAAACATAAAATACAAAATTACTTTTTATATTAAAAAGTTTCAATAGTGCTTTAAAATATTTAAAACATAAAATACAAAATTACTCTCTATATTAAAAAGTTTTAATAGTGCTATATTATAATTTGGATGAGTTGATTATCTTGGCTAAAAACGATTCTAGCAATTTTAAATTTTTTTATAATCTTTCAAAATAGAATATTACATTGAAACAATTTTAAATTGTCTCCAACTTTTTTCACTTTTAAATAAAAGAATATTTCAATTATCGTCTCAAATGCTTCAACTTAATTTTTCTCTCTTTATACATAAAGCGTTTAAATATTATTGTGAAAAAAGTTGATACAATTAACACACAACATTTAACAAGTTTAATTTGCAGCTTTGTTGCTTATTACCTATTTATTATGCGTAATTGATAGAAAAACTTATTGTAACTAGGATAATAATAATACTACTACTATGCAAAAAATGTCTATATTTATAGTGATTTTTTAACCTACTTTTTAAAAGTATATGATTGTTTTTTTGCATCTAACCTAACGTACTAACTGGGATTTTTAAATGACACTAACTTCCATGGTTGAGCATGGTTTGTGATATACAGTATATCACAAAGCATGCTCAACCATGAAAGTTAGTGTCATTTAAAAATCCCAGTTAGTACCTTATGTTAGTGTAAAAAATTAGTAATATACTTAAAAAAGGTAGGATAAAAAATCACTGTAAATATAGACATTTTTTTTCATAGTAGTAGTATTATTTTTATTAGTTGCAATAAGTTTTTCTATCAATTACACATAATAGGAAGGTACTAAGAAATAACACTGCATATTACACTTGTTAAATGTTGTGTGTTAATTGTATCAACTTTTTTCACAATAATATTCAAATTCTTTACGTATAAAGAGAGAAAAATTAAATTGAAGTATATGGGAAGTGTTGACGGTGCGGACCCGCCAACATTCAAAGGATCTTCCAGTATGATGTCCCAACTAGACCTCACACCATTTGGTGTAGGATTCTCATCTGGTATGATGACTCGGTTTCCATTATCTTAAAGATATGCCTTAGCTCTTTCTTGTCAGCACGTGAGAGTAGTTTGCTTCATCTTCGAACACCAAGGTTTGTGTGCCTGGTGAGTGCTTAGTGTTACTTGTGTAAAGGTTCTTTCACCGCAGAGGGAGGGGGTGGATGTGAGTCTCCATTCGGAAGGGAAGAGTCCCAACTCTGTCAGAGACACATAACACAATAGGACATGCGCAGCTTCTGCCAGAGTAGTCCACACAGATACGGCAGTCACAACACACAAGATGAGATAGCACATACAAAACTCAACGGAGTAGTTCACGCGAGTGTGATGGTCGTTATAACAATTTTATGGGAAATGTTTTGTTTGATGCCGGGTGAGGCATCCCATGTACGCAGGACAACATTAACAACTTATACAACAGATTTTCATAAACATATGTATTAAAACAACCGAAATAGTTCAACGGTTTTCACGTAGGTTAAAGAAACACGCATTACAAGTGATATTGAACATGCATTACAAGTGTTCCAAGATCAGTGTTACAAACAATTACAATACATGTGTGAAAACTTAATGGCATGTTATCGCGCTTCTAAATTAAGATAAAATTCCAAGACACATCGGTACACCATAAATCACTAACCCCATGAGAGGGGCATTGGAGCCACTACTCACTCCTCAAAGAAAAGATTACAGATTCTCAAGGGTATGTGGGAGGATCCAAGGTGAAAGATTCCATTGCATGTAGAAATGAGGGGGTATTTATAGCCAAGGATATAACTAGCCTTTGTGACTGTTTGACTTCCCTCGTGACTATTTGACTTATTTGACTCTTCAGCTTTGCATGACTCTTTGCTTGACATGTGGGTCTCTTGGACTTCCACCTTACATTACATTGATTTACAACAGTATGGCCCATAGTAGTGATGTGGTCGAGATTACTCATGACATGACTCGACATAGCAGTGTTGCTATGTTCATGCTATTGGTGGTGTCCATGTGATTTACAACAATATGGCCCACAATATTGATGTGGTTGAGATTACTCATGACAAGACTCAACACGGGAGTGCTGGTATGTTCATGTTGTTGGTGGTGTCCATGTGATTTACAACAGTATGGCCCACAGTAGTGATGTGGTCGAGATTACTCATGACATGACTCGACATAGCAGTGCTAGTATGTTCATGTTGCTGGTGGTGTCCATGTTGAGCTGCAGTGGTGCTGAGTGATGGATGTACTCTTGGTGTATCATAGCTTTACCTCTGCATGGCAAGATGTGCAGAGTCTTCAATGGTCTTGGTGTTCACTTGATTTTGCACATGCACGTCACTCCTTCACTTGTACTTTTGCATGCTTAATTTGTTTTCTCGTTCACGATAAAATATCCTTGCATGCATTGTCCATCCGTGAAAAAATTTTCTTTCTTAAATATTAGGTTAAATTTAATAATATTACATTTCAATTAGTATTTCTCCCTACCCCTAGCCACTATTTATTAGGTGGGGGTGGTAATAAATATGGGGTAACATATAATATTGTAATATTATATGTGATGTAATGAATATATTTGTAACACTTAATATAGAAGTGTTCCATCTATAAATTTATTTAATAAGCAGATAAAAACTTGATATTTACAATATGACAAATTTTTAATCATGAATATTTACCATGGATATTATCAACTTCTAAGTAGGTTTTTTTACAATGCGGTAGAGAGGGAGAGGAGGGAAGAAAATTATAATACCATGGGCTACTACCATGGTTTATCAATACCATGGGCCATGATTATTATGTTATGGATCTAGGCTTTTAATTGTTAAAATACCATGGGCCAATATCATGGCTTATCAATACCACATGCCCAAAAACAATAACTTATTTCAAAATAAAAATGTTTACACATATTTTATTTTAATTTAAGTTTATAACATTTTTTAAATCTAAGAGAAAAAATGTTATAATTACTTGAGGCAAATCCAAACCCTCCATCCTCATGACTACTAACAATATTTTCATAGAGATTAAATGGAGGTTTTAATAAATAAAAATATGAGAATACTTTTATATATACATATGTGAAATTTATATAATATAAATAATATTATAAATAACTAGGATAGATGCATCTTAACCAAGGATCCAAGCGAAGTGATAAAGCAAAGTGATTAACAATGATAGAGGAAAGATAGTCGGTGATTATTTTAATCTTTCTATTATTGTATTTTCTTTAACATGATTGATTCAAAATATAGGCTTAATATTTTACAACCAATTATGTTTTTTATTAACTTAAATACTTTCTTAAATACAATACAATGGGATCATATTTAAGAAAGAGAGTGAGATGGAAGGGGGAATAGAGTGTGGGAGAGAGACATAGAGTTGAGAGACAGTGAGAGAGAGAAAGGAAGAGAGAGAGGAGGGGGAGAGAGGGAGGGAGAGAGATGGATTTGGAGGGGGAAGGAGAGGGAGTGGCAAGGGAGAGATGAATACAGAATGAGGGAGAGAGGATATGAGGGAAGAGAGAGAAAAGGAGAGGATAAAGATAGGGAAAGAAGGGGAAGAGAGAGACAGGGAGACATATATATGGAGGGGGGAGAGAGGGGGAGAGAGAGAAAGAGAGAGGGAGGGAGATAGTGATAGAGTTGGAGGGTGAAGAGAGAGTGTGTGTATGATGGGGGCAGAGATAGAGGGAGGTGGGAGAGAAGGGGAGAGAGAGGAAGGAAAAAGAGAGAGGACTTGAGAGAGAAAGGAGAGAGAGGGGGAGAGAGAGATGGATTTGGAAGGGGAAGAAAGATAGAGAGAGAGAAAGGTGGAGGGGGAGTGGCAATGGAGAGATGGAGAGTCAGAGAGAGAGAGAGAGAGAGAGAGAGAGAGAAGGTGAAGAGATAGAGAGGGAAAGGAAGAGGGAGAGATCGAGATAGATATATAGATATGGGGAGAGAGAGAGAGCATGTCATATGTTTAGGGGGTTGAGATAGAGAGACAAATAAGGAGAGATAGAGGGAGGTATAAATATAGATGGCAGGGGGAGAGAGGAAAGAATAGAAAGATAGAGAAAGTTAGGGAGAGACAGATACAGTGAGATGAGGAAGAGAGGGAGGGGAAGAGAGAGAAGGAGAGGAGGAGGGAGATAGACACAGAAGGTGGAGAGAGAGGGAAGAAGAAAGAGTCTCACAGAGACAAATACAGACATAAAATTTAAATCTAGAAAGTCATGAATATTTTATATTTTCACTAAAATATATGTATTGATTTCAATGTAGTTGCTAATTTCTAATCCTATTTGATCACATGCACTATATGCATTGATTTCAATGTAGATGTCAATTTATAATTCTATTTAATACCTTACGCTAGATCCATTGATTTTAGTGTCAATGTTGATTTCTACTTCTATTTGATTTCTTACACAGGATGCATTTGTTTCATTGTAGGTATTGATTTCTAATCCTATTTGATCACTTGCACTAGATGCATTGATTTCAGTGTAGATGTTGATTTCTAATCATATTTCTAGATTCATTGATTTCAACATAGATGTTGATTTCTACGCATATTTGATTTCTTTCATTAGATGCATTGGTTTAGAGTGTAGAGATTGATTTATAATCCTATTTGATTGCTTGCACTAGATGCATTGATTTCAGTGTAGATGTCGATTTCTAATAATATTTAATACCTTACACTAGATGCATTGATTTTAGTCTAGATGTTGATTTCTCATTTGCTGCAACAATATGTATGATGTACATTAATTTCAGAGTAATTAGATTAATAGTGTGCATTGATTTCAGTGTAAGCACATCTCTACCTCCTCCATCTGTATCTCTATCTCATATTGTCTCTCCTTCTCTATCTCTCTATATCAACCCCTAAATATACACACTCTCTCTCCATATCTATCTCTCTCTCCCTCCCTCTCTCCCTTTCCCCTCCCTCCCTCTCTCTTCCCCTTCTCTTTCTCTCTAACATTCCTCTCTCCATATCCATATCTCTTCCTCCTTCCCTGTCTTTGACTCTCTCTTCTTACCTCTCCCCCCATCTGTATCTCTATCTCCCCTTGTCTCTCCTTCTCACCCCCAAAACATACACTCTCTCTCAATGTAAGCACATAAAAATTATTGAACCATAAATACAATACTTGAATTTTCATCCTAAAAAAATGTTTGCTTACTTGAATTTATTATTGGGTACATTCTTATTATTCCCATTTTCCATCATTCAACATTGCTAATTACTTTGCATTCAAATGTGGTAATAGAAAATAACTACCATTGAAAATTATTTGGCCTTTAACACTCCATACATTACAATGATTGACTTTGGAGAAAACTACTATTAATATAGAGTAGCAGAGACAAGGTATGTTGTTTACTACAGTAGCTCGAGTTAAATATTTGAATGGTCTATGATTCCAACTACTCTTTTCATATGATCGATATGAGAAAATGGAAAAAAAATAGCTTCAGATTGATTGCAATGAAGATTGTTTGTAATTTCCTATATTATTAGTATTCTCATTTTCTATCTATCAAAATTGTTACATTGACACTTTGCAGTGAAAATTTGTATTTCATCATTCAAGTTACTAACAGTCTCTCTCATCTAAACAAACAGATGTAACTAAGAGAATTTTAATTTAAATTGACCAAATTAACCTTAGACATATTTAGCATATGTAAAATTATCAAAATAATTATATGTTCAACAGATTTTGTATGGTTTTATTGTAGATATTGATTTATAATCCTATTTGATTGCTTGGACTAGATGCATTGATTTCAGTGTAGATGTCTATTTCTAATCATATTTAATACCTTAAAGTAGATGCATTGATTTTAGTCTAGATGTTGATTTCTAATTTGATGCAACAAGATGTATGATGTACATTAATTTCAAAGCAATTAGATTAATAGTGCGCATTGATTTCAGTGAAAACACATCTCTACCTCCTCCATCTATATCTCTATCTCCCATTGTCTCTCCTTCTCTATCTCTCTACCTCAACCCCTAAACATACACACTCTCTCTCCATATCTATCTCTCTCTCCCTCCCTTTCCCCTCCCTCCCTCTCTCTTCCCCTTCTCTCTCTCTCTCTCTAACATTTCTCTCTCCATATCCATATCTCTTCCTCCCTCCTTGTCTTTTCCTCTCTCTTCTTACCTCTCCCCCCATCTATATCTCTATCTCCCCTTTTCTCTCCTTCTCACCCCCAAAACATACACTCTCTCTCACTATAAGCATATAAAAATTATTCAACCATAAATACAATACTTGAATTTTCATCCAAAAAAAATGTTTGCTTACTTGAATTTATAATTGGGTACATTCTTATTATTCCCATTTTCCATCATTCAACATTGTTAACTACTTCGCATTCAAACGTGGTAATAGAAAATAACTACCATTGAAAATTATTTGGGGTTTAACACTCCATAAGTCACAATGATTGACTTTGCAGAAAACTACTATTAATCTAGAGCAACAGAGACAAGGTATGTTGTTTATTATAGTAGCTCAAGTTAAATATTTGAATGGTCTATGATTCCAACTACTCCTTTCATATGATCGATATGAGAAAATGGAAAAAATTAGTTTCAGATTGATTGCAATGAAGATTGTTTGTAATTGATTATATTCTTAGTATTCACATTTTGTATCTATAAAAATTGTTACAATGACACTTTGTAGTCAAAATTTGTATTTCATCATTGATGTTACTAACAGTCTCTCTCATCTCAACAAACTGATGTAACTAAGAAAATTTTAAATTAAATTGACCAAATTAACCTTAGACATGTTTAGCATATTTAAAATTATCAAAATAATTAGATGTTCAACAAATTTTGTATGGTTTTTTTGTAGATATTGATTTATAATCCTATTTGATTGCTTGCACTAGATGCATCGATTTCAGTGTAGATTTCGGCTTCTAATCATATTTAATAACTTACACTGGATGCATTCATTTTAGTCTAGATGTTGATTCATGTTTTGATGCAACAAGATGTATGATGTACATTAATTTCAAAGTAATTAGATTAATAGTGTGCATTGGTTTTAGTGTAAGCACATCTCTACCTCCTCCATCTATATCTCTATCTCCCATTATCTCTCCTTTTATATCTCTCTATCACAACCCCTAAATAGACACACTCTCTCTCCATATCTATCTCACCCTCCCTTCCTCCATTCCTTTTCCCTTCTCTCTCTCTTCCCCTTCTCTCTCTCTAACATTTATCTCTCCATATCCATATCTCTTCCTCCCTCCCTGTCTTTGCCTCTCTCTTCTTACCTGCCCCCCATCTATATCTCTATCTCCCCTTGTCTCTCCTTCTCACCCCCAAAACACACATTCTCTCTCTGTGTAAGCACATAAAATTTATTCAACCATAAATACAATACTTGAATTTTCATCCTAAATAAATGTTTTCTTACTTGAATTTATAATTGGGTACATTCTTATTATTCCCATTTTCCATCATTCAACATTGTTAATTACTTTGCATTCAAACGCATTAATAGAAAATTACTACCATTGTAAATTATCTGGCGTTTAACACTCCATAAGTCACAATGATTAACTTTGGAGAAAACTACTATTAATATAGAGCAATAGAGACAAGGTATGTTGTTTAATATAGCGGCTCGAGTTAAATATTTGAATGGTCTATGATTCCAACTACTCTTTTCATATGATCGATATGAGAAAATGGAAAAAAATAGTTTCATATTGATTGCAATGAAGATTGTTTGTAATTGACTATATTCCTAGTATTCAAATTTTCTATCTATCAAAATTGTTACATTGACACTTTGCAGTCAAAATTTGTATTTCAACATTTTTCATCATTCAAGTTACTAAGAAAATTTTAAATTAAATTGACCAAATTAACCTTAGACATATTTAGCATATTTAAAATTATCAAAGTAATTAGATGTTCAACAAATTTTGTATGACCGCACATGGCTGAAACGAGCCTAGATCCATCTTAACACTGGATCTATCAAGCACCGGTAGGGATCAAATCTCTCAAGGTGCAAACCTTTCCTCAAGTTTTTCACTCAAAAAATAGGTTTGCGAGAGATTTGATCCCTCTTGGCACTTGATAGATCCAATGTTAAGATGGATCTAGGCTGGTAATAATAATACTAACTCATAATAACAACCATGATCCAATAATAATTAGAATTGTGATAAGGTAATTATTATGTGTATTTTTTTAAAGACCAACTATTTATGATTATTAATAACTATATAAATAATAACAATGATATTCTTATATATTTATATATTTATGATTATTATATTAACATTATTATAATAATATAAACTCATAATAATAATTATGATTATTACAATAATATTATAATTCTTAGGCTTTATTAACTCAACCATGTTTATTTTAATATTTTTAATATTTATCTTAAGGTTTGTATACCTTGGGTTTATAATATTAGTCTCTTTTGTTTAATATTATTCCCTCAGGTTCATAATCCCTTGTGATTTTAGTATTAATCCCTTGGGTAATAATAATAATATAATAATAATAATAATAATAAATATATTATATTATAATAATAATGATAATATAATAAATATATTACATTATTATAACAATAATATAAAATAATAACAATTAAATTACATTACTACTATAATAATATAATATATTTATTATATTATTATTATTATTATTATAATATATATTATTACCGAAGGGATTACGAACTCGAGGGAATAATATTAAACAAAATGGACTAATACTATAAATCCAAGGGATAAATATTAAAATCATAAGGGACCAAGAAGCGCAAGGGATTAGTATTACAAAAACAAGATATTAATAACACTGACCATGATTGATATTATAAACCCAAGTTAATAATAAATCCAAAGGATTAATACTAAAACCCCAAGGATTATGAACCCAACGAAATAATATTAAACCCAAGGGACCAATATTATAAACCCAACATTGGTAAACCCTAATATCAATATTAGAAAGACTAAAATAAACATGGTTTATTTTCATGGTGAGGCAATCCTTGTCACAATGTGACATTCAACCATGGCTAACCATGGCCCACTATGATTGTTAATGGTTGACCATGATTGATATTATAAACCTAAGGGAATAATAAACCCAAGGGATTGATATTATAAACCCAAAGGAATAATAAACCGGAGTGATTAATACTAAAACCCCAAGGGATTATGAACTCAAGGTACTAATATTAAACCCAAGGGACTAATACTATAAACCCAACGTATATAAACCCTAAGATAAATATTATAAACACTAAAATAAACATGATTGACCATCATTGATTTTCATATTGAGACAATCCTTATCACAATTCCATGTTGGACCATGGTTGACCATGGTTGACTTCATAATAAACCATGGTTGACCGCGGAATAATAAACCCAAGTGATTGATATTATAAACCTAAAGGAACAATAAACCCAAGGGATTAATACTAAAACCCCAAGGGATTATGAACCTAAGGGAATAATATCATACTCAAGGGGCTAATATTTAAAAAAAGAAGTATATAAACCCTAAATGGAGGCAATTTGTTTCATAATGTGATATCGGACCATGATTGACCACAATTGACCATGGTTGGTTATGGTTGACCATGAAGGATATTATAAACCAAGCTAATAATAAACCCAAGGGAAACATAAACCCAACGGATTATGAAACCAACGGAATAATATTAAACCCAAGGGACTAATATTAGAAACCCAACATTGGTAGACCCAAATATAAATATTACAAACACTAAAATAAACATAGTTTATTTTCATGGTGAGTCAATCTTTGTCAAAATGCGACATTGAACTATGGTTGACCATAGTTGACTATGATTGATAATGGTTGACCATCATTGCTATTATAAAACTAAGGGAATAATTGTTGCACTAAAAATTGTCACCTTGACATTCTGCAATTTGTGTGAGTCCATTATCACTCATACTTTCCTCCTTTGCAAGTCTAAAGCCTCAGTTCTTCATATCAAGCCCTAAAAGTAAGAGAAAAGCCCTAAAAGTCTCTAAAACTTTGGTCTACACTTTCTTTTTGCACTACCTGCGATCCCGCACCTAATGGTCATGTCCCCTGCCCACCTGACTGTTCTGTCCTTGTGTTATGGGTGCGGACCCCTGTAAAAGTTAAAAAGGTGCAAGTACATTCTAAAAAACTCACTTTCAGTCATTTCTAGAAGCTTCTGGAAGGAATCTTAAGGTGGCAAGTTCATTCTCTTAAGGTTCATGCATCCCATAACTTAAGGAGCTAACCCCCTGATGTGAGGAGCTTATCGCTTTAAAGGAGAATTCTATCCCTTCATAGATGGACCTGTAACCTCCTCCTCTGCACTATAAAATGAAGCATTAGGCTGGTTACTAGGGAGGTTGGAAGCTGAATACTTTTGAGGTGAAATGCTACTGGAACTTAGTCTTCTTTAGTTGAGCTTTTATGAGGAGAGATTACATACCTCTAAGATCTCATTTGGAAGAGTGCAAGGCTTGTCAAAGTAAAGGAAATTCCTATTTCAGACCCCAGGAAGAGCTTGTTCAACATCAAGGCTAAAATGGTTGTAAGGCTATTCTACTTCAAAGTTAATACAAATAAGTTTGTTTTTCTCAATAAGCTGTTCATTTATAGTTTATTTTATGGATTCCTTGATCACCATAATAGACATGATTTATGATATTTGCTATGCAGGTGCTATTTGATGTTTCTTGTTTTTTATTGTAGGTCTTTAAAGATAACTCTTTCGGACAATCAAGGGATAACTACAATGAACAATCATTGGATCTAAGGTAGGATCATAACACCTCTATAGTCTTTATTTGTAAATTGCATATTTCTAGAGAAAGATATATTTGTTTTCTTGTTTGTTGCTAGATTATCTTGTGATACTAGGGAGATTGGTCTTGCCCACACGATCGATTTATCCGACCAACAAATTGGCGACTCCGCTGGGGATTGGATTTGGTTTTTGGTTTTCCTTTGTTTTGACTTAAGAAGAGTGTTTTCATTTCTGGTTTTTGAATGATCTATACTGGCTTGGGTAGTTTTTAAATCTAGGAGTATTTTTTGTTTTTTTTTTTATGTTTTCAGGGGACCACACATTATTTTCATAGATAGTGCAGGCATCTCTGCACTTTTCCCTTAGTAAAGAGAGTGGGACCACACCTATTACTTCTGGAGCCTATGGACCCTGTAAAATTTTTTGAAAAACCTAAAATACCTTTTTCCAGTTAGGTTTAGGTTTGATTTAGAAGCTTTAGGGTCTACCCAAATCTATGTTTTTCCTGTCAAAAACCTATTGTGAGTAAGTTCCAATAGTATTTTTGTTTTAGATGATTTTCTAGAAGTTTGCATGCTTGGAATGATTTTCACTTGGTCTCTGTAGTGACTCAAAGATCAGAAGCTTGAGAAACCTTAGATTACCTTGGTGTCTTTTTGTCTTCTTGATGAGTCTGACTTGGTTATGAAATCTATCCTTTGTGAGAAATAGATTCAGTTTTGTCGTTGCAAATCTTTGAACAAACTTTGTTATAAGTTTTGAATTTCATTTTTACAAAAGAAAACATAAATGGATGTTTTTTGGTTGATTTTTTATTCTGAACAAATGAATCCTTAGTTTGCTGAAAAACTAAGTAAAACATCTTAAAATAGAATTGAAGCTTTCATTTAATTAGATTTTTAAAAGTTTTTTAGATCTCAAAATTACTTTTTGTAGTTTTGAGTGCTTTTCTAGAACTTGTAGATCTATTTTGAAAGGAAAATTGTTTTTCTTGTAGTTTCGAGTTTTGAAAAGTGAAAGGGATTTATTGTGAGCATAATTAGTACTCTCGTTATGAGTTCTTATTGAAAAAGACAAAAAGATTTTCTTTTCATTCTTATGTTGAAAGAAAGATTTGTTTCTTAAAGAATTTCTCGAACTCTTTCTTTTAGCTAGAATTTCATTGAAAGAAAAACAAAATGTTTCTCATTTTAAGTGCATCTTTTAGCATTTGGAGTTGATTCTTCACACCATCAAAGTTTCATTTCCATACCTATTGACTTAAGGAACAACCCATAAAAGCAACTCTTAATTAAAATTGATCTAGTAATCTTTTTTATTTCTAGGGCTCTTATCACCAATATAGCTAAGGCTAGTATCTTGGAGTAGGGAGTAGTTAACTCTCCAAGATAGTTAAAACAAACAAGTAGATATATCTTGCGGTAGGAAATAAATCCAATTGTAATTGATACATTCTGGGAAGCTTCCCTTAAAGGAGTCAATCACAAGATCATGTCTGAACCTTTGAGACAATCAAATCTGTTTCATTGGGAAAGATAGAATATTTGCGCGTATTATAAACGGTAAACCTCGGATTAACCATTGTTAAGGAGCCTAGGGTCACTTGTTAGTAAACCTCGGATTGATCATGTCGAGGAGCCTTTAAGGGGATTGAGCTCTTTTACTCTGTCCTTACGCATAGATCGGATCGTAGACTATTCCCCCAATTGTATTCATTGTTTTTGGTAACCTTAGTGTCCATAAACTTAAGATTATTTCTTAAGGTGACGGTGAAGGAAGGGTCTCACTGTACCTGGAGTAGACGTTGACTAGACTCACTTGGACTCTCTGGGGGGTTCTCTTCACTTGAGATGGTTTTGTGAAGAAACTTGTGCCAGTCTGTTTCATTAAGCAGGTTGTTGAGGTAACTGTTCCACCGCCCTTTCTGTATTAAATTTCTACTACGTTGGATTTCATCACCAACTAGTGTTTTTAGTACGAGAAGTTACTATTTGTGTGTGGTTTGAACTCTTAGATTTTTCAGGCGTGTGATTCAATTGTTTGTTTTTTTAGAGACTTTAGGTGGTTTTATTGAAATTTTCTTTGTTTGCGTGTGAATAATTAATATTTAATCGTGGTTGAATTAGCAAGACAATCTCTTAGACTTCAGGGGAAACCTCCTGAATATTCACCAAGCCATCTTGAAGCGCTACGAGCTCTTGTATCACCTAGTGACAGTAGAGTTGGATCACCAGAAATCAGATAGTCATCCTTAATTGTTCATCCTAATTATCAAATACAAACAACAGAGTCTATTCAAGAGCTAATTTCATTTTCCGAAGTTACTAGTAGTATTTCTCCTTCCAGTGAATTAGCTAAAGAACCTAAAAATTCTGAGCTTGACACTGAACCTGCTGTTACTCCAACTTCAGGATTTGCTTCTCCAGCTTCTAGTAATCCTGGTTCACCTAGGGTAAGCAATATTATTACTTAAAATCTTCCTTCTGGTCTCATTTTTATTGAAGAACTTGCTAATCCAGAAGAAGAAGTAACTCTTCCCAAAAACTAACAGATTTTAAATCTTAGGGAGTGTGAATCAATTTTCTATGCTCCTTTTAGGAGTGGTGATTGGTATGTTTCATTGACAAATTTTTTAGAAAACTTGGGTCTTAGTTTCTCTCCACCTCAAATTCCTTTTCATCCTACGCCAAGCGCTTATTATCCATCATCCATTATGTCGAGACAGTCATCCACGTTTTCCCAAACACCGGAAACCTTTTTATCTGGTGCTCCTTCTGTTCCTTCTGGGTACCAATCACTTTCTGGTACATTTTTCATGGGCGTCTCCTCGACTGATTGAACAAGTGTTATCATCTAGGAATAATGGAACTCAACTATTGAATGCAAAACAAATCATCATGATGTCTGGTAGTATTCCAAATCCTCAAACTCAAGGTAGTCAGTTACTGCCTAGGGGGCAACCTCAAGGTAGTCAATTACGGCCTGGGGGGCAACCCCAAGGTAGTCAGTTACCACCTAGGGGGCAACCCCAAGGTAGTCAGTTACTGCCTGAAGGGCTTCCTCAAGTTTATCAACCTTCAGGATAGTACATACCCCAAGGTCAACCTCAGACTCAGTACATACCCCAAGCTCAACCCCAGTTTCAGTATGTACCTCAAGGTCAACCCCAGTTTCAGTACCTCAGGGTTATCAACCCCAAGGTCAGTACCCAACTCAAGGTTTCCAACCACCTTCTGGTCAACCATTTTCTTAACAAGCTGGAAATATAATGCCTAATTATCAACCCTACGTTCAACGAGGTTATGGTCCTCCATATGCACAACCTTTTGTGGGTCCGTACTCCAGAATGAATATGGTGTGGGATCCATCTCAAACTCAACAGACTTTGCAACCTAATGTGTAGTTAGTTAATCAACCTGGAAAACCTTTGGTTTCTAGTCCAACCTAGCAACCTGTCCAACCTACTATTTAAACCCCTACATCTGGTACAGTTCAGCAACCTGGGCCTAGTTCACCTCGTACTCCACCCCAAATTGCTACAACTACTACCACCTCTATTCAACCTACAACACTTGTTTCTAGAGTATCAGCAGCTCTAGTTTCTACTACCCCTACATCAGTGCAAATTCCTCAAATATCTGTGCCTCAGTCAGGACCTACGGTTCAGACTTCGATCCAGATGCCTGTGGGACAAGCTAGTACGATTGCTACCATTGCTACAAGTCAACCACAATTTACCTATCAACCATACCAGGGGCAGTATCAATTTGGTCCTACTGTGCAAAACCCAGTCTATCAGTATCAACTGTATCCTGGCTATACTTATCAACAACCTCAACAACCCCAGTTTGGTCTGGTTAATCCTAGTTTCCCAGGTCGTTATAACATTCCTAATGCATATCTGATTCCAGGTTATCCTGGATATCCTCCTCCTGGAACTGGTCTCGCTACTCAAGGTTTTCGCGACCTTAACCATCAGTTACCATTTATTGCAACTATGGATTTACCTGATTTGTCACGCCTTACAAACGATTTGATTTACTATCTTCCGTATTGGCCGCCAATGCCTAATAAGTTGCCTAGTGATATCCCAAAATTCGAGGGTAAGTCAGGAGAGGATTCGTCAAATCATGTTATGACTTATCACCACTGGTGTGCATCTAATTACATCATTGATGATTCAATTCGATTACGTCTTTTTCAATGAACTCTTATTTGTCTTGCAGCCAAATGGTACATTGAGTTACCACGAGCCTCTTTTTATAATTTCAATCAGTTAGCCACTGCTTTCTTAACTCATTTTCAATTGCCTGTCAAGTATGACAATGTACAGAACTATTAACTTCACTGAAACAATCAACATCCACATATATTTATGATCACATTCATGAATGGTGACATAGAAGGCATTTAGTGAAAGATTTCATTCCGGATCAAATTTTAGTGGAATGGTTCATTAAATCATTGTTACCTAGAATCACTGAAGATGTAGCTAAGGGAGGAGTTGTTACTGAAGAGCAAGTCATTGCTCAAGCTTAGTACCTTGACCTTGTTTATAAGCAGTCAGGTACTTTACATGAAAAAATCCTTGATCTGCCAAAACAAGGTCAAATAAATGCAACTCCTTGAGTGTCTCATGCCGCTGATGGTATGATTGGTATAGTTAGCACTAAAAGTAAGAAGAAATCTTCAAATAATTCTTCTCCTATAATAACTTCACTTGATTCCCCAACGGGAAAGTCTTCTGCTGAAATTTCTACCGACATCAATGTCGTAGAATCATCTACGGCCAAATCAAAATCTGGTAGTAAAAAGAAGGGGAAGAAGAAAAATAAAGAAAATTCAAAAGATAAAACAGATAAAAATGAATCTAATGATGAAAAACAAAAACCTCATTATCCTTGTTTCATTAGCGACGAGGATCATTTTACCAAAGACTACCCACATCGAGTAGAGGTTTCGAAAATCATTAAAGGTTCTCAAATTCCTACTGTCTTGAAGGATCCTTTTCCTACTCAAGATAGTAAGATGATTGGTTCTTCCTTGAATGCCTCAGAAGAACCCATTATGATGATGTCTCATGTCAGGATTGCGACGCGATCGCAAGATTATGGTAGTAAAAATCCTGTTGGTGGTAAAGAAGCAGAATCCTCTAATTCAAACACATCAACTACACCTCCTAATGGTTCCGGTCCACTACAGATCGAGAAACAAAACCCTGAATTAGTAATCAAACTACCTGCTAAAGGTATACTTCGGAAATCAACTTTCAATCCAGATGCGAGAGCTGCTCAGAATTATAACATTATTGAAGACTTAGCTATTTTCCCTTCAGCGATGTCGGCTTTGGAAGTGCTGCAATCATGCCCAGTACATCGTAAATTACTATTGTCTACTATAGGAGCTGTCGATATTCAGGATTCAAACCTGATAATCTTCGATTTAGAGAATAGTACACCTCGCCCCCTCATCAAATGGCTTTCCAGATTCCAATGTTAGTAAAAAACAGACCTTGCTTCAGGACTGTGATTGATGAAGAGGCTTCTACATGTATTATGTCGATCCAGTGTTGGAAATCACTTGGTTCTCCCACACTCAATCAGTCTCTGACAATTCTAAAGGCTTTTGATGGCCACGGGTTCCATCCTTTTGGAATTTTGTAGGATTTACCTATAGGGGTTGAGGGAAAAACCATGAATCTAGATGTGGAAGTGGTTAATGCCCCTCTAGATTACAACCTTCTCCTGGGTCGCAGTTGGTCTTATGCTATGACTATTGTGGTTACATTGGTCTTTCATCTTATTAAGTTTCCTCATAATGGAAAGATCATTACGATAGACTAGCTAACTTATTTCTCATCCGACCCAGCCTCTACAGATAGTATTCAACACATTGGTAAAACAACTATCCCTTACAAGAATGTTGGCGTAGTTTTGATCAAAGATTCTGGTTTACTAGGAACTTTTTCCTTCCCTCCTCATAATGTATCACCTTCTATTACAACTCTTCATATGATTTCATTGAATACTCTTACTTTTGATGATCCTTGGATCATACCTTTTGATTCTGAGGTGGATTCATTTGGTGGCGCGATGCCCCTGAGTCCCTTAGAAATTGCATATCAGGCCGTACAGTCATTTTATGATGCCTATTCAACCGAAACTAATCCAATCAATGTGATCCATGGAGAGTCACTTTCAATATCAAGCTCAACTTCATCAACACTTTCTGATCCTTTTCATTCTGATGAGAAGATTCGTGAACTATTGTCTGTTGATGATTTACCATGGGAAGATCTACATCACCATTCCTCATTTTTACCTGAGCTTGATCATTTTGAAAATGATTTCTCTTCTATTTTTATGGCTAACTATGTCAAGGAATCGCAAAATCCATTACAACATTCTGATTCTGAGTTAAATTTGGAAAATATTTCTCGAACGGTTCCTATTGACATTTCAGTTAAGCTTGGAATTATTGAAACATTCATATAGGTGCTTGTTGTACGAATGATGAAATCCAAACTTACAAAGCCCTATTTCAAGAATTCTATGAAGTGTTTTCCTGGTCATATGAAGAAATGCCAGGAATTGATCTGTCAATTGTTGTCCATGAAATTAAAACATAGCTGGATGCTAAACCTGTTTGACAATTCTTACGTCAGATATATCTGCAAAAAATTGTTGCTATAAAAGCTGAAATTGAGAAATTACTTCATGCAGGTTTCATTTATCCAATTCCTTTAATCGATTTGGGTATCGAATATTGTTCCTGTTAACAAAAAACAAGGAATGATAAGAGTATGCATCGACTATAGGGATATTAATGAAGCTTGTCCTAAAGACAATTATCCAACACCATATATCGATCAAATTATTGATGATTGTGCCAGCAGTGAAATGTTTTCCTTTATGGATGGCTTTTCCAGTTACAATCAAATCAACATGCTCCCTACTAATCAAGCTAAAACAACTTTCATTTGTCCATGGGGGACATTTTCTTATTTCAAATTACCTTTTGGATTGAAGAACACTGGAGCAACTTTTCAAAGGGCTATGTCTTACGCATTTCATGACATCAAGCACATTGTGTAGCCTTATCTCAATGATTTACCTGCCCATTCATTACGTAGAGCTGATCATCTCATTCTTTTACAAGCTATCTTTATGAGATGTAAGCATTATCGAATTTGGTTAAATCCATACAAATGTGTATTTTGTGTAGAAATGGGTTGCTTACTGGGATTTATCATATCAAAGGTAGGCATTCATGTCAACTCCTTAAAGGTGGAAGCTATTTTCAATCTACCTTCTCCTTCCACTCTTCGCCAACTCCAAAGTTTGCAAGGGAAAGCAAACTTTTTATGTCGTTCCATTCCTAACTACGCCGAGATAACGAAAGGTTTTACCAGGTTGTTAAAACAGAATATTCCATTCTTTTGGGATGAGATCGCTGATCAATATTTTGATGCACTCAAACATGCATTGACCCATGCACCATTACTGGATCCTCCCAATTACAACCAGGATTACTTTTTGTACCTCGCCGCTTCTCATTCCATCATTGGGATGGTTTTGGTTCAGAAAGATGAATTCAACAATGAACATGTGATTTACTATCTTAGTCGAACTCTACATTTGACTGAGATTACATATTCACATGTGGAGAAATTGTCCTTGGCAGTTGTTCAAGCTGCCCAAAGATTTCATCACTACATCTTATTACACAAAACCAAGGTAATTTCTAATTGTAACCCTATGATGTATATCTTGACCAAACAATTGCTAGGGGGCAAGTATTCCAAATGGATAGTTATCCTGTAGGAATTTGAGTTGGAATTTGAAAAATCCAAGGCAGAGAAATCCTTGGTTTTTGCTGAACTGATGTGTGATTTCCTGCGTACTGATAATGAAACTGTGGTGGAAGAGCCCATTGCCGATGAATCCTTATTTCTTATCAGTACTCTTGATCCATAGTATGGGGATATTATTTTTCATCTCCAAACCCAATCCTTTCGGCCTGAAATCTCACGATCTTAGCGACAGAAAATACATTTCCAATCCCAACAATATAATATTATTGGTGATACACTTTATCGTCATGGAGTGGATTCTATTTTCTGATGTTGTCTAACTCATGAAGAAGCTGAAAAGTTTCTAAATGACTGTCACTCTGCAGCATGTGGCGATCATATGTCTGGGTATGCCACAACCCAAAGGATATTGCGCGCTGGTTATTTCTGGACATCCTTATTCAAATATTGTATCTATGCAGTCCGAAAATGCCACAATTGTCAAATTTTTTATCGTAAGATGCGTGCTCCGCCCGCTCCTCTTCACCCCATAATTGCTGTTGGTCTTTTCGCAAAGTGGGGTATTGACTTTATTACATGTAACCCTCACTTGGCCGTGGGGCATGCGTATATTATCCTAGCGGTAGATTGTTTTACTAAGTGGTCTGAGGCGATGCCTATGTTTTAGGTAGATGGCAAGACTACTGCAAATTTTGTATTCAATCATATAATTACTAGATTCAGTGTTCCTCAAGCTATTATTACTGATCATGGAAGTCACTTTCAAAACATCATGATGACTGAACTAACAGATCATCTTGGCCTGCGCCATGATAGTTCTAAACTGTTAGTTCAATGGTTTTTGGCCGCGGCTGACAGCTCTCCACAATTGGATCTCAGAGGTATGGAAGCCTGTCATTTATGATTAAATTAATATCTACCCCTATGCTAGGGGTTTCTTTATAGTAGATTTTGAAAATCCTGAAAGCAGATAATGTATTCTAGATTCTGGCCCTTGGTTTTGGGAAAAATCATGCCTATTCATGACGCCATGGAACCCATCATTCGATCCCTCTACAGAAGTCATAACCTCAACACCAGTTTGGGTGAGATTTCCAAGCCTACCCTTGCATCTCTGGAATCTCTCCTCGCTGAAAGCCATTGGAAATGAAATTGGGAAATTTTATTGTAGGTGCCCAGAAATAGAGGAATATTCCAGAACCACCTATGCACTCATTTGTGTGGAAATGGACTTCAGCGCCAGATTCCCAGCTGAAATAAACCTAATAAGTAAAGACTATGTGTGGAACCAGAAACTCGATTATGAAAGTGTCCTCTTCAGATGTTGATCCTGCTTTGAGACATGCCATCTAGCCAAAAATTTCCCAAAAGCCTCCAAAAGAAATTCTACTAGAAAAAACCACCACATATCTACATGGTGGGAAGGAGCACGAAAACAACACTACACTGTCATCAAAGAAGAATACTCTAGAGAAAACTTTGAATCACAAGAAATCAGGAAAGAAAGAAATAACTCTCAAGACAGGTAGGGAGAAAGCCCCACCCAACAAATCAATAGTTATGAGGATTTGAATACCACACAAAATAAATCTTCATTTAATAGCAAAGCTGATCTCCTGGACCAAACTTCTTCTTTGACTATATTAAAAAGGACGAACACAATAGACCATGAAGCTAAGACACCAATGTCCCAAGAACCAAAATAGATGAAGGAGATGAAAGACAAAGGAAGTTGGAAGACCGCAGAGAAAAAAAAGAAAGCTACAACACCATTCTCGCCAAGAAAGACGAGGAGCCAGATAATTAAAAACTAAGAAAATTGTAGGTCTGATAGAACAATTTGGTCTCAGTGGACGTTAACCACCATCATCATTACTCGCAGGCTAATGGTCTGGTTGAAGCTATCAATAAAGTTTTAGTCACTACGATTAGACGAGTCATTGGTATTCATAGGTCAAATTGGCATACCATGCTATTTTCAGCACTTCGGGCATATCGAACCTCAGTAAAAGCATCAACTGCTTTCACTCCTTTTCAACTAGTCTACAGTTTGGAAGTGGTGTTACCTATTGAATGCGAAATTCCGTCATTGCAATTAGCCATAGAATTACTCCCAACTACTTCTAAATAAGAGAAATGTTTCTTGTACTTGGCTCAATTAGATGAGAATGGACGCATTGCTACAATAGAAAACGAGACTCATGCGAAACGAGTGAAAGCTTAGTATGATAGAAATGTTACACCTCACAATTTTTCGGAAGGAGACCTAGTCTTACTATATGATCAAGCAAATGATAAGCTAGGGGCTCGAAAATTTGTACCTATGTGGCATGGTCCTTACATTATTAAGTGAAAGTTGGCAAAAGGGGCTTATGAATTAATAGATTTTGATGGTGTCTGTTTGGGTAAACCCAGAAATGGACTTTATCTAAAGAGATATTGTGCTTAAATTTGGTGTGGAGATTTCTTGTTAGATTAGTTTCTTTACTGCTGGTGTGTTTTAGATTAGAAAAGTGTGCTTAGTTTAGAGAGTGCTCTTATCATTATTCCTACTTATCTTGATTTTTCTCTTGATATTGTAGATGTCAACGTCTCTTCAAACATACATTGGTTTTGTTGATGGTGCTTGTTGTAATACATGGAACATTTCTTCCGCAGCTTGGGTTATCTATTCACCCTTTGATGAGTTAGTATCTATACATGGGGTAAGCCTCAGTCAAGCAATGAATAAAATTGCAGAGTATAGTGCAGTGATTGAGTTATTATCTGAATCCATTTCATTTGGGATTCGGAGTTTGATTGTTAGGTTGGATTTTGAACTTGTTGTATTACAACTTAACAGGGTTTATTCCATTAGAAATCTAGTGTTATTAAGGTTATTTTTGAGGGTTCATCTCTTGGAACATGAATTTGATTACATTGAATATCAGCATATTCCAAGACATTTAAATACATTAGTAGATGTAGTTGGTTCTAGTATGATAAATAGACATTTGCAATAATCAAAACAATAAATTTAAAAACATTCGACAACATGTTACACAAGATAGCTGGTAATAATGATATATCATAGAAGTAGTGTTTCAAAATATACATCGTCTTCTATCATAGGTTGAAAAACACCTTATGATCGGCAAAAATGATAATACAAAAGTCAAAAGTGTCATGAGTCTATAAAATCAATCATCCTATCCCTGGCGATGATCATGATAAGAAACCACTACTCGGGCCACCCAACATTGGGACCTCCTAAAAGGTCTTGGGATCCCAATCACATAACTCTGCAACCTAAGTGGAATATCATCTATATCCATCTCTGCAATATCTAGTGTCAAGCGCTCTAGATGATGCTCCAAATCAGTCAGGATCTCTGCTGATTGGTCCTATGGGGCTGAAGCTGCTGTAGCTAGGTGTCTCCTTTCGAAAGGCTAGAGAGCGGCTGGTCGTCATGGACCCACATCTGCATTTAAACATTTAATTATTAGTTTTGGACAATTTAAAAATAAAAAAATTAGAACTTAGAAAATGTTGAAAATAATTTTACCTGAATCATCCCATTGTTCTCCTGGTGGGAGAATGATGTCTGGGTCACCACGATAATTCATCCTAGCATATGGAAAATCCTTAATCATAAAAAGTTGGTTATTCAACCAACAAAAGTACTCGGGCGAAAATCAAACAACCTTTGTACCCTCCTGAGGGTGGCGGGCCATCAAGGCAACCCAATGAACTATCCTAGGCTCTCGAGGGAGACCAACATCAACAAGAATGTGTTGTGGGGCTAACATGGGGATCTTCTCTAGAGAAAAGCTGAACACGATGAATCCATATCCAAAATTTTTCAGTTGTCCATTCTTTGCTCTGGTTATTTGGCCTTTCACATTTGCCAACACAGCCTCGCACTAGTTGAATATTCTCCCTCGAAAACAGTCTACTGCCATCTACATCTAGGATCCTGTAGCCACATGCAATGCTGCACTCCCGCACAGGCTGGTAACAATGAATGCAATGACCTTAAGTTCAGGACGACTGATAGTTTTAATATCAATCTGTTTGTCCTTGGTTTGATCATCACAAAACTCTAATTGGAGACTAGCAACAGATTGGCCACCTGGTCCAATCCCAAAAGAGATAATTGTTCGCCCCTCTTAGACAAACCAGCCAAAAAATATATGTCATCCAACTCGATTTCGAGCCGGTGGCCATCAATGATGAAACACTGGTCCTGTATGTTCCATCTATCTACTAGCCATTATAAGAGGTCTACTTGGGCCCTAATACTTTTATGCCCCAGAACTTTAGCAATCCGCATGCTCTCAATGCTTGCATTGTGGGCATATGATTTAATGAGGAAAAATCCACATCCTCATGCTCACATTCTTGCCAAGTAAGCATTTTTAATGTCCGACAATGCATAAAACACATATTAGAACCAAGGAGTTAAAAAAAAAATTGGGTGAAAATGGAGAAAAATTCATTTTCACGGGGTCCACACTCATCCATTATAGACAGTTCGTAGGTCCACACAGGTTGTGAACAATAGGTGGGGACCCATGACTTTTTTCTTTGTAGAAAAAAGTCAGGGTCCACAGTGGGAGCATGTTGCACTTGCGGACCCCCGCGAGTGAATTTTTAAACCAATTTTTCCCTTAAAAATTAAATATAAAGCCTAAAATCAAAATGTAAATGGATAGAATGGAAGATAAGGAGGTCGTGGATTACCTAGAGCTGACGGTTTTTGATTCTGACGAATGCATTTTCCAGAATCATCACAGGAACTTTCTTACCCAAAAGCTCTCACTTTTCACTCTAAACTCAAATGGTAAAAATGAAGTTGGAAAACCCCTTTTTATAATTTTTTTCGAATAAATGAATTTTTAATTTATTTATTTTTCACTTTAAAAAGGCAATTTTTAAATAATTTTTATTTATCTTAAACAGGTATGTGTAATGTTTTGAGTTTTTGTGCAAAATATTGGATTTTTTAGGAAAATTTATCATTTTTCAACAAAGAGCATACTTTTCTCACTTTTTCAGACTCTTTCAAAAATTTATGAAAAAGCGAAACATTGGAGTCCTCTTTAAGCTCTTTTCAGATTCTCGAAAATTGAAAAGATTGCCGAGCACTTGATTGATCAAACTCGTTAAAATAAATGAACAATTGTCCTTTCAATATAAGTTTACCCCTTTTACAGACTGAAATGGACTATTTACAAAAAGGTACACGTTGACTAATTACGGTCAATAGAGTCTTCTCTAAACCCTTTTCAAACTCGTTAAATATGAAAAGACTGTCGAGCGCTTGTCTTTTTCAGCTCGTTAAAGTATTGAAAAGTCATCCCTTTTGTATTATTTTATCCTTTTTCGGGTCTAAGGAATTATTTTATGAAAAAGTACCCCCATGGAGTTTTCTCAAGTTTTTCTTTTGACTCCTTAAAATTTAAAAACAACGAGTTTTTCCTATATTGGACTCGTTAAAATTTAACAGTAAAGGACCTATTCAATTTCAAATAGGAATGAAGCACTCCTTCTTAGGGTTCGAATTTTAAACTAAGTTGGACTCATCTGAAGGATGAGCTTATAAACAAGCAAATGTTATCCTCCTCAAGCTTGTCAAAAATAAAGAGGTACTTGCCAAAAATGGTGGGGGGGAAAAGAGAAAAATGAACCTATTTGTTACACTTTGTTTTATAAAAACCTATCAACCACTCTTGAACACGACACTTTTTGTGCACCTGGGTTGGGAAAATCTTTTTCCTAACAGTTAATCAAACCATATTGAAAGTCTTCAACTGGTTTTTAGGTATTAGCTTTTGGTCAATTGTCACCAAACCATCTGCAGTGTTGTTGTGTGTTCAAGAGATCAGTTCAAACAAACCATTCATCTGCAAAATATCTGTCATCCATTTTGACCATCCCTATGTCAGTCCTTGCTAATATATTTCTTCAAAACTTGATCTATGATTTCGTGTTGTGGGCTTGCCTATGATGGATCACTTTCTATCGACTTCAGCTCATTATCTAGGAAGTTGATCTAGAAATTGTCAGTACCTTGAAAGCTACATTCCCTAATGGCAGTTTTCTTGCCTTCGACGGTAGGTTGAATCATTGACCTTCGATCGAATGATTCTATGACATGTTCGAATTTGACTCATTTATTCACATTTCATGGATTGTACTGGGTACTTTGAGAGCCATTGACATTACTGGTGGTTTCTCTCACACTTGTTAATATTTCACATCATTCACTGGTAATCAAGTGGTTTCTACCATGTTTGACTTCGACACATTCATTCACATGGATAGAATCGTACTAGTTCAGGAAGCGAAAATCAAGACCCTAGATCTACTTTCCACCATCCAAGCTGCGAGGAATTTTGTTATTCATTATGCAGTGGACTATTCATAAACAGATGGCTGCATCCATACTGTGTCTATACATGTCTATACTCTTTATGTATCACAAAATCATTCCTGTATTAGAACATTTAGTCTGTTTTGATTTGAGTATGGGAATGCCTACCTCAGCAATGATATATATATATATATATATATATATATATATATATATATATATATATATATATATATATATATATATATATATATATATATATATATTGCATTGAATGTTTTTACAGGTTCTGATTGGGGTGTTCACAGGATTATCCTTGAAATGATAAATTACTTCACTCTTCATTCATGAAAGACTATATATTCATCTATTATAGACTTTGCAGTTTAGGGGGCAATCTGTTTCACTAAAAATTGTCACCTTGACATTCTGCAATCTGTGTGAGTCCATTATCACTCATACTTTCCTACTTTTAAAGTGTAAAGCCTCCATTCTTCATATCAAGCCTTGAAAGTAAGAGAAAAGCCCTAAGAGTCTCTAAAACCCTGGTTCTGCACTTTCTCTTTGCATTACCTATGGTCTCGCACCTAATGGTCATGTCCCCTACGCACCTGACCTCTCTGTCCTTGTGTTATGGATGCGAACCCCTGTAAAAGTTAAAAAGGCGTGATTACATTCTAAAAAAATCACTTTCAATCATTTCTATAAGCTTTTGGAAGGAATCTTGAGGTGGCAAGTTCACTCTCTTAAGTTTCATGCATTCCATACCTTAAGGAGCTAACCCCTTGATGTGAGGAGCTTATCCCTTTGAAGGAGGATTCTATCCCTTCATAGATGGACCTGTAACCTCCTCCTCTGCACTATAAAATGAAGCATTGGGCTGGTTACTAGGGAGGTCGGAAGCTGAATATTTCTGAGGTGAAATGCTACTGGAAATTAGCCTTCTTTAGTTGAGCTTTTATGAGCAGAGATTACATACCTCTAAGATCTCATTTGGAAGAGTGCAAGGCTTGTCAAAGTAAAGGAAATTCCTGTTTCGGACCCCAGGAAGAGCTTGTTCAACATCAAGGCTAAAAAGGTTGTAAGGTTCTTCTACTTCAAAGTTAATACAAATAAGTTTGCTTTTATCAATAAGATGTTCATTTATAGTTTATTTTATGGATTCCTTGATCACCATAATAGACATGATTTATGATATTTGCTATGCAGGTGCTATTTGATGTTTGCTTGTTTGTGATTGCAGGTCTTTAAAGATAACTCTTTTGGATGATTGAGGGATGACTACAACGAACAAGCGTTGGATCTAAGGTAGGATCGTAACACCTCTATAGTCATTATTTATAAATTGCATATGTCTAGACAAAGATAGATTTGTCTGTCTGTTTGTTGCTAGATTATCTTGTGACACTAGGGAGATTGGTCTTGTCTGCAAGATCAATTTATCCGGCCAACAATAATAAACCCAAGGGATTTATATTATAAACCCAAAGTAATAATAAAACTAAGGGATTTATACTAAGACCCCAAGGGATTATGAATCCAAGGGAATAATATTAAACCCATAGGACTAATATTATAAACTCAACATTGGTAAATCCAAATATAAATACTACAATCACTAAAATAAACATGGTTTATTTTGATAGTGAGACAATCCTTGTCACAATGCGACATTCAAACATGGTTGACCATGGTTGGCTATGATCGAAAATGGTTGATCATTATTGATATTATAAATCTAAGGAAATAATAAACCCAAGGGATTTACATTATAAACCCAAAGGATTAACAAAGCCAAGGGATTAATACTAAAACCCCAAGGGATTATGAACCCAAGGGACTAATATTATAAACCCAACATTAGTAAACCCAAATATAAATATTACAAACACTATAATCAACATGGTTTAGTTTCATAGTGATACAATCCTTGTCACAATTTGACATTCAACCATGGTTGACCATGGTTGGCTATGATTGACAATGTTTGATCATGATCGATATTATAAACCTAAGGGAATAATAAACCCAAGGGATTGATATCAGAAACCCAAAGGAATAATAAACCCAATAGATTAATACTAAAACCCCAATGAATTGTGAACCCAAGGGAATAATATTAAACCTAAGGGACAAATATCATAAACCCAACGTATATAAACCCTAAGATAAATATTATAAACACTAAAATAAACATGACTGACCATCATTGATTTTCATATTGAGACAATCCTTATCACAATTCCATGTTGGACAATGGTTGACATTATAATAAACCATGGTTGACTGGGGAATAATAAACCCAAGTGATTGATATTATAAACCCAAAGAACAATAAACCTAAGGGATTAATACTAAAATCCCAATGGATTATGAACCCGAGGGAATAATATTAAACAAAAGGGACTAATATTATAAACCCAAGGTATAAAAACCCTATAATAAGTATTAAAAATACTAAATTAAATATTGTTGAATTAATAAACCCTAAGAATTAATATTTTAAACTCAAGGGATTAATAAACCAAAGGGATTATTAATATTTTAGAAGCAAGGAACAATAAACCCAAGGGATTAATACAAAAGCCCCAAGGGAATATGAACCTAAGGGAATAATATTAAATCCAAGGGACTAATATTATAAACCCAACGTATATAAACCCTAAGTGGAGATACTTTTTTTCATAATGTGAGATAGAATCATGATTGACCACAATTGACCATGGTTGGTTATGGTTTACCATGATTGATATTATAAACCTAGGTTAATAATAAACCCAAGGGATTGATATTATGAACCCATGGGAAACATAAACCCAAGGGATTAATACTAAAACTCAAGGGATTATGAACCCAAGGGAATAATATTAAACCCAAGGGACTAATATTAGAAATTGAGCATTGGTAAACCCAAATATAATTATTACAAACACTAAAATAAGCAAGGTTTATTTTCATGGTTAGACAATCCTTGTCTCAATGAGATATTCAACCATGGTTGGCCATGGTTGGCTATAATTGAAAATGGTTGACCATCATTGATATTATAAACCTAAGAGAATAATAAACCCAAGGAATTGATATTATAAACCGAAAGGAACTATAAACACAAGGGATTAATACTAAAACCCCAAGGGATTATGAACCCAAGGGAAAAATATTAAATCCAAGGGCCAAATATTATAAACCCAACATTGGTAAACCCAAATATAAATACTACAAACAACAAAATAAACATAGTTTATTTTCATGGTGAGACAATCCTTGTCACAATGCGACATTCAACCATGGTAGACAATGGTTGGCTATGATTGACAATGGTTGACCATGATTTTTATTATAAACCTAAGGGAATAATAAACCCAATGGATTGATATTATAAACCCAAGGGATTGATATTAAAACCCCAAGGGATTATGAACCCAAGGGAATAATATTAAACCCATGGGACTAAAATTATAAACATAACATTGGTAAACCCAAATATAAATATTCCAAACACTAAAATAAACATGATTTATTTTCATGGTGAGACAATCCTTGTCACAATTCGACATTCAACCATGGTTGACCATTGTTGGCTATGATTGACAATGGTGGACCATGATTGATATTATAAACCTATGGGAATAATAAACCCAAGAAATTAATACTAAAACCCCAACGTATTATGAACCCAAGGGAATAATATTAAACCCAAGGGACTAATATTATAAACCCAACGTATATAAACCCTAAGATAAATATTATAAACATTAAAATAAACATGATCGATCATCGTTGATTTTCATATTGAAACAATCCTTATCACAATTCCATGTTGGACCATGGTCGACATCACAATAAACCATGTTTGACTCAAGAATAATAAACCCAAGCGATTGATATTATAAACACAAAGGAACAGTAAACCCAAGGGATTAATACTAAAACCCCAAGAGATTATCAACCTAAGGGAATAATATTAAACAAAAGGGACTAATAATATAAACCCAATGTATACAAACTCTACGATAAATATTAACAATTCTAAAATGAACATGGTTGAATTAATAAACCCTAAGGAAAAGATATTTTAAACTCCAGGGATTAATAAACCAAAGGGATTATTAATACTATAAGCCAATGGAACTAATAAGCCCAACTATTTAATATTAAAAGCCCAATGAGTTATTGAATCCAAGGGATAAATATTAAAAACCTAAGGGATCAAGAAGCGCAAGGGATCGATATTACAAACACAAGATATTAATAAATTTCACCATGATTGACATTATAAACCCAACCTAATAATAAACCTAAGGGATTATGAACCCAAGGGAATAATATTAAACCCAAGATACTAATATTATAAACCCAACATTGGTAAACCCCAATATACATATTACAAACACTAAAATAAACATGGTTTATTTTCATGGTGAGACAATCCTTGTCACAATGTGACATTCAACCATGGTTGACCATGGTTGGATATGATTGATAATTATTGACCATGATTGATGTTGTAAACCTAAGATAATAATAAACTCAAGGGATTGATGTTATAAACCCAAGGGAATAATATTAAACCCAAGGGACTAATATTATAAACCCAACGTATATAAAACTTAAGACAAATATTATAAACACTAAAATAAACATGATTGACCATCATTGTTTTTCATATTGAGACAATCCTTATCACAATTGCATGTTGGACCATGGTTGACCGTGGTTGAAATAATAATAAACCATCATTGAATGGGGAATAATAAACCCAAGTGATTGATGTTGGACAATGGTTGATCATGGTTGAACATGGTTGTTTATTGTTGACCATTGTTGAATAATATTAAACCCTAGTAATATGAACCCTTAGATCAATAACCCAAAAGGATTGACATTATAAACCCAAAGTAATAATAAACCTAAGGGATAAAAATTATAAACCCAATGCATATAAACCCTAACATGACTATTATAAACCCTAAAATAAACATGGTTGACCATGGTTGATTTCCATATTATATTAATCTATTGTGATATTGACATAATCATAAATAGTTGGACAAATACTTAACCCTTAATATTGGGTTTTATAAAACCAAGGGATTATTAATATTACAAACCCAAGGCATTAATACTATAAAAACAAGTGATTAATAAATGCAAGGGATCAATATACCCAAGGAATCAATAAACCCAAAGAGCTAATATTAAAAACCCAAACGATTAACAAACTTGAGGAACTAATATTTTAAGCTCGCGGGATTAATAAAACCAAGGGATTAAATGATAAACCAAAGGAATTATTAATATTAAAAACTTGAAGAATGAAGAAACCCAAGAATTTTATATTATAAACCTAAGGAATTAATAAAACCAAGGGAAAAATATAAAAAACCCAAGGGATCAATAATTGCAAGGGATCAATATTAAAAACATAAGGGAATAATAAAACATAGGAATTAATATTTTAAACCCAAAAGATTTATCAAACCAAGTGACTATGAATATTATAAACCTAAGGGATCAATAAACCCTAGGGATTGTTAATATTACGAAAGAAACATGTTAATAAATTGAAGTGATAAACATTGTAAATGTAAGGGATTAATATTAAACCTTAGGACTATTATTTAAACCTTAATATTGGGGATTAATGAACCAAAGGGATTAAATGATAAACCCGATGAATTATTAATATTACAAACTTAAAGAACAAATAAACCTAATCATTTGATATTATAAACCCAAGGAAATAGTAAACTGAAGGGAAATAGTAAACTTAACAAAATAATATTATAAACACAAAGGATTAATAAGCCCGAGGAATTAATAAACCCAACAAAACAACATAAGAACCGAAGAGATTAATAACCCATAAGAATTAATATTTTAAACTCAAGGGATTAATAAACCAAAGGGATTATTAATTTTATAAACCTAAGGAATTAATAAACCCAACCGTTTAATATTACAAACCCAATGAATTGGTGAACTGAAGGGATAAATATTAACAACCTAAGGGATCAAGAAGCGCAAGGGATCGATATTACAAGCACAAGAGATTCATAAATCCTAGGAATTAATATTCTAAAAACAAAGGATTGATAAAGTCATATGATTATTAATATGATAAACCCAAACAATCAATAAACCTTAGACATTGTTAGTGTTATAAACCCAAAGAATAAATAAACTAAAGGGATAAACATTATAAAACTAACAGATTAAACCCTTAATATTGGGGTTTAATAAACTGAAGGGATTATTATTATTATAAATCCAAGGGATTATTAATATTATAAATAAAAGGGATGAATAAACCCAATGAATTTCTAATTTTATAAACCCAAGGCATTAATACTATAAAAAATTTATTAATTACCCAAGGAATAAATAAACCCAATGAACTAATATTAAAATCCTAAATGATTATTAAACCCTAGAAATTAATATTTTAAAGTCAAGGGATTAATAAACCCAAAGGATAAAATGATCAACCAAAGGAATTATTAGTATTATAAACTCAAAGAACAAATAAACCCAAAGGTTTAATCTTATAAACCTAAGAAAAAAATAGTATAAATTTAAGGGATCAAAAAATGCAAGGGATCAATATTAAAAACAGAAAGGATTGATATTTTAACCCGAATGGATTAATATTATAAATAAAAGTTGTTTAAACCCCATGATAAATGAAAAATAAATATTGATGACCATCCTTAACCATCTTTGATTTTCATATTGAGACAATCTTTGTTATGATGCGATGTTGGACCATGGTTGACAATGACTCACGATGGTTGATTATGGTTTTCATTTCAAGACAATCTTCATTATAACGCAATGTTTGACAATGCTCACAATGATTGGTTTTGAAAATGAGAGAATATAAGTCATATTAAATATTTTAAAACCCCTAAGACATAAATCCATGACATCAATATTATAAACATAAATAATTCTATAACATAAAACAATAATAAAAAACATAAACCACAACCAATATAAGAACCACATTGTAAACCATAAAGAATTAAAACATGATAAATCATTATCGCATTAATAATAACACATTTATGTCACTATATTATAAACAATAAATAAATTTTAAGCCATAAATACATTGATATCAATATATGAATGTATTAATAGTATAAATCACAAGAATATTGATATAAATAGCTAGAAGATGAAAGCCCAACAATAATATTATAAATGTAAACAATATTTTCATTTATGAAGGACATGAACAAAGTGAAGGGATCCACACAAAAGACCAAAAAAATTACAAATGCAAGAGAAAAAAATAAAATAGTAACACTGCCATTGGAGCAAAGGAACATAAATGCAAAAAACACATCTAAATTGCACACATTGGATTTAAATAAGAACAACCTTATATGACATTTTAAGACCAGAGATATACAATTTTCTACATAACAACAACAACCAGAAAAAAAATTCAATTTAACCAACAGTGCAACCACGGAAAGAACAATGAGTATTAACATATATATTTTGTTTTCTTTACATCAAATAATTCCACTACAAAATTGAACTTGAAAAACTCCATCAAAAGCCATCTATGGAGTGGCCTCCTCCAAAACACAACCAGACTGATGACAAAAGCCACACCAATTCAAATCAACATGATAATGATCATGATACTTAATGCTTTCCAACCAATTCCTTCTTGTTCTCCTCCCAACTCCCTTTGGTGCACATGTAGCAAGTATTTTACATGTGTTTTTGTTTCATCTAGCACACAAAGATGATAATTAATAAAAGAAGGATGAAACCCATGTTTTATATCAAACTTGTTCTGAAGATATGAAAGAAAACTTATTGATCCAACAATATTGCGCACTATTTTGGAAAAATATATGACATCATTATGGTCCATATCTGCATTTGAAATACAAAAAAAAAAGAAAAATCAATAAAGACATGCACAAATAAATAAGCACACACACACACACACATATGTATATACGCATAAAAAATAACCTCCCATTTGTATTTATGTTAAAAAACTTCATGTTATAATGTTACATGAAATAAAACAATCTAGTGTTATATGAACTAAATGTTATAAAAATTGCTACAAATATAAGCCTCATTTCACAATACAATAGAAAAAACCACGGAAATAGAATAAAACCATGGCCAAATTCAAAAAATGAATATTGGTCATTGTGATGGCTAATATTCAAAACCTCCATTCTTTCATTTCATGATGTAATATGCATCCATAATATTAATACCAATATGAACCAGTTGTAAAAATTATTTTGAGTGATTGGTTCATATATCTCATTGTTTATGTTTAAATGCTCTGTTGCAAAGAAAAGAACAATAGGCACTTAAAAAAAATGAGTAAATTGAACAACATGAAAAACGATGTAAACAACTTTCTCAAATATTAATATGAATATGATGAATTTATTAATAACATAAATATATGAAAATTATTATTATATTAAAAGTACATCAAGAGGACAATAAAAGCAATTCAAAAAACATACTATAAAGAAGGTCATAATGTTATTAGTTATATGTCGTAGTGATATGGACTTCAATCACTCCTCTTCTTTCTTCCTAATTGTAACATATTCACTATCTTTCATCTTGGCATAAAGTTGAAAAGAGAAAGGCGGTGCAATGAGTAAACCATCTATTGATTTCACTCTTGATATGGTTGTGAAGGTAAGGCCTTGTTGCTCTTTATTCTCGATATCAACTGATGCTTTTCTAAAGTCAATCGCTATGACTTGTGGATTATAAGAGCCCATGCCATCTTACAAGGAATTTGTTTTCAACTTCCTCTTATCACTGGTGTGATAGGCACAATGTTTGGATTTATTGCATCAAATGGAACACCAATACACTTATCAAAATAACAATTGTGAACATTGGAAGTTTAGGTGGCTTAGACGTAGGCGTATAAAATATATCCTTAACATAACGAAGTGCACCATTCACCAAGCCAGCTTTAATCAATAAATTACATGTCAACATAACACGCTAATCACGACACAACAAAACTTCACGTCCAATTGATCATCATAAACAACAATGATTTCTGAATGCCTTGAATGCTCAGCAATACATTGTGGAATTGGAGAATTTAATGATTTTAACATATGCTTATTATGGAAGGAGACCAAATTATTTGTTGGAAACATGTGAATTGTTGCATTAAATAAATCTCTTTCTCTAGGATGCAACCTCATATCAACCCATGACATAAGAAACTCCCAATCTTCAAGAACAGGTTCTACATTTTTTATGTTATTGAGGACTCTAATAAAACAAGATTTTTTCTCATTATTCCCTTGTTGGAGAAAGATTGTGTCAAGAGTCACAAAAATGTTTAATTTATTCCACAAGACTTTCCCTGATGTATTACTTGTATACAAAGGCTTATCTCTCATAGGAGGAAATTGGCCAAGGTCACCCACAAGGATGATGGATCTGCCACCAAAAGGACAATTCTTTTTCTTTGTAAATGCTTCTCGTAATCAAGCATATATTTTCATAAACAACCTTGATCCTAGAATGGTCATTTCATCAATCAATATATATCTAACATGTTTCATTTCTTCTTGGAATATTGCAAGTGACTTGTTGGGTTGTGTTATATTCTTTCCATGACTAGCTTCCCTAGTTAACCGAGGGGTTAGAGGGGGAGCGGAGCCCCTCCCTTTGTTGCGCTATGTGCACAGTGGGGGGTAGTTAGCCCCCCTCTATGCAATTCAAGGCAGTTCCCTGAGGAAATTTTTTGTGGACCCTATATTAGGTGGGTGGACCTACATATGGTTTTGTGCATGGTTTTCGCACATGGTTTTGGGAGAGATGGTTTTCGGTCCATGGTATAGGATGATTTAGAATGTATACATATGTATTGTAAGATTGAAAGGAAAATAATAAAAAATGAAGCTGGTTATCCTGATTTTTGGATCCAGGGGAAAATCTCTGTGTATATGTGTTTTATGTGTTATGCTCTCGCATTGTTTATTTTTTGTGTTTTAGAATTCGCATGCAGGTAATTTCTGTACTAGCTTAAAACCTACATTTGGTATCAGAGTTATTTTGGCTTCAAGGGGACGCCTTTGTTGCTAAGGGGTTTCGCTTGAGCCTGTGGTAGACCCTATTCAGTGGGAGATCTGCGAGATCGATTCTAGTGGTGAAAGAAGATGGCGAGCAGTGGAAAGATAGAGATCGAGAAATTTAATGGTGAGAGTTTTGAGTTATGGAAACTCAAGATGGAGGATTTGTTGGTAGATAAAGATCAGTGGATCATAGTAGATCTAGGTACTAGACCAATAGGAGTGTCTGATGAAGAATGGAGGAAGTTTGATTGGAAGCCAAAGAGCACAATACGATTGTGTGTCTTAGATTTGGTATTGTTGAATGTATGAGGGGAAGCTATGGCTAAGTCTTTATGGGACAAGTTAGGGACTTTATACCAATCTATGTCTCTAGTGAATAAATTGTTCCTATGGGAAAAGTTGTATAACCTGAGGATGAAAGATGGAGACTTGGTGACAGAGCATCTGAACGCATTTAATACTATGGTAAGTTAGTTATTATCTGTAGATATTAAAAATTCATATCAAGATAAGTGCATCAATTTATTGTGTTCTCTACCAGATTTGTGGGATATTATAGCTATTGCAATAGGTAGCAATGCAACTACTTTGCAGTTTGATGAAATACTCTCATCCTTACCGATGGAGGAGATGAGACAGAAAAATATGGAGAGCCAGAATGGTGATGCCTTGACTATACGAGGAAGGTCCCAGAACATAAATAAAAATAAGTCATTGAGTGGTAGATCTTAATCTAGAGGGAGATATAAATCTCCATGAAAACCTGTAAAGTTGTGCTGGAAATGTAGAAAGGAAGGGCACTACAAAAGGGACTAAAAATATAAATCTCTTGACAAAGGAAAGGGAGTTGATGATGCTCCTTTTGCAAAGGTAAAAACCACCTCAGATGAAGGTGGGGATGTGTACTTGGCTTCTTCAACTACACATGTAGATCATGAGGCATGGTTGATTGACTTAGGTTCATCCTTTCACTTCACTTCCCATAGAGAGTGGTTCTGTGAGTATGAGAAATATGATGGTGGTGATGTCTTCTTGGGTGATGAAAGGAAGGCTAAAATTGTTAGTCCTGGAAACGTTGAGTTGAATTTGCAAGGTGGAAGGATCAAAACACTTCCGGGTGTTCTGCATATTCTTGCATTGGCCATAAATATGATTCATGTAAGCAAGTTGGATGATGCAGGTGCAAAAACAGTGTTTGAGAAGGATACTTGCAATATGGTTTGAGGAGCACTGGCATTGATGCGGGGAGTTTGGATTGGAACTTTGTACAAGCTGTAAGGTAGAACTATTGTTGATAGGTGCAACACTTATGTGGTTCCTAAAAGTGGAGTAGAAAATCTAGTGGTCTCTGGAGAAAAGACCATGCTATGTAATCAAAGGCTTGGACATATTGGAGAGAAGGGCCTTTGAATACTTCATGGTAAAAGTATGGTAGAAGGTATGACTAATAGCTCTTTGGATTTTGATTTCTATGAAAATTGTGTATATGGGAAGCAGAATCGGATGAGTTTCCCCTTTGGTGGTAAGAGGGTGAAACAGATATTAGAGCTTGTGCACAGTGATGTGTTTGGACCTGCAAAGGTTCCGTCACTGGGTAAGTCTGTGTACTATGTATCATTTATAGATGACTTCTCAAGGAATACATGGATATATTTCCTCGAGAAGAAATCTGATGTCTTTGGTAGGTTTAAAGAATTTAATGCTCTTGTGGAAAACCAGAAAGAGAAGAAGATAAAAGTGCTGAGGAAGGATAACGGTGGAGAGTTTTGCAAGAAAGAATTTGAAGAATTCTGTAAGAAGTGTGGTATAGCACAACAGAAGACTACCCCATACATAGCTGAGAAGAATCGAGTTGCAGAAAGAATGAACAAGATGTTGATGGAAAGGGCAAGAAGCATGCTTAGTGGTGCCAACTTAGGACAAGAATTCTCAGTAGAGGCAGTGAAGACAGCATGTTACCTGGTCAACGGATCACCTTCATCAGTGTTGGAGGATAAGACTCCACAAGAGGTATGGACTGGTAAGAAACCGTCTCTTTCACATCTGAGGGTATTTGGATGTGATGCATATGTACATGTTCCAAAGGAGAAAATAACAAAGTTGGATAGTAAATATGAAAAGTGCATCTTTATTGGGTATAAGGATGGTTTAAAGGGTTATAAACTTTGGAACCTAGTAACACGGAAGGCTGTGTACAACCGAGATGTGGTGTTCAGAGAGGTGAAATATGTTACTAAACATGAAGTCCAACCAAAGGAACACGAGAAGATACAGTTTGAGCTAAAGGAAGAAGAATAAGACTCTACAGTGGAAGAGGAATTAGAAGATGAACATCCACGAAATCTAGTTGTGAGAAGATCAGTTCGAGAAAGAAGGTAGCCAAAAAGGTATAGTCCATTTACTTTCTGTTCAAATTTTGCTTTATATACTACTGATGATGATCCCAGAATTGTGAAGGAAGAAGTATATTCAGAGGATGTCAAACCCTAGAAAGAGGCCATGGTTGATGAAATGTCATCTTTGCACAAAAATGAAGCTTGGGATCTGGTGGAGTTTCCGGTTGGAAGGAAACTCATTGGCAGAAAATGGGTGTTCAAGAAGAAGATAAATGAAGAAGGAAAGGTGGAGAAATACAAAGCTCGGTTGGTAGCAAATGGTTATTCCCATGTGTCGGGAATTGATTTTGGTGATATGTTTTCTCTTGTTGGCAAGGTAGCTTCTATTAGATTACTTTTATCTATTTCTGTTGCTTTTTATTTTGATGTAGAACATTTCTTCGTGGGGATCTGGAAGAAGAGGTCTACATGAAGCAACCTAAAGGCTTTGTAGTGAAGGGTAAGAAAGAACTGGTATGCAAGTTAAAGAAGTCTTTGTATGGGTTAAAACAGTCACCAAGGATGTGGTATTAGAAATTTGATACATTTATACGGGGAATTGGCTTCACCAGAAGCAAAGCAGATCGCTATGTGTATTTTAAATTAATTAGTGACCGTGTTATTCATCTAGTCTTGTATGTGGATGAAATGTTGCTGGTTGGAAATGACAAAGAAATTATCTCGGATTTGAAGACCCGATTGTCCTCCAAATTTGACATGAAAGATCTTGGTTCTGAAAACTATATTTTGGGCATGGAAATTAAAGAAATCGGGCAAAAAGGAAGCTTTGGTTAAACAAGAGAAAGTATGTCGAGACAATACTGTAGAGGTTTACTATGTAAGATAGTAAACCGGTGAAGGTTCCTATTCATGTAGCTGTAAAGTTATCTGTTGAACAGTGTCCCAAGACAAAAGAAGAGGAAGAGAACATCTCCCATGTTCCATATGTAACTGTAGTCGGTAGCCTGATGTATGCGATGGTCTGTACTAGACCAGACATTTCAGATGCAGTGGGAGTATTGAGCAGGTTTATGTCAAAACTATGGTAGGAACATTGGACAACATTGAAGTGGGTTTTCAGGTATTTGCATGGCACTAGTGATTATGGTTTGTGCTACCAAGGAAGACCAGGATTCGACAAAGTTTTGGATATTCATGGCTTTCTTGATGTACACTGGGCTGGAGATCTAGATCAGAGAAGATTTACAAGTGGGTATGTGTTTAACCTTTCAGAGGTGTAGTCAGTTGGAAGAGTAAGAAACAATCTATAGTGGCACTATCAACAATAGAGGTAGAATACATCGCAGCCACTCATGTAAGCAAGGAAGCAGTTTGGTTGCACAGATTGTGTTCATGTATGGGGTTAGCACAGGGAGCTATAAGGATAGAATGTGACAGCCAAGGTGAAATTTTTTTGGCAAAGAACCCTGCTTACCATTCAAAGACAAAACACATTGACGCTCAGTATCACTTTGTGAGGGATATGATAGAAGACAAAAAGGTGTTGCTAGTAAAGGTGGACACTTTGAAGAATACTACAGATGCATTGACAAAATCTGTGAGCTCTGAGAATTTCTCTTGGTGTAGAGAAACAATGGGCATTGCAGGGCTGGATAAATGATTAAGCTCTCATGTGGCCCCCTATGGAAAGAAAACAACAAGTGGGATAATGTTGGGTTGTGCTATACTCTTTCGACAACTAGCTTCCTTAGTTAACCAAGGGGTTAGAGGGGGGTTGGAGTGCTCCCATTCATTGTACAAACTGCGCAGTGGGGGGGTCATAGGGGGTTTGAGGGTGGAGGTTAGCCCCCCTCTATGGGGTCCACGAAGCGCTCCAGGGAAATTTTTTTTGGACCCTATATTAGGTGGGGGACCTACCTATGGTTTTCTGCATGGTTTTCACACATGGTTTTGGGCATGATGATTTTCGGTCCATGGTATTGGATTCTTCAACATGTATAAATATGTATTGTAACATTGAAAGGAAAATAATGAAAAATAAAGCTGGTAGTCTTGGTTTTGGGATCCAGGGAAGATTTGTGTATGTGTTTTGTGTGTTATGATTTCGCATTGTTTATTTTCTATGTTTTAGAATTCATATGTAAGTAATTTCTATACTGGGTGAAAACCTAAATGACTACCCCTATAGTGGCTGCATACCTTTAATTAGAATTTTTAGAGTTAAGTGTATTGTTTTTGCATGTATATTAAAAGAGACTATTCTTTTTGGGGCAAGAAGAAGAAAAGGGCTTCTTCCATTACTTGACAAATTAGAAAGATCTTCAAAAATACAATGGATAAGGAAAGACCTCCCAGTGCCCGAAGTGCCCTGAACAATCATAAGAAGAGCTTCATGAATCTCATATTCAACAAAGTGCCTTAAAAAAATTTCAAAATCAACTTGTTGTTTTTTGACAATGAATCTGGAGATGCAAATGTTCTATTTGAAAGGTCAACAATATCACCCCTTCATTTTTCATTCCTTAAAAAATTAATAGCTTCTTCTACCACATCGTCATAAATAGTTGTAGTTTCCTAGTCAAAGGATATATCAAAGTCCCTTCGACCAAGGGTGTGAAGATCAGAAACATTCACATCATTTGGTGGAACCAAGTGAGAGAAAATATGCCATTCTTGAAAATCTTGGTAAGAAAAATCACCATCTTCTTCATCTTCAATATTGTCGATAATTGATGGATTTTGATCAACATGACATGCTTGATATCGAAATTCCTCCAATTTTCAATAATAATTTCAACTGAAAGGCCAATTTTTGCAGGAATGTCATGAAATGGCTTGTATAAGAGCAATTATGTCCAACAAAAGGTTTCAAATTCATATGAAGCCTCACCAAGAATATAATAAAATCGTGGCCAAACTCGAACAATAGCATGAACATCTCTAGGCTTCCATGGATATTTTTTACACTTGCTATCAAATGTCCAAGATCTTGTTGTTTCTATCAAAGATAGATGTTCAAGGAAAAAAGTTCTATTATGATAATGTCGAACAAAAGTATTCTCAAATGAACATTCAAGCCATCCCATGAGATTTTCCTGAAAAATTTTCTTCCAACATTTAACGAAACAAATTTCTGACTACAAACAACAAGAAGTAGCTTAAGCAACATATGGCACATTTCTTGTGCTCCAATGTCATGGTCGACAATCGTTTCTGCAAGAAACCTTCAATATGCACATAAAGCATGATCTTGAGAACCAATAAATTTTGAAATTCTAGTTAACGTATGATGATAACTTTTAGACCTTTTTCTGCTTTTGATGCATACTTAGCAATATATTTCAAGACAACGTAGCGAGAAAGCACTGGCTGGAAATCAACATTTGCACGCCACATTGTTATAAGGTCAATGTTATGTACATTAAGCTTGTCATCATTTCTTGTTGGCTCATATTTTTTTATTCTGTGATTATTTATGAACAATCTTGATTCATCACAAAGATACCATGAAGCATTATACTGACATGTTAGAATAGTGCCTTTTTGTGCAAACAAGAATCTACACTACACTTTGTGTGCCTTTGAACACGGTTTAACAATTGTTCATAATAATTTTGAGTATTATAAGAGAAAATATGATCAGTATTCAATAGGAAAGGGTCATCATTGAGGCTTCATGGAACCATTATGTTGCAACAATGTATGACACGTGGATTCCATGAAGTTACACATTTGTCAAAGAATCTCTTTGCAAGTTGTACATTTGAACCATTTGACAAATAAAGTCTTTCAATGTCAGGAGCACCTTCCAACCACAGGAAACCATTGATATGTATTGAACCTCTATTTTTCCATTCATATCTGAAGAAAATGAAGATATAGTTACTACAAACAATATAAATAGAATCATAATAAAAATTGACAAATTATAGAAAATAAATTCAACAACACAAACCTGTACCAATATTCCTTAACTTTAAGATATTTTTGGATAACTTCCTCTTGAAAAATATTGAATCTATGGTGCATAAATGTTGCAACAATATGAGGGTATTGGATAACATTATCAAATTTCATATGATTCTCATTTAAATAACAAGAATGTGAATGTATGGGGCATGAGGTTATGCAACTTTGGCCATTTTGTCTCAGCTGCACTCAAAGTAAAAAATAAAGATGGGCATCCCAACTGAGTAATCATGTCAGTCAATTAAACTCAACACTTAGTCCAGTATGCCCTTGTACCTCTTAGAGAACAACCAAACTACATAAGATGCTCAGCTAACTTATTATCTGGTAAATCAGACAGTTGGTGATGCAACTCTTCAATTGTTGTAGGCGATTTATCATGTAAATGTTTCTTTACAAAAATTACAACTATTTCTTGGATTTAATGCCACATTATCATGCTCAATAGCTAATATCGAAAGCAAGAATGGATTCCAAATCTCCGATCATAGAACCTAAGAATATGAAATGCATACTAATGAAGTTCAACACTACAAATACATGGTTGCAACCAATCAACATCACTAGCAGGGAAAAATGTTTGGAATGCCATATTTAATAACCCCTCTATATTATACTCATTCACTAGAGAGGTTCCAATAATGGGCCAATCCATGTCTTGAACATGTGAAGAATCAACATTGTCAAGAAATGCTCTAATTTCTTCAACTTATCTTCGTTCATTTGGTGGGTGAGCAACAAAAGAAGAAGGATGAGAGGGAAAATGCTCAGTAGGCAACCCTTCATTGTTAGTTGCATTGATCTCAGATACTTCAATATCACAATCAATAAATTGGAGGAGAAATTTGTTGTTCTTTCGCGTAGAGCATTCACTGAATCATAGCCAATTACAACATCTTGATGATATTGATCAAGTTGGATTTTGAAAAGCAATGTAACCATCACTCGAGATCTTTCGACATAACATTCATAATATTTATATTGAGCAGTATGTCTCCTCACAATGAGAAAGTCAATATCTTCAACATGTCAGCGAAGTCTTTGTACAATTGTAGAAATATCTTGAGGAAAGTTAATTGTAGGACCTCTATACTTATATTTCCCACCTCAAGCATGTGTCACTTGCAAAATAGGATTCACACATGCTATTAGAATTTCTTCAACTTGAGCAAGAACTCTTAAAAGATGAGGTTTCTCATTAGGATCCATGTTATTATATCGATAAAAATGATGGGCTCCTCTTTCACTCCTACATCGTCTGCAATCCTTCAGAATGTCTCAAAACCTGGATTCTAGGATATGATTCTTGGAAAATGTGGTACATCTGGACAACTGTCAAGCTATCTATCTTTTCTTGAAATCATTTATGCACTGGAATCATTTTTCATCAAAATGAATATGATCTCTATCGGCCTGACCATTTGAGAACAATTTGAAGGAGGGAAATTTCTTCTAAAATGTTTTTCATCTTCAGGAACATGAGATTCCCTTCCCAAATTTGAAGAATGTGGAATGGATCTATGAGAGGGTATTTCCACATTTATGGTGTGAAATTTGTTAACCTAAGAGGATGTAAAGGTCTCTTTTTCATAAAAGATTTTAAAATTTAATTTGCAGCTAATTATAAATAAAAAAAAATGAAAAAAGAATCAAATGCATTCAAAATTTACATTTGCTTCTTGATGTGGATGAGGGTTATGAGATGGTTGCTCTTCGCTTATAACATTAGTGGATGGAACATTTTGGGAGTTAGTTTGTATGCCTCTATTCAGATGATTTGTTTCTTGTTTCAAAAAAATAAAATACGTTATAAAACTAAATGTCCAACAAATAAAGATTCAAAAATGAAAACAAATCAAATACATTGAACATCTACATTAGTTTTACAATTTTATGTTTTGGATTCCAATTCTCCAACTTAATGAGATGAAATCATGTTCTCTCCATAAAATGTTATAAAATACAATGTCCAACCAACTGTAAATGAAAAATAACAAAAATATCAAATGCACTCAACATTTACATTTGTTTAGCAATGTGGATGAATGCTATGAGATGGTTCCTCTTCAGTTCTAACATCAGTAGATGGAACATCTACAAACATAATTTTTATGATTCTATTGAAATGAGTTATGTCCTGTTTGAAGACAAAAATTATGCCATAAAATTCAATATCCAACAAACTAGAAATTTAAAAAATGAAAATAAAATTAAAAACATTGAAAAATTACATTAGTTTGGCAATTTGATCATCGAGGAAATTGCACGGCAAGGTTATGACATGCTTCATCTTCACTTCTCATATTAGTACATGGAAAGCTTTAGGAATTAATTTCTAGACATCTATTAAAACGAGTTGTATCCTATTCCAAGAGAATAAAATAACTTATATGTTTAGTAAAAAAAACTTTGTAAATAGAGGAATGTAATAAAACAACCACTATTGCAGAAAAAATCAAAATATCATTGTGTTACCTCCATTGTTCGACACGAAATACTATCAGGGATGACTGATTCTCATGGTGGGACCACATTACTTTGGGAAGTAGGATTGGAAGATCTGATGTTTCGAGAAAATGGCTCCAAATTATCAAACAAATGGCCAATTAAACTATCATCCAAATCATCACACACAATGTCATCGCTACCTCCACCATGGATGTTTTGCAACCTTTGGGCTTGTTCAAAACATGAAATTGGATGCACGGAAGGGTTAGGCTAGACATTTGCATCCACATTATTGATATGATATTCTTCCTAATTGCAAGATGTTTCCCCAATGTTATGAGCATTTTCAGGAGAGCATCGAACAACAAAATTATGTTGACAAGGAGCATATTCTGATAATGAACTATCAACATGAAATGTTCTTTCCATTATATCATCCATAGTATGATACTTATGAGGAATTATAAAATCATTTTCAAGAGTGGCTTCACTCGTTCTCCTATGATATGTATCTCTCCTATGCTCATTTATGGCATCCTTATTTTGTTGATATCATAAACGACGACTTTCATTACACCTGTCCCATGATGTTGGTGACAAATTCTGTTTTCTTGTATGCTTGCTTGTGTCTTCAGATGACATATCTAAAATGAATAATAAAATATTCATTATGGAATGATATAAACTTATCAAAATGTATAAGGATTTTTTAAATGGCTAGAAACAAAGATGAATTTTTCGAAATGGATAAATGAATATTCCCAATTGGCTTAAACAAAAAAGTCTAAATTTGCATGTATCATATTAGAATCAAACCAAAAGCAATACTATTGGGACACAATACTCTAAGAATTGTATGGCTGGGAAGTGTATCTAAAAATTTGGAGCTATATACTATCAAAATATAAATGCAAATATTAAAATGTACATAAAGATATAACATTGTTTGAGAATCAATGACAGAACCAATACAAATAACATGTATAACATAACTCATAGCAATTATAATTATACAAAGAAAAGAAAAATGCATACCATCGAGACACATTTACATGTAATTAAGAAAATTTTAGGGGAAACGATATGAAATATTTTACATCATAAAGATCGATACAAGAATAATTTTAAAGTATTACCATAAAGACCCAAAGTATGTATAGAGCCAAAAATGGAAATATCTTCCACAACCATAGAGAGTATATAAAATTAAAATATTTATAGGAACTCCTAAGAATACTAATATCCTAAGAATCCATATCCATATCCAACAGTGGAATCTCATCAACAAAATCCATATGGGGAGAAATTTCAAAAACATTTCCATACTCAATAAAGTCATTGCAATCCTCTAGCATTGGGTACTAAAACCTAAAAATATGTTCATTAGTTGAATTATCAATATCTGTTGGAAAACGAATGCCAGTCATCATGTCATATAATAGGAAAGGAACTTCACTGCAGTTGCGCATAAGAATCACAACATTGACTATTCGAAATGGAAGATAACCAGGACATTTGCTATTTATATATCTGGAAATTTCCTCCAACAAATTCCATCTAAAGCCTGAATCATCCTCAAAGTAGTCAATTCTTCGTTCAACTCATGGTTGACCAAATTGGAAATGATCTAATTCTTCAATTGACCATATAGAAGTGGGGCCATCATTGACAAGGCATATCAACTGATCGATGTATATTTCTAATGAAATATGACATATGTCAGTGATTGAAACAAATGAAAAACCCCATTCATTTTTTATTACATCAAACGAGTAGATTGTATACCCATACTAAGGATAATCTTCATACTTCTTGTCCAGATAGAGCCAAAACAATTTACTTTTATAAATTACTCCATTCTTAGGGGGTGAAGTGCCACCAAATTGAACATGAACCCTTTTCCATACCTTATCAAGACTACTGCAAACATAAAATTTAGACTTCATTCTTTCATACATATGTTTTAGAATAACCCGGTCATATTTTTGGTTTCTTACATTTTCCAATAATGAAAAGAATCCCCAGTCTCCAATTCGTATTGGCCCTATGTTTTTAAAGGCCTTTGTAAATGGATTCGTTAAAAAATAGTTGTGTGTATGGGAGATTTCTCTTGGTAAGGATAAAACCACCATTGGTCCAATAGTAGACTCTACTCTATATCTTCAATCTATGAATCACAAATGAAAATGAGATATGTGGCCAGTCTTAGTAAGGTATTCAACAGTAAAATAATTGTCTTCACCATTGAGGAAAGGAACCATAAATCCAAATTCGTTCATAGAGACATGATTGCAACCTAATAAGAAAGAAGGGTTTTGCAAAACATTTTTCCATTTCTTACAAACACTGCTAAAATTTATAACAATCGATAAAGGGAGCTAGAGGAAGACAATTTCAAGTATTTTGAATGGAAGAAAACTCCAAATAGCTAGATCCATGATCAAACAATGAAATCACCTAACAAAAAAAAGAAAAACACATTTGATATCAACAAAACAATTTAATGTTGAATAAAATTAAAATTAACCTACATACATAATTTACCATCTACACATATAGAAAAACTTCACATATATAGATTGTATAAAATCAAATGAGAAATCATAACATTATTACAACATTGAACAAAGTTCCACATTTTTTTAAACCTAACCTCTATAATCCAAGATTATTAATGTTAGTAAAACTATAAGGTCTATGTTTATTATTGATGTTATAATGTTTCTACATATATATTTATAATATCGATATAAATTTTTCATTTTGAATATAAATATTAACATTAAACTAATTTTTTCTAATGTTAGAAAACCCAAACTTCAAAACCTAATGTTATAAATTAAGACAATGCTACATGAAGCAAATGATATAAAATTAACAAATATTTTAATCCTAACATCAATGAACCCAAATAAAGCTAAATCTATTAAGTAAAATGTTTAATAAAAATATTTACATAAAAAAATATTCACATCAATGTATAGATGCAAAATATATTTTTACATATATTTCTATCTTTAACATTAATATCTATATTTAATAATAATAATAATAATAAATAATAAGAATGTATAAATAATAATATTAATATTAATATTAATTAACATTAAAAGAGATATTGATGTTTAATATTAATACAAAATAGATATTAATATATTCATGTTTAATATATTCTAGATATTTTATATTGAATACAATAAATTGAATTAATAATAAATTAACATAATTTATTATTAATACAGATTTTACATGGATTCCCAATTTATTTATTTAAATCTAAATGAACAAACTTTTAATATACAAATATTTATCTGTAGCAATGAGGGAGGAATAACATCTCGTGGAAAGGATCCCTGCGACGGCAATGGCTCTTCGCCTTACCCATGTCTGCCAAGCCCATGATGATACCACAGGCCAGAAGACTGATATCGTAGGATTCACACTGGTCATCTTCGCGCCGATGAGAGTAAGGGTTTTAGGTTATTCGCTACCGTTAGGGTTTATTAGAAACACAGAGGAGCGAATCCGGCCGGATCTGCTGCATATCAAGTTTATACAGGCGGCGAATATAACTGAGATTCTCCCGCTCGTATTAAAAGGGGCGGCTTTGCTTCAGAAATGCTCGTGGATGAGGCACCTCTACGATGCAGATCTTATTTTCTACCTGTTTGAGAGGCCGCTGATGAGCCCCGATTGGGCAACTTATGCCTTGATCCGGGGTATGTTGCATAGATCGAGCCCTGGACTCTTCGATTTAGACCCGCATACTAAAGTTTGACCCCCATGTTGGCCAGATCTGGAAGCCCAATCACTGCATAAGCTGTCTAGAGGTGAGCAAACGACTCAGAGTAGAATCTCAGGGTTAGATCTAGCGAATTCAAGATCTAGTTCCCCGGAGAAATCCCCTCCCTATCAGCACCATGGCAGATTTTCTCTCGGACACACAAGAGGCCCTGGCACTATGTCTGGGCACTTCTTTGACTCCTTTCAGATCCAAATTTCTCTACCTTCAGGCAGAACCATCCTGCAATGGGTCAGTTCTTCAGATTTGGTGTTGGATCTCAAGCTGGATCTAGATCGGCGGATTGGGATCCCTTCAGGCCTTCAGAGACTTCTCTTTCAAGGTAAACAACTTGAAGACCTTCTTCCCCTCTCTTCTTACAGCATTACCAGAAACAACTCTTTGGTGTTATCCCTTTGTTTGAGAGGAGGTGCAGCGGAACAGTCATCCCCTGCTCCTCCTTTCTCTTACAAAGATGCAGTACACTCTGAGAATCTCAAACCCCTGGTAGATCTTAAACCTAAGCCTTTTTTGGTTGACAAGATAGAGGAAGTTCCCTCTGTTGAAATCACCAATGAAGGTCCTGCAAACCTGCTCCAAGAATTTGCAGAAAGAGCCATCATTTGCAGATTTAACGGACTGTGGCCGTGATCTCAGGATCTCTATGCATGGATCCATGCAAACTGGACTCATCATTGCAAGATCAATTTCTGTTCAAAAGGATACTTCATTGTTCTATTTTATGACAGTAAGCATTATGAAAAGGCTTTAGAAGAGGGCCCTTGGTTCATGGGAACTGCAGGGCTCTTCTTGACTCCTTGGTTCCCAAATTTTGATCCAGCAACTGCTGTCATTACCAAGACACCTGTATGGATCAAGATTCCAAACTTGCCTACCCACTTATGGCATGGTGTTGTCTTTGAAGCCATAGGCAACACCTTTGGTAGTTTCATTATGGCAGATTTCTGGCAGGAACATAAAGGTCTCTACACATATGCCAGAATATGTGTAGAGCTAGATTTGAGCAAATGACTTCCAGAACAAATCAATCTCAAGGTAAACAACTATGTTTGGACCCAGACACTGGATTACGAAAACACTGCATTCCATTGCTGCCATTGCCACCAATAAGGGCATCTGCAGAGCATGTGCCCCTCTCTCCCGACAAAAAAGGATAAGGATAACCTCTCCAAGCCCAAGTCCAAACGATGGGATCCTTGCTCTCCACCTCCAATCATGGATTCTGATTCCTCTAGTTCTGAAGATGAAGGTAGTGATACTGATTTGGATCAAGCCCCTCATTCCATGGTCCCTTCCATCAATGTTCAGGCGCATTTCTCCGATACAGTCATTGCCCAGAAATGCTTCCATTTGACCTCCTACTCTGATTTAGAAAAGGACGGCCCCTCGGTGGAGATCCCCAATCTTCAAGTTGTTATTGCTCATTCACCCCAGGATGGTTGGGTCGAAGTCAAAAAAAGGAAAGCGAAAAAGCTTCGTGTTGAGGCGTCTGCCCATTCTGGGTGGAAGTCAGTCTTTTGGCTTCCAGCCATATGTTGTAGCTTCTTGCTTGTTTCACTCCTTCTCCGGAACTGAGGTTGATAGTCCTATCGTTTCCGGTTGTCGGTTTTTTGTCTCTCTTGATTGTATCATCTTGTACCATATTTTTGATTAATAGAATTAGTCTAATTCAAAAAAAAGAAATATACAAATATTTTATATCAAATCAAAAAACAAAATTTTAATATACAAGTATTTTATATCAAATCAAAATGAATGAAACGTATTATTTAAATCTATTACATAAAATAGATTATATATTGTAAACAAAAAATTAAATTAATAAGAAATTTTAGATGGTTTACTATCAACACAATTTTGACATCCATTCTTAATATTTTTATTTAAATCTAAATGAACTAAATTCTAAATTCTTTTCTATGCCTTTTTTTTTGTTCTAATTTTTGGATTACATAAAATAGATTTTATTATTTAAAATCTATAAAAAAAAATGTTTTACATAAATCTAGTAGATATAATAGATGTTTTACATAAATATATTAAAGTTTGGTGTATTGAACGCTTTAGTTAACAATAGGGTTTCATTATATGCATATTTACTCTCATGTAACACCAAATTTGGTACCATAAATAAAATACTTCAATATTTCACTTTAGTTTGGAATCTACTTTATATAAAGATAAAATAATTGATAATATATATATAATTGGTCACCACTTTATATGAGATGACATATGATATATAAAAATAATATACTTTAATTTGGCATAGACTTTGTATAAAGATAAAGTACTTACAAAATAATTGAGAATAAAGAAATATATATGTATATCTATCTAATTAGTCACCACTTCATTTGTCATATATATATATATATATATATATATATATATATATATATATATATATATATATATATATATATAATTTATGGAATATAACAATTTATAATGAAAAAGTATTGGTAGGAGCCATAAATAAAATATTTTAATGACCATATTAAATAATATAGTTTTATGTAACTTTATATTAAAAAAAAAACAATTTATTTATTTATTTTTTATATATTCATTTTTTATTGTAAGAAATATATGTAATTTATTCCATTCTTAGTATCAAGTTGATATATAACATTTAGGATATATCAATAATAAAAAAATGTTTAATATCAAATTTATCTATAGAGATTTTTTTTATTCCATTAATAGCTTAGATTTGTGATGTTTTTGTCTTAATATGGAGTTGATAGGTAACATTTTAAATATTATTAACAATTTTTTTTATAAAAATGAAATATTGTACAGGGGGATATTCTTATTATATGAGATATATGAGAGAGAATTCTTATTATACAAATATTGTTTACGAACATTTATAGTTGAGAGGTGCACTACAAGACCAAAGATTTAAAAATAATAAAATAATGTTGATATTAAAAAAAAAAAATGAATATTGTTATCCATAAATAAAATATTCATTCTAGGTTTAGTGAACATGTAATATGTAAAATAAAAATATGCTATTGACATAAAAATATGGTATCAATCAAATAAACTATTCCAATATCCATTTTAAATAAAAAACACTTTATATCATAATGTTATATTTAAAAATAATAAAACAATACTTTCAATAAAGAATTAACAAAAAATTATAATAACAAAAAAATCAATGTACATCATAAATAAAATACTTAGATTTTCAAGTTAATTCACAACCACTTTATATAGAGATAAGGTAATTGAAAGTAAAGAGAAAAAATATATTTTTCACTACTTTTTATGGAGTTGACAAATGCCATATAAAAATAATATAATTGAAAACAAAGAAAACACAATAAAAAAATACAAAGCATTTGGTCACAATAACTATTTCAGATGATGTGGATGATTCAAAAGATGAGGGAAGCTCCTGAGATTGAAATTAGACAGATTTCTCCATTCAATTGGTTTCTGTGCACAATTGTAGACCCAATGAGCCCAAAATTAGATAATGTGAAATCCCAAGGTTTGTGGGAAGTTTCATGATCTATTAGTTACTAACATTGCAATAGAATTATCAAAAGACACTTCAATTGCAGAGGAAGTGCAAAGAAAAACGAGCATAATAGGATACCATAACCTATGCAAATGAAAATAAGGCTAACCCCTAAAAATAAAGAATTGATCCATATCCATTTTGTATGAATTGACGACAAGAGAATTTTTTTTGAAAAGATGGAAAAAATATCAAATTTGAATTGGTAGAAATGACCAATAGACTTTGAATGACCTTGACATAGATATTTTGGTGTAAGCTTCTAATACTAAAACAAAAGTCTCAGAACAAATCATCCACATGAAGAGAAAAGAAAAAAATTCTTTAGCCTAAAGAGAACTAAATTACCAGAAGAATGTGTATATATAATCTACAACAGGATCGCAAGGATGGAACCCAAAGAACTATTGCATATGAGGTCACAATGACAGACAAAGTCTAAGTTAGAAAGTAAAGCAGAGAACATAAGTATAATTTTTACTATGCAAAATTGATAGGAGTAGAGATAACAAGAGATAGAGAAACACATGATAGTGACATAAGCAATAAATATTGCTAGTACCCTCATTAATTGGGGTTATATCCTTTTTTATGTGTTGTAATACTCTTAGTGTTATATTCTCATTGAATATTAATCTTACTCACTTGTCTCTAAAGTAACTATACAAATCTATTGGCACAAGAAGGAATAACACAACCCGATATTTTGAATGAGTACCTTGAAGATCCAAAAAACTAATGGTTTGATATATTACAAATACAATTAGAGCATTAATGCTATTGGAACATTAATACATTTTTGGGTTGGTAATACACATTTATTGCTTAGAAATACATTTTTTTTAGTTACATTTACTGTCGAGCTAGGAATAAAAAAAATTGTATGCAATGGTTTTTTACTATCAATCCAACAATAAAAGTCAAATGATTTTTTACTATCCAGCCAATAATAAAAATCAAGAGAGTTTTTATTTTCTAGCTAGCAAGCAAAATTTGTAATCAAAGTTTTGACTACATACAATATAATTGTAATCACATGTTGGGGCAACGTTGGTTATTATTTGGAGCAACATATATAACTTCCACTTATAATGTGTTGGCCAAATCTTGTTGAAGATATTCATATACATAATTGCATTACAAAGCAAATGAACTAAACTTAACATTATTGTTCTTGTAGAACCAACGTTAATATCCATTAGCGGCATTAAACTTGCAACAACACACTTAGGAGCAACATTAAATGTTACTTGAGCAATGTAAAATGTTACTGGAGCTGCATTATGCATTTGGAGAGCAATGTTCATATATATTGCTTTCATAATTCATTAGCTAATAGATAATATTCAATAGCTAACGGGCAGCTTTCACTTAATAGTGGTTTCATTCTAATGGCAGCATTGGTGTTATCGGGAAAACTAGTGTCTATTCAGAGCTGCTAGTGCCACTAAGATGGGTAGCTATCTTAGAAACAAAGAGATTAAAGTTACTTGTGTTTTCCTTTATGAGAGATAGATGAGAGAGAAGCAGAGAGCACCAACCTCAGTCTTTCGCTAGTCTCCTTTCTTGTTTCCTCTCTCCTTTGATAGAGCTTTCGCCACTCCTTCCTCAGTTGTCCCGCTTCAAAGAACACCTATAGCGCTGAGGCAGCAAAATACCATCAAAGCATAGAGATCTATAACCATAAATAATGTAGGATCAGATGTACATTAGCCATGTAAATGCACACATAAACACGATTCAGAGATATACAAGCATATGGAAGAAAACTCAAATAGATTTATTGATGGAAGTAGTAGAAGAGAGGATTACAACCACGCTGTCTTATCCAACATCATCCTCCCAGCATGAAAGCCCTCTTCACCTCATATAAAGCAATATCACCCAACAATGTCTTCAAAGAGAAACCAACAACACTTCCTTGCAAATTAAAAAATTCCACCCTCTTCGATCTCTAGGATGAGGGATCCATATATAGATGTTTTCAGGAGAGTGAGTCAGCTTCTGGGATTTTGATTAGTGTCATTTCACTGATAGTTCTTGGTTCCACTTGAATATTTCAAATCTCTTACTCATCCTTGGGCGAATTCAGAGAGGCGAGTGTCATATGAGCAGTTTCTAGAATATTCTCTAGGTTTCCACCTAGCACACTCCTTTTGCCATTTGTCTGCTCTCGCTCATCACATCCTATAGAAGGGATTTCTAGTATGCATTGCAGCCCTCATGTGTAATAGGTGAGATGCATCATACCCTATGCATGGAGCAGTCTGTATGGTCCTGTTTTGACCAGTTCTGAGTAGTTTTTCATGGAGAACACCTAGGAGATGATGTAATCAACTGACCTTGTTCCTTTAGGGTATGAAACAACACTTTTAGGGGTTTAGAAGCCCTTGGTTTATGGACATATGTGATTGGGGTTGCAGTGCCCAAATATGTATATAATAGTTGCCCCCTGAAGCCTGAGGTCATAAATCCTTTTGATGTCGGGTGAAATGCTTTATAATGAGGATTCAAAGTTTTTTGAACTGGAAGGTGACCTGTAATAAGATACAATACAATTCATTATCTTCACAATATTTTCATGATCTAGTTGACGCGGGCATTCCCATGCTCAGCTTTATAAATTCATATTCATGTACATAAGACAGACAATCGTCTGTCACAGACTGATGATTCTGGTAGAGTCGTCATCCTTTAGTTTGGACGATTATCTGTGTAGCAATGATGTACATTTGATGTCTTTATTTTCTTGAATATATTGCAGCCCAGATGGATGAAACTAGATCCGGGGTCTTCAAACTCATTCAATCTTCACCCAAAGTACAAATCAATCCATGTGGAAGGATGTTCTGATGTCGAACATGGAAAGACATCACCTGATTACCAACCAATGATGTAAGTCGTTAACATGCGCGAGAGGAATCACTGATAATGATGATGACCCTCAAGGTACTATAGTACAATTCACGAGATGTGAATACATGAGCTGATGTCTAACACCACGTAAAATCTTTCGGTCCAAGGCCATTGACATAAACCTGTCACCGGAAGTGAGAAACTTGCCATTGAGGCATGCAATTTTCAAAGTACTGAAAGGGTTGTCCCTAAGTCAACTTCTTAGATAATGAGTTGATGTCGACAAGAAGTGACCCGTCATAGGAGGGCCTTAATGAATCCCACATCTACAACATGGAACAAAGCAAATGATTTTGTGGAGGTGAAAACGATATGATGATACATGGTTCAGGGTGGCAATCATGAAAAAAATGGAGAGTGAAGGTATTGTAGCGGATGAGACGTTAGCTAGGTTGGTGAATTCTCTGAGCGACTTCTCTTGAACATATCAGTGACACTGAAATGGATTGGTAGCGTTAACCCCAAGTTGGATGGTATGGTGGACAAATGGTGATGTGACCGGTGAACGGAATAACCCAACCTGACTCAGTCATGGTGACAGAGTGAAGTGTCATGTTCAAGAGCGACCTGCTACCAATGAAGTTATTCAAGTTTTCTTCTCTTTTTCCCTAGTCATTGCTGACCAGTACCTCCTTATTTTTGTCAATCTTAAGGAGGATAACATATCCTTGTTCTATAATTTTCCCTTCAAGCAAACCCGTCGCTATGTTTTAACAAGCCTAGCGACAGTGAAACTCGCTCTTGTCTGCATGGACAAGTTTGTCACTATTGTTTTAATGAGTTTAACAACAAAGATAACTCGGTCCTTTTCTATTTTAGAGAGTCTAAAGGGGATGGAAAGTCAACTCAAGTGGTCCTTTTTCGTAATGTAATCCCTTAAGTCTGAAAAAGTGTAAAATAATACTAAAGGGATGACTTTTCGATAGTTTTAATGAGCCGAACAAGACAAGCGCTCGATCTTTTTGTGTAATAATCCCTCAGGTCCAAAAAGATTAAAATCTAGAGGAGGGATAGCACTTCCGGCCACTTTAACGAGTTGGAGAGGCCAATTTCTCAACAATCTTTTCATATTTTACAAGTCAGATGAAAAGAGCTTAAAGGAGACTCGTTTTTTGAGGAATGAGTGATGTTTTGGATAGCAACTGGTTCCAGATAAGGTTTGGAATGTTCCAATCATGGCAATGGAAAGAGGGTGGCTAATAGAATCACTCATCGCAGCTGTTCCTCAAAAGGGTAAACAATCAAATGGAGGCATATGATCGGCTAAAAATGAGTGGAGGTGATGGTAAGAACACGACCAAGGTTCAAAAGTTGATAGTCATGCAAGCAAAATGCTTATTTACCGGAGGTGGGGTTCATTTTTAATGAGCTTGAACTCTATGGAAACATTTGCTCATTGCTAGGTGTATTTTTTATGAGCTTGAACTTCACGTAAAACTACTCATGGCGAGGTTTATTTTTTAACGAGCTTGAACTTTGCGTAAAACTGCTCGTGATAATAGTCAAAGACGTTGATTTCACCATTAACACTATGTTCTTTTGACGGTCATGTTTCCTGTTCAATTACTCTGTCAAATTGATTAGAAATGTGAATACATGCTTGAAAAATGAGTTAAACAACCATATTTTACTCGAACTATGTGAATAGTAACATAAAAATAGTTTTTACCTCTCATTTTTACCATTTCATTCGAAATTGGGATTTTTGGAGCTCTGGAGGAGTTTCCCCCTTTGATTTTCACTAGTTGATTCCGGGAAATTCTGTGGACTATTTTCAACGCTGTCTGGACCAGGTAGGAGCTAACCTTGAGCTCTTTAATTTCATTTTTTTCCTTTTCTGATTTTGAGCATGCTTTCCTATTCTTTTAGGCCTCTCGGGTTTGAACAATTCGTTCTCTCCCCATCGCATCCAATGTATATCGAAAGGTGCAATACATACTGAGCTAGCCATTGGCCAGTCAAGATGCATCTCACCCTGTACACAACTGGGGTGCAATGGGTGCAAATGGCAAGTTTATGCACTGTTTTTCATGGAAATTTTTGCCTGTTTTTGCTTTAATCAGGATCCTAATTCCTCGCTTGTTTGATTTTCAGAGATTCATTGGGTCAAGATGGTTGTTACATGGTGTGAACACGAGCATGAAGAAGAGGACATGGTTGCTTTACATGATCTGGGTACGGTGACTGCTTTGCGGAACTGTGGTTTGCTCAAATTCTTCCGCATATCCAGCATGAGGAAACAAATCAATTTGTTGCAATATTTTCTCGATGCATGGGATCCTACCAACCAAGTGTTCCAAGTTCGAGGTAAATCCATCCCTTTGACAGTTGAGGATATCTACTTCTTGATCGATTTATTGAGGCGTGGTGCGCCTCCCTCACTATCAGGATCTGCCCGTGGAGGTGAATCCGTGAGGGATTATATTCGCCGATTCTATAGAGATGGATCTCAGCCGAGCAGGGACAACAAGATTAGTATTCGAGATGTCACTGACCGGTCCTTGAGGACTATCTTATTCACCTTTGCTAGATTGGCTGGTAGTTTGGCTCGTCATTTGGCCAACAAGTCCTATATGCAGTATGCTCTGGAATGCCTTGAACCAAAGGTATTCAACTGGCGTGATGCAGTACTTCAAGTTATAAAAGAAAGGCTCTCTAAGGTGAAGAACAGAAGGTCTAAGAACTTTGGTTATGGTTCTATTCTCACTGCCTTTGCCTTGGGGAAGATGCCACTGATGCAGCCATAGTACATTTCACTTGGACCGCTAATACCGACGGAACCACGAATGTAGAGATGGGTCGATCTTATGGCTAGACATGCTGGTGAGTTGCAGATTTCATTCTTTGATGCCTTCTTTCAGTGGTTCAACCGTCAGGAGATGGTCCTTGCTGAGTATCCAAATGCTAGGATGGATTTCCGGGGTGACCCAGATTTGGTGCTACCGGCCGGCGAGCAGTGGGGTGTTATACGTAAATTTTCTGACCATATCCCTGTTTATTATTTTTATAATGTTCTGATGTCTTTCAATGCTATCAAGACTAATCAAATTCATATATTCATGTAGATATTGGACCCGTACGACCAGCAGTGCGCTTGAGGGTAGCAACTGTCATTCCAATAGGAGAGGCTGTAGGGAGGGCTACCTTCCACGATCTAGATGTAGCCGAGACCCTTGCATTATTGCAGGATCGTATTGAGGGTCTCACCCTTGGTATCCAGGATGTGAGGACCGACGAGTTACCTTTGAGATTACAGCGCCATACTATTGGCATGCCAAGTCGATGGACTAGGCTCTTACGCATGATCGCACAGGCGGTGACTTTTTATCACCAGCACCATTAGTCTAGGGTGCTTCTCTACATTTTTGATTTTTTGGGTCATGTGACCGATTTTGTCTTGGACACAGAACATCTTTGATAAACTATAAACAGTTATATATATTTTTGATTTTCGGAGCTTTATTTTGGTTAAGTTATATGACCCTGATGCAAATGTTGATTGAAATGCTTTCTTTTATAAATGCTGCAAATGTCTATCTAACATATAATTTTCTAATGAATGAGTTAATGTGTTTAAGTTTCTGGAAATGTGTTGATATTGAATAGAATCAAACTGCCTTTCCAAAATCCTGACCCTTAGGAACATACGATAGATAGTTGGATTCCGAACAGAATATATGCCAGTAAGCCGTAGGATGACAAGTTGTGAGTCTAGCCTGACAAAAAGTCGGCGTATGCCATGCGCAATGGCATTAGAGAGAATTTATATCAACGCACTATACTCAGCGATGTTGTTCGTTGATCGACCAATACATACTCCTCTGAAACTCACTAACTTGCTGCTTCGATAAAAAATGGCCCAGGATGCAGAAGATAGGTTTTGTGTACTACAACTAGCTCCGTCGACATATCCAATGAATGATTCCAATACGTTCGAAATCTACAACAAATGAAAGAATGGATTACCTAACCAAAAAGATCACTCTTGACGAAAAAAAAATGTAACAAAAGCATATAAAGAGGTTACTACACCTAGTCAATCATAGTAGCGCTTAAGGTATAACCTGTTTCGGGGTTGTGCCAGTGGAATTCCATCGTAATATACTAGCTCATAGGCTTCTTTTTCTAACACTTGTTTAACAATGTAGGGACCCATCCACAAAGATTGGAACTTACTTGCTCCCAATTTATCAGATTCCTGATCGTAAAGCAAGACCAGGTCACCTTTTGAGAAGACACAGGGCTTGACATTTTTGTCAAACTGCGCCTTAACTCATTTCTTATGGGCTTCGTTAGCCAAGGTGGCATCACAATGGGTTTCATCCAATTGGATTAGTTCCAAGAAATGAGCCTCTTCCTTTGAAGTTCCGGGGAGAAGGTCGATTGCGAGCTTGAGAGATGAAATCTTACATTGAATTGGTAAGATAGCTTCCAGGTCATACACCAGCTGAAAGGGTGTAAACCTGGTTGAATTTCTTACCGAGGTTCTGTATGCTCACAAGGCTGAGTACAAGATTAGGTTCCAACTCTGTTTGTGGACTCCGATCATCCTTTGCAGCATGCGCTTTAGGACATTGTTGATGGTCTCAACTTATCTGTTAGCTTGCGGATAATACGGAGTAGAACTGTCGTGTGACAATCCTAGTTTGGCAGCCAATTCGACCATCATGTGATTGCAAAAATGAGATCCATGATCTGTGACTATAGCCTGTGGAACACCAAACCTAGAGACTACATGATTAAAAAAGAAAAGAGCATCCATTTCGCGGTTGTTGTTTAATGTAGGCATTGCCTTGGCCCATTTTGTAAAATAGTCAACTGCGACTATGATATACCCATGTCCCCCAGCTAAGGTGGGGTTACATGTCATGAAGTCTATGCCCCATTTGGCGAATGGCCCAACAACAACTACTGGTTGCAAAGGTGCGGGTGGTATTCTGGTTTTGCGGGCGAAGATTTGACAAGCATGGCAACTTCTGACTACGGTTATGCAATCTTTGAACATTGTTGGCCAGAAGTAACCTGCTCATAAAATATTTTGTGCCGTAGCATAACCAGATTGATGTCCTCCACATGAACCTGAATGGAAATCATTTAGGACTTTTTTAGCCTCCTCATGGGTGAGGCACCTTCGCAAAACTGTATCGATATCGTGACGGTAAAGCGTATCACTGATGATCATGTAGTATTTTGCTTGGTATCGATTACGTTGTTGTTCAGAGTGAGAGGTATTAGGCCTGTATGTTTGGGTTTGGAGATAGATGATTATATCTTTATACCAAGGATCGCTTGATGATATCAGAAACAAAGATTCATCCATGATTATTGCTTTGGATGTTGAATCGTTGGACAACAATGGGAAATCACATAATAACTCCACGAAAACTAGAGATTTCTTTGATTTGGATTATATAAATTCTAGATCAAACTCTTACAAAATAGCTATCCATTTCGAATATTTTCCCCCAAGTAACTAACACGACAGAATGTAAGTCATTGGGTTGCAATCTGATAAAATAATAGTTTTGCGAAAGAGGATATAGTGTCGAAATCTTTGTACTGCTTGAACAGCTGCGAGAGCCAAATTTTCAACATAGGAGTATTTACCTTCTATATCATTTAAGTTTCGTCTTAAATAATAGATAGGATGCTCAATTCCATTTTCTTCTTGAACTAAAACCATTGTGATGGTTGTATTTGCTGCAACTAGATATAGGTTAAAGTATTTTTTATAATCAGGAGTGTACATCAATGATGCTTTTATTAGGGATTCCTTTAGAGCATCAAACAAAGCTTGCACAACCTGATCCCAGATGAAGGGTACTTCTTTTTTCAAAAGACGTGTATAACCTTTAGCAAGTTCGGCGTAATTTGGAATGAACCTCCTCAGAAAGTTCACTTTCCCTTGGAGTTTCTGAATCTAAAGCAAATTTGAAGGTGGAGGCATATCGATGATTGCCTGAACCTAACATGGGTCGAGTCAAATTCCATCCTTAGAAACCACAAAGCCAAGTAAATGACCAGAACCAACATAAAACACACACTTGTGTGGATTGATTCATATCTTGTAGTGTTGGCAACATAGAAATATAGCTCTCAAATGCCATGGATGATCAGTCCTCTTTCGCAAATGAGCTAGAAGATCATCGAGATATGGTTGAATGATGTTCTTGATGTCATGGAAGGAATAATTCATAGTCCTCTGAAAGGTTTCCCTTGTGTTCTTTAAACCGAAAGGTAATTTATGATAGGAAAATGTGCCCCACAGACATATAAATGCAGTCTTCAACTGGTCATGTGGGAAGATATTTATTTGATTATACCCAGAAAATCCATCCATAAACGAAAAGATTTCACATCTGGCACATTCATCAATTATCTAGTCGATGAAGGGTGTAGGGTAGTTGTCCTTTGGACAAGCTTTATTTACATCCCTATAATCAACACACACTCTAATCGTTCCTTGCTTTTTCTTTACAGGAACAATATTTGATACCCAATCAGTTAGAGGAACCGGGTAAATGAAACCAACATATAAAAGTTTTTCAACTTCCACCTTGATGGCAACGGCTTTCTTCGAGTGCACCTACCGAAGCCGTTGTCGTACCAATTTGACATCTGGATACATTTTGATTTTGTGCTCAACTATGCCTGAGTCGATGTCTGGCATTTATTCGTATGACCATGCAAAGACATCTCTAAATTCATGAAAGAGAGCGCAATATATTTCTAGTTCTGGAGAAGAAGAAGATTTTCCGACATGAATACTCTCTACAACATTAGGTTTGATCGAGACATTTATGGTGATATATTCTTCAATATTGGACAGGTTTCACTCGGAGTCCACCCTATCTATAGTATTTGATAGAAAGTCAAAAACTGAAGGATGATCAAGGTCATTGGAATAATCTTCGTTGTAATCTGGAAGATGGGAACGATGGTGGTAATCTTCCCATGGTGCCTCTCCTATCATCATCGACTGAATAATTCCTTCTTCTGTAGAATGTACATGTGACCAAGGATTTGAAGAGGTGCCATATTACTTTGACCTATCCACCTAAACACTCGATGAGCGTTGATTTGGGTTTGCCGCCCAGGCTGAGAAAATTGATTGCTACAAAATCTCTATTGGGCTTGGAGGAAAAACCTGTTGATGATCCATGCTAACAAAATGTTTGGAAATCTTCTAAATGGAAGATATCATATTGCAAGTTCCTATTTTTGCCACTTCCGCTAGATTACTCAGAGGCGGTAGGGAAAAAGTACCCATCAAGGTAGGGTCTTTCAGTAGGCCTACTCCGACATTTTGAAGCAAATGAGAGCTTCCATGGATCATTGGAATGCTTTCTATAACTTGTGAAATGTTGGGAAGAAAGGTTTGTTGATCAATGATTGTAATTCCTCCTTGGAAAGGAAATTCAATCTTCCTAAAGTAAGTTGATACAACAGTAGCCATGGCATAAATCCAGGGCCTTCCTAGTAAGATATTGTAATCGAGGTTTCCATCGATAACTTCGATGTCAATTTCTACTGTTTTGCCCCCCAGTTCAACTTGTAAGTTACTTAAAATCCCGTACGGGGTGTATGTTTGTCCATCGAATGCTTTTAATGTCATTGATGATCTTGACAAGGGTGGTGATCCTAAGGTTTTCCAGCAACTCATTGACATAATGTAGGTAGATGCCCCCTCATTAATAATTGTTCGATGAACAGTTTTGTTGAGGGCCTTCACTTGGATGAGGAAAGCGAGTTGAGCTAGTAACTGAGGTTCAAATCCTTTATGGTTAAAGGCCACCAGATTGGAATCCGTTGGGTCAATCCCACCTATTGTTGATAATAGAGCTTGCATTTGGGAGGGGCAATTTGGCAATACTTCAAGTGTCGACATAGCAGATGGCGATTGGGCTAGATCCTCTATTATATTATAATTCTGTGCTGGTTGGGCACGAGGATTAAACATTGATTTGTGTACTACTCCCTTTGGCGGCTTTATTGTTAGCTCAAGAATGATGGGTGGCATAACTTAGGTTGAAGTTGTTGTCGAACTACTAGGTTGATCTGCAGCCTTGTTGTTCGACCGCTGTGGATTCTCGTAATCTTTATTCCTTGTCGATATCAAAGCATCATTTTGTTGTTTTGAAATGGACAACATAAGCACTTGGGATGGGGAAGCATTGTCACTAGCAACTTGATTGGTTTCTAGGTTTGGAAACGGGTCAGTCAATACCACTGAAGTTCTTGAATTCTTAAAGATTTTCTTTCTTCGGGTTTATATGGACAATCTCTCATCCAATGGTCCTCATCGCATATGAGACATGGCTGATTAGGTTTGTTTTGTCCAGAAGGGTTTGCAGAAGATTTTTCAGGAGACGAATCATCCTGTTTCTTCTTTTTGCTTTTCCCTTTCTCCTTGCCCCCTCACTGCTTCGGTTCTTTGCCTTTGTCGGTCGCCACGGCATTAACATCTGAGGTAAGAAGTTATTCATTTTCATTTTGACTAGAAACCATATGGGCCTTCTTAGATGTAGCCATCGTGGTTTTCGTGCTAGTTGTGCCTATCACGCCATCGTCGGCATGAGATTCTTTGCTTGATTTAGGAGGAGGAGGAATGGAAAACTTTGGTCTAGGAGCATCCGAAATTTTGTCATAGAGCATACCAGACTGAATATAAATCAAGTCTAGATATTGTGCACAAGCAATGACTTGCTCTTCAGTGACAAAACCCCCCTTAGCCACATCTTCTGTAATAGAAGGTAATAATGACTTAATAAACCATTCAGCTAGTAGCTGATTAGGAACATATGTTTTTACCATTCTACGACGATGTCGTCACTCATGAATATGATCAGATATGTGAGTGGCTGTCGTTTGCTTAAAATTGGTAAGAAGCTTCATTCTTATTTCGTACCTTATGGGTAACTGAAAATGGGTTAAAAAGGTTGTGGCAAGGGCACTTAAGTTATCAAATGAAGCTCTAGGCAATTTGATGTACCATTTTGCTGTCAGACCAGTTAACGTTCACTGAAAAAGGCAAAGCCTAATCGAATCATCGTTGAGAGTGTTGGACGAACACCACAGATGAAAAGTCATCACATGATTTGATGGATCTTCACTTGAATTCCAATTGAATTTAGGAATATTTGACGGAAGTTTATGAGGAATCGCTAGCCACAAAGGGGCATAAGCAATTGGATCATTTGTTAGCCAATTCAGATCTGGTAATTCCAACATTGCGACGAAAAGCAACTGTTGGTTTAGGTTTGGTGAAGCATACCCAGGATAAGATGGGATCGCCTGAGCAATGGGTCTTTGCATACCAGCATAATGTATTTGATGCTGATAACTTTGATAAGGTTGATGGGCATAACCATTACGATATGATTGATGTGGACTGTTTTGAATACACGGCTGCCCATTACCCACAAAGCTTTGTTGCTCAGGTCCTCGGTGAGCTTTCCGGAATTGTGGTTGTTGATATTGCACCAACCATGGTTGTGAAGTCATTTGTTGTTGTCCAATACTAGATTTTTGACCAAGATGAGGGGTGATAGTACCCATTTGAGCCTGAGTCGCTTCAGTTAAGGAGCCACTAGTCGGCGATTATGGTTGAGTCATTGAGACAAGAGGTTGTTGTACTACGACCTGAGAGACTTGAGGTTGACATACAACAGGCAACGCTTGTACTTGCGACACGGTTATAATAGCTGGTGTAGTGGGAATATTCGACATAGGTAGATTTGGTTGCATTACAATTCTTGGTTGTTGAGGCAGTATTGGCACCCAACCACTTGATGCAATTCCGACTTGACCCGAATTTTTTTGTGAACTCTCATATGGTTGTTCTCCTGGAGGGAACAATGAAAAGGCATACTACCCCCATATGGCGGCAATCCAGTGTTCAAAGGAAAAATTGGTCGTTGTAGACTGGACTTCCCAAATTAATACTGTTCAGGAGGATCAATTTGCTAAGACTCAACATAAGAAATTCCAAATATTGTTCTGGACGAACAAACAGGAACAGACCATACTTTCGAAACAGTTCCTGGGTGGACTCCGACCCCAGCGAACATTGTCGGAGTAGTGGCAGGAAGTTCTGCTACTGCTTTATCGGATGACACAGTCCTAGATGTCGATGGTTGTTAAGACATATTGAGTCTATCCAAAAGACTTCCTAGCGATTCTACAGGAACTTGTGATGAAGGTTGACTATCTTCTTAATTAGAAGGATATAGGTGGATCCTAGTTCCAAAATGTAATGGGGTACTAGATGGAAGATCCTCTACAATCTCTTCTATTGCAATCAGTCCAGGTGGAAGAGGTTGACTGTCAGGTCCATAAAATATTTCTAGTGCCGAAGAAGGTGCACACTCTGCAGCGATAGATGTCGGAGGGTTAAAACCTTCCGAATCAATCCTAGATGGAACTGGTTCAGGAATAGATGTGTTTACCATTACAGTAGGATCAGTTCTAGTGTCCTCTTGTAACTATGGAACTTCTTCTGTAGAGGAAGGGTTACCAGAAATAGTTCGAGTAACTGGAGTCTCCAAGGATGTTGAAACACAAGTTTCGAACAAACCAAGGGAATTTGACCTAGTTAAACGAGATCGCTAGTGGGCACCAATATTGCAACAGTAATGCTGCAACTCCTAGGACTGCCTTCTTTACTTTTATCAACCCGGTAGTTCGTAACAAACTCGGAAGTGACGGTGCTATATGCACAAGTACTAGCTCTTGCCGCAGGCTGTCACTTGATCAGATGGAACAAGTGCGCTAGGAGCTTAAGCTAACTTCTATGAGCTCTCAAAATAAGCTTTCAACTGTGATGGATGAAAACTAACTCAACAAAGGCTAATCTACTTGCAGAAAGAAGTTGAAAGCTAGAAAGAAACACAAACCCTAGGAAGCCCTAGTTGTACCGACTAACCCTACTGGTGCAAGTAAAAGGATGAAATCTACAGAAATGGATGCCATTAACTTCTAGAAAGGTAAAAGGTATGTGACTAAGCTACTTATAAAGAGAGATATGAAGAAAACATATTTTTGCATTTTTGAGTAATTTGTCAGAATTATCTTGCATGTGTTTTAACTGTTTTTTACTGTGCAGAGGTTGACTGGTGAAGGGAAATGGAGTAGGTGCTTGCAGGAGGCTGGGAAGGTTAGAAGAGGGCCTAGGGGGTCCCTAGCACCCTTCCAAAGAGTTTCACAGTGCTCGGATCTCAAGAAACCACTTCTGTGGGCTTCTACAGGAAGTCTGCAGGGGTTCTACAGGATGTTTTGTGGCTTCTACAGGATGTTTCTACAAGATGTTCCGAAAGGGAGTTTTGAAGGGTTGATGGTGGAAAAGAGATGAAGAAGTGGGTATGGAGGTGAGACAAGGGTGTGAGGAGGTCTAAGACTCGGAAAATGAAGCGGGCGAGTGATAAGGATGGTTGGATTTGTTCAAGGAGGGTTAGAGCAATGTTGCACAAAAATATGGAAATCAGATCAAAGTGAGGGAACGTGGCAAGTGTGAGGCAAGAATCAAAGTTGGAGGGTGGAGCAGGTAGTATTGATGGAGTAGGGATAGGAAAAGAGGTATCATAGGTGCTCTGCAAGTTATTTTCCAAAATATTCAATCAAAGACTCAGAAAACCAAAGACCTAGCTACTTTAACCTAATCTGACCTAAATATCATCAAAGAAAATGAACAACAGTTTATTTGCGACGAAATCATGTGAAATAGCTATGCAAATTAAGTGATAATGAACCTGAGCATGTAAGCACAACTGGTATCAACTTCTACAAATGAGAATCTAACACTAACAATTGCATGATCAAGCAAAGACAGTCTTTTTGGTGGCGACAACGACACCTTGGTCTCCGCTCATGGTCCCACAGAGGGAGAGGTGAGATCAAGGGTGCTTGATGGCCTTTTTCTAAATATCTTCTCTGTTATTAACCTATCAAATCAATTTGAACATGAAAAGCCTTTCTAATCATCAACAGTGACCTAGGTAACCAAGCAAGACTGTAATCTACTTAACAGAACTTATTTTGCAAAGACACTAAAAACATATAACAGTACATGAAGGAGGCCTTAGCACTTGGGTTGGGCCCAACCCCAAGAGCTGCAGGCTCCTAAGAAAAATCTCAGAACTGATGCCAACTGAAACTACTTTCCATTATTCAAAAATGACCATGTCACAAAGAAAGTTGTACAACAGAAACTACAAAATGAGTTGAGAAACTAGCAGCACTATAGTGCAAGATGCAACTACTCAAAAAGTAACCTACGAAGGCTAGAAGCCTTCCTATTTATGCACTACTAGGGTCTCGAACAGCCCTCCTTTACTCGAGGGGCTCGGCTGCTCGAACTGCCAGTGATCAGTCACTTTACACAAAACTGCTCGGCTGCCTTTGGGAATCCTTTTCGGTGGCCTGCTGAACTCCGATATGAGGGTGGAGAATTCTAGGAAGGGACCATTTAGTGTAGGAGACAACCTCCCTATGAATCCTCACCCTTGTTCCTTCATGCTTGGCTGTCATCTAGCTCATAAATGCTTGGCCTTGGTCCAAAATTTGTCCAAAAATCTGTAATAACCATGTGTTAGCCTTCTTGGTCAAGTGACTATTCTCATTCATTCAACTAACATAAATATACTCAAAAAACATGCATAAACTATGAAAAATGGTGGATTGATGAAGAACAATAGGCAAAATGAGCCCAATAAGTTACCCATTTTTGGGGCTCATCATCACCCCCCTACTAAATGGGTTGCTCATCCTCTAAGCAACTAATCTAGCGCATCATCCTTGATAGCTTTGACTGCCTCTCTCATGTCCCAGGCCTCCAAGGTGATGTCTTCTTCCCAGTCATGAAATCATGCTTTTCTTTCCACTTCCTCCCATTGCATGTTTTCCTCTTCTTCCTTAACTCCTTCCAGCAATCCCAAAAGCAAGGGAGGACTGAACTTTAGGCCGATCAAATTGGCCTGCAGATTTTGCATTAACTGTTTATAGAGGGGTACCCTTGCCAAGGCCTCCCTCATCCTGGTTGGAGAGTGGTATTCTATTATCTTCAAACTGTGGCACAGTTTGTTCCACCTCCTTGTGCAAGCATGAAGGCAATTATCCCCCAACAGTCTCTCCATGTCCTCAAAGTGGGCAATAGCTTGAGCTTGTCATTCAATGTAATCTGGTAACTCCTGAGGGTTGTTGTCCAAGTGTTGGTGGGAACTTATCAATGCTGAGGGATCCTCTAGCTCTGCTCTAATCATTAGTGGTTCACTAAGTTCCCTGTTCATAATGTCTCGGACCTCTGCTGCCCTTTTTTCCTCATGATTCAACCAAGAGGCCATGGCCATAAGCTGCACATCTCCTACCACAGTGTTGGGATCCCACGAATTCATATTTGGAAGGGCCAAGTTGTGCAAATAAAACTATGATAATTTAGCCCTGTCCTCTGATGAGCTACTGTCACATAAAGCCATAAATTGATGATATTTTTGAAATGGAGTAGTTCCCCTTTGGGCAAAGGTGTTAATCTGGAGCTGCAACCCTTGATCTTTAAGGTACAAAGCGTATGACTTGGTAGGCTGCCTACACTGTACGGCCTCTATTGCCCAGCTGGCCATGCAGGCCAGTTGGGCTTCCTTCTCATGTACTTGTTGCCTTAGAGACTATATCCCTTCTGCTGCCTGCAACTCCTTCTCCTGTAGCTGTTTTGTTAGTGCCTCGATCTCAGCCTACAGCCCATCCTTTATTTACTGTTCATCCAAGGTTTCTGTGTCTGTTCGAGGCTTTTCCCGCTGCTGGTGTTCTCCTAGAATGGAGGGCCTGTCTTCCTTATGGATTCCCTGTAGCTGTAGCTATTGTTTCAGCAGCTCGTTCTCTTCTTGTAGTTTGGCCCTCTGAATGCTTTCCACATGCTTCACCATGGCCAATTCTTTCCTTGACTCCCTGAATTGTTCTTTTAGAGGGGCTATGTTTGCCACACCCTTGGACTTGGAAATCCTCATCCAAGTATGAGTCCTAATTCTTTCTTCCTCCAGTGAAAAAAATAGTGGCACCGCAAACTTCTGGGGAATTATTTTCCCAGCTTCTAACAGGTTATAATATGTTCCCAAACGGGGCTCAGGGCTTGGTTCCAATATTTCCTCTGTCCTTTCTTCTTCCTGTGGTTGTTTGGCCGCCTTTTCCTCCAATTTCTCGGTCTCTTTTAGCTTAGCCCAAGTTTCCTATAGAGCTTTCTCAGCTTCCTGTAGTACTATCTTTGAGTCCATTATCTTCAGTCTTTCTCTCCAGGTGGAAGTTTTTGGGCTTCCTCGCTCATAGGTGACGAAAATCTTTGAAGGAGACGCTTACTTTAGCTTAGGGTTTGTGTCCTCAATGATAATTGGCTCCTTTGACTACGGGTGGGGTCTGCCTACTTTGATCCGTGTGCTCCTTCTTGCTTTAAAGTAAATGGAGGTCTACCTCTTTCACTTCCCTTTTTGTTTTGGAGGTGTTTTTAAGGTGGCCAACGCAGCTGCTGCCTCTCTTGCCAATATTTCCGTTGATTTCCCTCTTTGCTGTTTTGTTTCCATGCTTCTTGTAGAAGCCTCTGTCTCAACTGTCTCTGCCTTTATTGCGGCCATTTCAAGATCTATCTTTGCCTTCTGTTTTTGTGTGGCTGCGCCAGCCTTTTCTTGAGATGTTTTTGCCTTCTTTGCTCTCCTCTGCAGTCTCTTTTCCCTTGATGTTTGTGCTGTTGTTCCTTGCTCTGTTTTAGGCTCAGCAATTTGGCCCTTTCCCTATTTCTCTTTTTGTCCTGCTTGTGTTGGTTTGTCCTGTGTTTCTTTACCACTGGTTTTCTCTCCTGCTTCAGTGTGTTCCCCTTCTTCACTGCTGGATGAGGTGAGCTCCTCAGCCAGAATTCTAATATCGTCATCTTTGGTCATGTTTCAGAAAATTTCCTAGGAGAGGGGGACAGTGTAGGTGTGGAGGGCATCTTCCACTAAAAGTTCGATGAGCCCATGATGGGCTAACTGATCCAGTGTCCCTTCTTTCAATTTTGTGCCACATTCACTTAATGACTGCAGAAGAAAATAGGGGATGCTCAACTTCTCTTCCGGAGGTAAATCCATTCCATGTCTTAGTTCATTCAACAACCTGAAATGATAGCCGTAGACAATGCTAAACCTCCCTTCACAGGTAATGTATTTCATGACTTGGAAGCTAACTTCGCTCCAAAGAGGAGGTAAGCTGGTTCTCCGGACCTCGTTTTTGTCTTCTACAGGGTGTTCTTCAGGCAGGAAGAATGCTTTCTTGGCTGCCTGGCCTAATGATCTTTCTTCTTTGCTCCAAGGGAGCCCTAATGGAAGACCAATAACATGACTGATGAGCTCAGGGGTAACTTCTAGGTTCAAACCCCTAAAATTCACTATGGCCTGTGTCTTTGATTCAAGTTTTAGGGACATTAAGAATTCCTCCGCTATCTCATCGTCATGACCCTGAATTTTGTCACAAAAGGACATCCAATTGGCATGGGTGAAGAGTTCTACCACCTCTGGATGCTCACGCAGCTTGTTGGGATCTGAAGGTTCTTTCCTGATAAACCCTCCTAGCATGGTGAGAGTGCTTTGTTTTATGCTCTGATCAGAAAAGGGAATGTTGTTTATGGATTTCTTCCCTGAACTTTGAGAATGGATTTCAACTATCAATTAACACCAATTCCCTGGCTTTAAGGTTGTTTCTACCCAGAACTCAGCTATCTGTTTATGAAGGAAGAAATTGGGTTTCCATAGACAGAGTATAGAGCTCAATGTTTTATTCCCAGCATACATACAAACATGAGAATCCAAATTTTTCATACACAGGCTAGCCCTCACAGTTGTGTATCTTTCCTACAGGAGAATTTTTTTTTTTTTTTTAACAGGAACTATGGAGGAGAATTTTGACGCAAAAACGACTGAGAAATATTGTGCAACACACAGGAAAACTGTTATTTCCAACTCACAGGTGGATTTTTCTCGGACTCCCCAATTTGAGACAGTTCAATTCACCACCTTTTCGAAACATACTATGCATGGAAGAGTGTTTTCGAGCCTACCTCTCTCGGAACTCCAAATTTGACAAAGAAAAGTCTAGGCTTCTTTACTTCGGAAAGTTGTGCCAGACTTCTTGTAGAGCGGCTTCTTGTAGAACTCTTGACGGCTTCTGTAGGATGTCATTGTGCCTCTGAACGAGCCTGGTACACGGGAGATTTTTTTGAACAGGCTGAAAAACTCAGTGGAGGACGACGGGTTAATAGATTTTGGACGCAAAGGATGCGTACTTCGGCCGAGGATGTTGCAAGTGCAAATGAATAGTGGGTGGTGAGAGTCTTCAGCCAAGTATCTTTTAACTATGGCACAATTCGTGGCAAGGGAATGAGGTGGCCGGACCGAACCATTGATCCAACGTCACAGCCATCATTTTTCTACGTGTCTCTGACTGCCATCACCTCCCCTCTGCCATTAACCACCGCCACCACTGCCAATCCCGATGATTTTCCCCGACTGGACACTACACATCTATCGGCTACACATCTCGGCAGTAAATTTGAATGTAATTGAGCTTGTTCGGATCCCACGAAGCTATGTAACTGGCTGAGGGTGGCCAGTTGACTAGCCACCGATCCCGTTCAATCCGAACCATTTTCACAGTCATGCAGTTTTCGAAATATAGTTTATGCAATTGACGAATGAGTTTAGACACTTACCTGCATGGACATGGATGCGTTATGCAGATTTCAGGTCTTGGAACCACTGCTTCACTTGCTGCTGCCTCGTGCACGGGTGTTAGAACCCATTCCTTAATTTGTTGATGTTGTATGCACGGGTTTTGTAACCCTATCCTTCGGTTATCAATGCTACATGCATAGGTTCTAGTGGGCTTCGGCTGCCAAGGATGTTTTCACGTCTAAGAGGAGCCTTTTGCATGTTCCCTTTGTTGATCTCAGTTGTCCCTGCCTCTAGAGTATGTCTTCCAGAGGGATCAGCTGCTATAGGATTCCTGTAGGATGTCCTGTAGCTGCTTCTCCTCCTGGGATGCAGGCTAAATGAGCAGGGCTATATTGCGGACGAGGGATTCGTTAATGAGGAGTCTAGATGGAGTTTGGATAGGTAGGGTGAGCGGGACTGTGTTTCTTGACTTGTCACTAAAAATTCTTGCTATCAATCTGAGGAAAACAGGGTTTCTTGTATGACTGTGCAGGAACACATAACCAGGTGGGTGACGGAGCTGTAAAGAGATGGAATAGGGTGCCATATGGTGATGGTTGGAAACGGGGGTGGCTGTAGGCCTAAAAAATAGATTCCAACCTTCAGATTCCCCTCCAAGATTGCTTTTGGTTTGCCGGAAGGTTCTACAGGATGTTTCCTTTAGAAGACATAAATTGCCTGTAGAATAGGTAGAACTTCCTGTAGAATGTGAAATCTGCCCCCGAGTATGATCAAATCCTAGGAGAGGCAAGTGTTCATGGAGGAAGTGTATGTGAGGGTGTCTTGTAGCCTCGTGTGGACCTTTGTCCTTGTTTTGCCTGACCTTCCTAACCTGCAATATATTCCCTGCAACCTGCAATTATTCCACAGAGATTAGACCTGTTTTTCTCTTTTTTTTCTCTCCCTTTTTTTTTTTTTGAGAGAGAGAGATAGCTGGGGTGCCTCCATGAGGTTTTCACCCTCACTGTCTTCCCCGAGCGCCTCTAAGAAGTTTTCCCCCAGGGATATTTTTATTTCACTTCTCTGTTAAATTTTTTATTTTTTATTTTATTTTTTTGATGCTCAAGGTGTGGGTAGAGTAGAGACACGGCCCTGCTTCACTACCAACACTGTTTTGTCCAAAGTTTTAACGAACTCCTATTTTGAAAGGGGTTTCCTGTAGATTTTCAATTGATACCCATTGACGAGCATGGGGATGGCTTCTTCATCAATAGTCTTGATAAGGACTGAACCATTGTCATTGCATTTCTCCACTGTATATGGTCCTAACCACCTTGTCCTCAGTTTCCCTTTGAAATCCTTGTATCTTGAGTCATACAGTAGCACCCAATCTCCTAGCTGAAATTGCTTTCATTAAGGTGCTGGTCATGCCATATCTTCCTCTAGAGTTGAACTACTTCTGAGTGGACGAGGGTCTGCACTCTCTGTTCATCTAATCCATTCAGCTATAGTAATCTTTCCCGTTGTGCATGGCTGATATCTAGGTCCAGCTAAGCTGCCACCCTCAATGTGTTGTACTCAAATTCTATGGACAGCAGAGCCTTCTTCCCGTAGACTAGCTCATAAGGTGTCAAACCTGTTGTAGTTTTCCAAGTGGTGTTGTAGGCCCAAGTGGCCTCAACCAAGCGATCTACCCAATCCTTCCTGCTGCTGCTCACCACTTTAGTCAAAATCTCTTCCAAAGATCTATTAGTAACTTCTACCTGCCCATTAGCTTACGGATGATAAGGGGTGGAAGTTTTGTGCTTGATCTTGTCATGAGCGAGCAGGTCTTCAATCAGGTTAGAGGTGAACTGACTTCCTTGATCGGTGGCCAGCTCTCTTGGGTAGCCAAATTTGCAGAAGGTATTTTCCCTTAAAAACTCAGCCACTTTTCCTTCTATCGCTGCCTTGATTGCTTTGGTTTCTACCCACTTTGTCAGGTAGTCTATGCACAGAATGATGTAAGACCTTTTCTTTGAAGGAGGGTTGATAGGACCCACACAATCCATGCCCTACTTCTCAAATGGCTTGAAGGTCACTTGAGGTTGGAGGGGCATTTCATCCCTTGGAGTCAGTTTCCCCATCCTTTGACATCGGTCACATTGGCTGTTGTATCTTCTAACATCCTAATGAAGAGTGGGCCAATAGTAGCATGCTTGTAGAATTTTTAAGGCAGTCCTTTTCGATGCAAAGAGACCTCCACAGGGCCCATCGTGACAGGTCAGGAGGATGTCGAAAACTTTCTCCTCCCTAACACAATGCCTCAAGATCTGATCTGGGCCAAGTTTAAACAGGTTGCCCCCGATCCAAGTGAATGAGGCACTTTTCCTCACAATTTTTCTCTTCTCTCTTGAGGACAGGTGTGGAGGGAACTATGCTGAGACCAAGTAATTTGCTATATCAGCAAACCATGGAGAGAGTACTAAAATAGCAAACAGGTGTTCGTCTAGCATCTAGTCATCCACTACCCCTTCTTCACCTGCAGGAAAATCCAATCTAGACAGAAAGTCAACAACAACATTTTCCTTACCTGGCTTGTCCACAATGGTCAAATCAAATTGCTGCAACAAGAGTAACCATCTAATGATACGAGCATTCACATCAGGCTGATTCATTAAATATCTAATTGCCACATGATCAGTGTGTACGAATGTTCGATAGCCAGTGATGTAGTGTCTGAACTTGTTTAGGGAGTGGACTACATCTAGGAACTCTTTTTCGGTTATAGTATAGTTCATCTCTACCTTGGACAGGTTTTTGCTGACAAAGTATATGGCATATGGTAGTTTCTCCTCAACTTGTCCTAAGGCTACCCCTATGGCTCTGTTCGAGGCATCGGTGTGGATGTGGAAATGTAGGGCCCAGTTTGGACCTCTCAAGATTGGGGCGAACACCAGCTTATCTTTCAACTCATCCAGAGCCCCTTGACATTCGTTAGTCCATTTAAACTCAACATCTTTCCCTAAGAGGCCAAACAATGGTGAGGCTAGCTTACTAAAATCTTTAATGAATCTTCTGTAATATCCTACTAAGCCTAGAAACCTCTGAACATCGCTTACCTTTTTAGGAGGTGGAACCTTTTGGATGATAACAATTTTGTTAGGATCCACTTGTAATCCTTGCTGAGAAATGGTATGACCTAACACAGTCCCTTCAGTCATCAGGAATTCACATTTTTCAGGACTGAGGGACAGGTTCATTTCAATGCACTTGGTTAGAACTTTTCCTAGGTTAGACAATGCTTCTTGGAAGCTAGACCCATAAGGAATAAAGTCATCCATATAGATTTCCACCGAATCATGAACCAGCTCAGCAAATATGCTCAATACTGCTCTTTGGAAAGTGGCAGGAGTGTTGCATAGCCCAAAGGGAAGGACCCGGTAGGCAAAGGTTCCCCAAGGACAAGTGAAGGTGGTCTTATCTTGGTCTTCCAGGCTGATTTGGATTTGATTATACCTGCTGAACCCATCTAGGAAAGAAAATAACTTCTTCCCTGCTAGCCCATCTAGCACTTGATCTATGAACGACAAAGGGAAATGGTCCTTCTTGGTGGCTTTGTAAAGTTCTTGATAATCTACACAGATTCTCCACTTCCCATTTTTCTTGGGTACAAGCACTAGAGGAGAAACCCATTCGCTCTCTGAGATGGGGTAGATGAATCCTGCATCCAATAACTTTTGTAATTCTTCTGTAACGATGTCCTTAAGGGCTGGATTCATTCTCCTCTAAGGCTACCTAATTGGTTTACAATCCTCTTTAATGTAAATGTGATGGGTACAGACCGAAGGATGGACTCCTTTCATTTCCTTATAGCTCCAGGCAAAAGCATCCAAATGGTGGCTCAATAAGCTACAAAGCTCCTTCTCCTGAGAGGAAGATAGGGATGAGCTGATCCTTAAAGTTCTTTCATGGCCAAATTCCACATTTTTAACTCTGGGTGAGGTCGGATCGGCCATGCAGAGGTCCACTGAAGTGCGAGCTTGGGTATCTTCCACTAACTCCTCTAACGATAGTGCACTAGGAGGTGGATTTTGAGTCAAATTCTGGATCAAGTCATCCTCGGTCAGAGGACCTCCCCTGGTGGCTTCCACTATGCACAATGGTGTAGAGTAGACTTCACCCTCATCTTCCTCCTCCAACGAGAGTGGTAAGTCATGTTCTAACAGAGGTTGGGTAGGAGGGTATAGGACTAGCTGTTTGGACATAGGCCCATTCTTGATGGTCATGCTTCCAGCTCGATAACTGATGTAAGCATCCGCAGTAGCCAACCAAGGTCTTCCCAAAATGATGGGGTATCCCGTGAGTTTTGCCTTTGGTTGAAGGACCAAGAAGTCCACAGGGTACTCCCAAGAATCAACAGAGACCAAGACATCCTCCACAATCCCTTCGGGAGTCACTGTGGAGCAGTTTGCCAACTACAGTACTATCGAGGTCTTTCTTAAGGAACTCTGAAGATTAAGTTTAAGCATAGTGTCCCTGGTCATCACATTAATGGCAGCCCCTAGATCAATCAAGGTGTGGGGGATTATGGTGCCATTGATGTGGACATCAACTACAGGACTCCCAGGGTCCAAATATTTTGGATAGATTATTTATCCCAACATCAGATCGAACAGTTGTCCTATGACATTGATAGTCAGGGCATCTCTCTTGCGCCTGCCTAGGTGCCTGAAACACTTCTATTTGATCAATTTGTTGTAGATTGGTACATGTTTTATGGCCTGGAGAAGTGGGATTTTCACACACAACTATTTAAGTTCTCCCAGAACCTCAGTCTCCTATAGGTTTGGTTGCGTGGCTACTGTTAGTCTCTCAGGAAAGGGTGGAATGGCTTTGGGTTCACTTTCCTGTTTCTCTTCCTTTTCCTCCAGGGGAGGAGGCTGGCGATCTGGAAGGACCTTTCTAGATCGTAGGTTGATCTCCTGAATCTCCACAGCATAGGAAGGGCATGTTGTCTCTCTAGTGTATACTTGTTGGGCCTGACTATTGTTGGGGTTCGGGTTCGGTTGAGCAGGCATCTGGGGTTGTCTTGGAGGAGCAGGAGGTAATGGTTGTGGTTGAGTAGGAGGTGGAGGCAAAATAGCGGGAGTAGAGTTGTATTGGGGCCTCCACCCCGGTTGAGGTGAATTCCACTGAGGTTGCGGCTGGACATGAGAGTGAAACGAATGTGCAGTAGGTTGAGTATGGTATTGAGATGGATAAGACCAAGGAGGAGGTGTGGACCAGGAAGGATGAGCAGGGGGCCCCCAAGAAGGCATGTGAGTGGACTGGTTGGGGTTGTAATAAGTTTGGGATGTTCCTTGTATCCCCTGCTGGTAAGGTGTGGACCCATGTGGCCTCCTTTGGTTGAGGAAGTAGAGTGGCCCCTTCAGCCCCTTACTACATGGCTTTACTGCCAGGTAAGGTTGGGCAATGGTTCGTGGGGTGGTCTTCCTCACAAATGAAACATACCTCCACTTAGTGCAATGGACACTCGTTCTTAGGATGCTTCCTTGTACATCTGGGACAAAAAATAGCCAAAGCCCTCTCAGCTTCCTCTTTCTTCTGTTGGATTCGGAAGGTATCTAGTTGCATGGAAATGCTTTGTCTCATCTCACTTTTGAGGTCTTCCATCTGATTAGCAAACTCATGCTTGGAGAAGGTGGTACTAGCTAAGAATGGATTCCCCCTACCTCATTTCCGGGCTGCCCTAGAGTGGTTTCTAAACACATTCTTTATGTCCTCATAAGGTAGTTGGTAGATGTCTCCTCCAGCTAGCAGATGGAGGGTATCTAGAAGGTTTTCGGGGACTCCTCAGAGCAGAACCAGCTTCAGAGATTTAGGGTCAAGTGTGCACCTGGCCCATTTATAGCCAATTTAGAACCTTTCCTCATAGTATTCTAAAGACTCATCACTTCCCATGGTCATCTGAAAGATCTCTCCCTTTGTTTCCTTTGACCTACAGTAGTCCTCGTATTTGTTGTTAAAGGCTTGTTGCATCTTAGCCCAAGTTGTGATACTGTTTCCAGGTAACCCCATGAACCAGCATAGTGTTGCATCCTTGACGGTAGAGGGGAAGATTTTCAACTTTTGCTCGTCTTCTACATAGTCATAAGCTCGACAAAGGACAACAAACTAAAACAGGAAGGTATCAGGGTCTTCAGTGGTCAATCCATGGAAATGAGGTAAGGCTGAGGGACTTATGTTGTTCATCTTCATGTCCCCATTGGTCTTTCGGATGGGAAAGGCACCTTCTATTGTCTCCTCATCTTCTCTACCGTTTCTGTTTTTAGCCATGGTCTCAAAAGGAATGTTTTCTTGCTCTTCTTCTGTTATAGGATCTTCATATATCTCAAGAGGTTCACCTATAGGTTATTTTGGATCACTGCCACCAAAGAAGAGAGAAGGGTGACTCAGTGATGTGGTGGGGGTGTTGGGTAGGAATGTTCCGGTATTGTCTCTATTCCTACGAGGCATGAAATGAAATATTTTTGTTTAATTTTGTGTTTTTTTTCTGCCTGTACCTGCAAAACTGAAATACATTGAATTGAAACTAGCTAAAATCTATCTTGCTGAAATAAAAATGCGGAATTGAAATGAAATCAGGAAAGGACTAATCTATTTTGCTGAAATGAAATTGCAGGAATGAAATGCTAGGCTATGCTTGCAGAATTGAAATTGCGGAATTGAAGTGCTAATATACGCTTACAGAATTGAAATTGTGGAATTCGAATGCTAATCTATGAAAGCAGGAAAGGTCTAATCTACTTTTGTAAAAATGAAATTGCAGAATGGAAATGAAATAAACTACTTAGCAGAAGGTTGTAGTAGAAAATAGAAGAAAAGCAGCAATCACAAATACTCTGACGCTTCCTCGACAATGGTGCCAGAAAGAATGGTGGGCTCTAGTATTGCAAAAATAATGTTGCAACTCCTGGGACTCCCTTCTTTACTTTTATCAACCTGGTAGTTCGTAACAAACTTGGAAGCGACAGTGCTATATGCACAAGTACTAGCTCTTGCCGCAGGCTGTCACTTGATCAGCTGGCACAAGTCCGCTAGGAGCTTAAGCCAACTTCTATGAGCTGTCAGAAGAAGCTTTTAACTGTGATGGACGAAAACTAACTCAACCATAGGCTAATCTACTTGCAGAAAGAAGTTGAAAGCTAGAAAGGAACGCAAACCCTAGCAAGCCCTTGTTGTACCGACTAACCCTACTGGTGCAAGTAAAAGGATGAAAGCTACAGAAATGGATGCCATTGACTTCTAGAAAGGACAAAGTTATGTGACTAAGCTACTTCCGAAGATAGATATGAAGAAAACATCCTTTTTCATTTTTAAGTAATTTGTCAGAATTATCTTGCATGTGTTTTAACTGTTTTTTACTGTGCAAAGGTTGACTGGCGAAGGGAAATGGAGTAGGTGCTTGCAGGAGGTTGGGAAGGTTAGAAGAGGGCCTAGCGGGTCCTTAACACCCTTCCAAAGAGTTTCACAGTGCTCAGATCTCAAGAAACCGTTTCCGTGAGCTTCTACAAGAAGTCTGTAGGGGTTCTACAAGATATTCTGTGGCTTCTACAGGATGTTTCTACAGGATGTTCCGAAAGGGAGTTTTGGAGGACTGATGGTGGAAAAAAGATGAAGAAATGGGTATGGAGGTGAGATAAGGGTGTGAGGAGGTCTAGGATTTGGTGAACGAAGTGGGTGAATGATAAGGATGGTTGGATTTGTTCAAGGAGGGTTACAGCAATGTTGCACAAAAATATGGAAATTAGGTCAAAGTGAGGGAACGTGCCAAGTGTGAGGCAAGAATCAGAGTTGGAGGGTGGAGCAGGCGGTATTTATGGATTAGGGATAGGCAAAGAGGTATCATAGGTGCTCTGCAAGTTATTTTCCAAACTATTCAATCAAAGACTCGGAAAACCAAAGACCTAGCTACTTTAACCTAATCAGACCTGAATATCAGCAAAGAAAGTGAATAGTAGTTTGTTTGCGACGAAATCATGTGAAATAGATATGCAAACTAAGCGATAATGAACCTAAGCATGTAACCACAACTGCTATCAACTTCTGCAAATGAGAATCTAACACTAACAATTTCATGATGAAGCAAAGACAGTGTTTTTTGTGGCGGCAAGGACACCTTGGTCTCCGCTCATGGTCCCACAGAGGGAGAGGTGAGATCAGGGGTGATTGATGGCCTTTTTCTGAAGATCTTCTTTGTTTTTAACCTATCAAATCAATCTGAACATGAAAATCCTTTCTAATCATCAACAATGACCTAGGTAACCAAGCAAGACTGTAATCTACTTAATAGAAATTATTTTGCAAGGACACTAAAAACATATAACAGTACACGAAGGAGGCCTAGGCACTTGGGTTGGACCCAACCCCAAGAGCTGTAGGCTCCTAAGAAAAAGCTCAGAACTGATGCCAACTGAAACTGCTTTCCATTATTCAAAAATGACCATGTCACAAAGGAAGTTGTACAGCAGAAACTAGAAAATGCGCTGAGAAACTAGCAGCACTATAGTGCAAGATACAACTGCTCAAAAAGTAACCTATGAAGGCTGGAATAATTCCTATTTATGCACTATGAGGGTCTCCAATAGCCCTCCTTAACTCAAGGGGCTCGGCTGCTCAAACTGCCAGTGATCAGTCACTTTACACAAAACTGCTCGGCGGCCTTTGGGAATCCTTTTTGGTGGCCTACTGAACTCCGAGATGAGGGTGGAGAATTAGAGGAAGGGGCCATTTAGTGCGGGATACACCCTTCCTATGAATCCTCACCCTTGTTCCTTCATGCTTGGCTGTCATCTGGCTCACAAATGCTTGGCCTTGGTGCAAAATTTGTCCACAAATTTGTAATAACCACGTGTTAGCCTTCTTGGTCAAGTGACTATTCTCATTCATTCAACTAACATAAATATACTCAAAAAAGATGCAAAAACTATGAAAAATGGTGGATTGATGAAGAACAATAGGCAAAATGAGCCCAATAAGTTACCCATTTTTGGGGCTCATCAATCGCTTGGCCTGGAATGGTTTCATTTCTAGAGTCAAAGACGGTTGACTCATTAGTCTCTGCGAATGGTGGGGTTTTGATTGACTTTCTTCCATGATTGCGGATTATTTGATCAACTCAAAATAAACAGGGGAAAATGTTATTCCAATTAAAATAAATTTTATGACGCTTTGACACAACTTTCTTTTTCAATTTTTAAGAGTCAAGAAAAAGCTCAAGATGACTCTAGTCGCCTTCGATCTTTTAATGGGCCTGAAGTGACAAGTGCTCAGATGGACCTTTTCTTTTAAGGAGTCCGAAAATGAACAAAAGTGACTACTCTAGAAATCTAAACAGAGGGATTACCAAACCAATCACAAAAATGCAGAATACGTTTTACGGTATGGCAGTCAATCTCCTCGAATGTTGTGTTCAGTGCATTGCGATCGATAGGGCAGTAGACATGGCTTCCTAAGGATAAAGGATGTAGCCTATTGTGGTCTCCTAATATATACTCGATAGTACATTGGAGCACAAGTCCGTACTGACACTTGTCATCTCAAAGAGGAGGAATCACCCAACCTATGATGAAAGCGATAGTTACCAGGCTTTACGACGCCAGAATACGTCTCTCCTAGACTTCTAAATGTTGTGTGTTAGGTTCCAAAGAGTTTTTATGTTCATTGAGGTTTATTTTACATTTGATGTTTCTTAAGAAGTTTCCCTTTAAGGTTCACTGTGTGATGTAGATATACAATTCCTAAATATGCAATCTAAGATGATAAACAATCGTTTACTTTCTTTTTTCAATGAAAATCCTAGCTACTAAGGAAAGAGAAATGAAATTCTTTCAACATAGAGCAGAGAGCACACACTAAATGCACTTTTCCTAAATCAACTTTAGCATGCAATCTTAATGCAAATGCACATGCATGTATTGTTTTTTAGTTTCCTTAATGTGAGAATGACAAAAATAAAACAAAGTATAGATTTGAACTATTCTCTTTCAAAGCGAAAGTGATAACAATTTTCTTTTCAAAAATTGAAAGTAAAGCCAAGACGACACTTTGCGATTTCGAATTCAAAATTGCTTTCAACACTTGAAATACTAATTATTCAAATCAAATACAATGGCAAAAGTGTAATCGATTGTCTGAAATATGAATGCTTTGTAGTACTCTTTTTCTTGACTGAAAAAGACACTTGCAACACTTTCAAATCAAAAGACGACAGTTTGATTAAGCTACTATTTGCACAAGAGAACTGTAAATGATGAAAAATACATAAAAAACATTCACAATTCTTTATCGATGGAGGCTGAATAATGCAAAGGAAGATGGTTTCAACAGACATATACTAATCACAGATAGCAAAACTACTGAATAAAGCTGAAGACAATGAAGAAAAAACCAAAATCTGGAGGCCAAAACAATCTCATCTGATCATTGCACCTATAACACAGGGAAATAGGGATGCATCTCACCTACAACACACAAGAGGTGCGATGCATCTAGACTGCTAAGAAGAGATAGTGCGATGGTCCAGGGATGATGTTGAGCTTTGTTTTTGCTCATAGTTTGATGCTAAGTTCAGGTATTTAGGCTGAGTTAATGATTGTCAGTAAAAAAAACGTATAGCGGGTGATCTAATGAGGTTATTTGAGCTACCACCAGGGCACTTAGGATGTTTGCAAGCTAGATGTTCAGTCCATAAACCAACCCAGAGATTGACTGAAGCAGTGTTGATCTACTTTGTAGTTTCATAGAAAAAGCAGTTCGAAGGCTAGCTAGCTTAACTTCAGGCTCCGTCTGTGGTTTATAAAGCAAACAACAGTAATGAAAAAAACAAACTATTCGCTCCCCAGTGGAGTCGCCAATTTGTTATCGGGAAAACTAGTGTCTATTCAGAGCTGCTAGTCCCACTATGATGGGTAGCTATCTTAGAAAGAAACAGGTTAAAGTTACTTGTGTTTCCTTTATGAGAGATAGATGAGGGAGAAGTAGAGAGCAACAACCTCGGTCTTTCGCTAGTCTCCTTGCTTGTTTCCTCTCTCCTTTGATAGATCTTTCGCCACTCCTTCCTCACTTGTCCCGCTTCAAAGAACACCTGTAGAGCCAAGGTAGCAAAATACCATCAAAGCATGGAGATCTATAACCATAAATAATGTAGGATCATATGTACATTAGCCATATAAATTCATACATAAACAAGATTCAGAGATATACAAGCATATGGAGGAAAACTCAAATAGCTTTATTGATAGAAGCAGTAGAAGAGAGTATTACAACCAGGCTATTTGATCCAGCATCATCCTCCCAGCATGAAAGCCCTCTTTACCTCATACAAAGCAAGATAACTCAACAATGTCTTCAAAGAGAAACCAACAACACTTCCTTGCAAATTACAAAATTCCAGCCTCTTGGATCTCTTGGATGAGGGATCCATATATAGATGTTTTCAGGAGAGTGAGTCAGCTTCTGGGATTTTGATTAGTGTAATTTCATTGATAGTTCTTGGTTCCACTTGGAGATTTTAGATCCCTTACTCATCCCTGAGCGAATTCAGAGAGGCAAGTGTCATATGAACAGTTTCTAGAAGATTCTCTAGGTTTCCACCTCGCACACTGCTTCTGCCATTTGTCTGATCTCACTCATCACACCCTACAGAACAGCTTTCCAGTATGAATTGCACCCCCTGTGTGTAATAGGTGAGATGCATTGCACCCTATGCATGGAGCAGTCTGTATGGTCCTGTTTTGACTAGTTATGAGTAGTTTTTCATGGAGAACACCTGGGAGATGATGTGATCAGTTGACCTTGTTCTGTTAGGGTATGAAACTACACTTTTAGGGGTTTAGAAGCCCTTGGTTTATGGACATATGTGATTGGGGTTGCAGTGCCCAAATATTTCTATAACAATTGAAGTGTGTTGAGGACAATGATATTTGAAGTACAATATTTTGCAATGGGTGGAATTGACTTCCAACAACATTATACTATTATATGCTCAATACAATGCAATGTGTTGAATTGAGTTGAGTTGCATTACAATGCAATTTTCTCTTCCAACCGCATTAAAATGCAATATAATGTGAATACAACATTCTTCATATATATATTGGTGCTAGTTATTTATATTCTCAAACTTTTAGTATGCCATTGCATTTTTTTTTTGTGGCGGAACCTTTCAATGGTCTGCAACGTTCAAGCCCATGGATTGCGTATGAAATGGAATCATGGAGATATTACTCTTACTTTTATAAATTAGGGTTTTGTGCCCTAACATGATATACACACAATTTTTAATGGAGTAACATTATTTCTTATATGGAGCAACATTATTTTATATATGTATTGTAGCACCATATTGTATATAATATTGTATATATTAATAATGGAGAAAAGTGCAGGGGTTGATAAACAACTTTGGAGAGCAGCATAGGGTTGTATAAACAACTTTAGAGAGCCTTCATTGATATGGAAATAGAATTGACCATTGGATATAATGCAACATTAATATGAGCATTAATATATATTTTGTTGAGTAGTGTTAACTAATTTTCGGAGCACTATTGTTCATTGTTTGGAGCAGCAACGATATATAATGGAACGACATTAAGTGAACCAAAAATATAAATAAAGGAAAAATTAAAATATATTTTTAATCTGCGAGAAAAAAACCATGTAATTTGGAAAATATTCACCAATGGCAGATGACGGCTATGGAGAGAAAATAAGATTTGGGCTTATACTTTGCATAAGAAGTTCTGAAAGTTGGCAAGAATTTGAGTATAGAGTTCTAGAATGGAGTGGTATAGTCTTGAGTATCATGAACAAGTTAAATAAAAATTGTATTTCTAAATTGTGTAAAAGAGAAAAATCTTGGGGGAGAAATATTGGGAGAAAATTGGATCTGATTTCCAGTCTCATGGTATTGTCCTTCCGCATTAATCTTCCTAGGAAACTAGATAGGACATATAAGTACCTATGTGATGTTTAACTCCTTTTATGGTTTGTTTATAGAAGAATGTACATTATAATGAAAAAGGATTTTTATTATGTTAAAGTAAATCTTTGTGTCATAAGAAGAAAGGGAATTTAATTCTTTACATAAGTCTTTTGTGTAGTAATAAGAAATGGAAATTGTTGTGATAGTAATATTAGTACAAAACAAAGAAGAAAATTCATTTAAGTTAGACCAAGGCTAGCCTTTCACCAAAGACCTGTCTGACCAAAATTATTGACATGTACAGAGTCCAAATCATAGAGACCATGCTTCTATGGCTTTGTTTCGATACACTTCTCTATCCTCTTCCACTTGGTCGTGACAGAGAATTTTGAGACTGCCTTGAGATGCTACTTGCCATCCCATAGAAACTATGCGTTCATTACAACTTACACCTTGGTTTTACAGTATATTCACCAGTTTGTTGGCCTTTCTACGAACATGGTTGAATCTTACCGTGAGTAGTCCTTGAAGGTGACACTAAATTCTTTGGAAAACCTAGATTAATCTCCAGCAATTTGAGACATTCTCTGGCTCTGTTCCATAACTGATTCTCTTGACTGAGTGAATGACTAACTCAGAGTCCGCTTCTACAATCACGTTTAGGCAGTTGCCCTGTTTTAGAAATTCCAAACATTGCTCCATAGCCATTAATTCCACCATATTGTTGGTGGCTTTTCCTAAATGACAATGAAAGAGGAAGAGAATGTTCCCATATTCATGTCGTAGAACCCCTCCAAAACCCGCAGTTCCCGGGTTGCCTTTTGAAGCTCCATCTATGTTGTATTTCAAAAAACCTTTCGGGGGAGGATGCCAGAAATCCTTTTCAGTTTCCTTTGGGATAACTTTCGTGCCCAGACCATGTGGAAAGAGCCCCTACATCCCCAGCAGCCTGGGAATTTTCTTTTCAGCCACTGAGCGAGGATTGTTGGGGAGGTTCGTCATTGTGGTACCAACTATTTCCTTGAGCTGTTTTAAGATCTACTGAAACAGGCGAAGAGATGGATTCTTTTCATTTTTGAATATTCTCTTGTTTCTTTCTTTCTAGACATTCCATATAATGAAGCTTGGCATGAGAGCCCAAGCACAATTAAGAACTCCATTATCTGAGAAATTTCTTCTCCAGCTGCTCAGGGTGTTAATGATGCTCTCTTTGTCCCTATCGGTTTGTTGGAAAATGGAGGCAAAAGTATCCCATAACCTAGAAGTAAAAGTGCAGCTATTGAGAAGATGTTCCATTGTCTCCTCTTGGGTTTCACAGAGCTGGCATCTAGAAGGCCCTATGATACCTCTTTTCTGTATATTGTCCCAAGTCAAGATTTTCTTGTGATGCACCAGCCACATGAAGAGTTTAATATTCATCCACCCCTGGTGTCTCCATAGGTTCTACCAGATTCTGTCCGAGGCTTGGGACTCCAGCTCAAGGAGAAAACCTTTAGCCTCATTAATATTAAAGGTTCATTCTTTATTGTTGCCCCTTATTAGTTGGTCCTACCCCACAGTTACTAAAGTCATTCTTTGTTCCAATATTTTCATGAGTGCCTTTGCTTTTGTTATCAGGGGCTTGTTATCCCTGCAGTCTATGTTTCTCAAAGTTCTCCATTTGCTTGAATTGTTGGTGTGATCCCATAAATATTTTACCTTTATTCATCCTTGGTTATCCATTTCATGCTTAAGGTCCAAAAGGTCCTCTTTTAACAGTGTTGGTTCTTACTGCCATTTATCCTCCCAAAATAGTGCAAGATCACCCTCTCTGATTTCCCAAAAACCGTTTCTTTGTACTAAGACTCTGTTCTCCCAGGCCTTGTTCCATATGGATGAGCCCCTTATATTTCCAGACATTCTGATAAGATCAGTATGGTGCCAAGAGCTGGCATATTTTTCTTTCCAAATACTTTCCCATTGAGCCTTTGGATCTTTAACCCAATGCCACCAGAGTTTGGCTCCTAGAACGTTGCTGAGAATCTCCTAGTCATCCAAGCCTAAGCCCTCTAGGTTCTTGGGTTTAAATATCTTTTCCCAAGGGACTAACGCCCATTTATTTCTTGTCTCCTACTTGCCCCAGAGAAAGTCTCTTTGGATGTTTCTAAATTTTTGCAAAACTCCTTTTGGAGCTGGGAGAGCTGAAAGCATAAAAACTGGGATAGATTGGAGCACCAACTTTGTTAGCACTAATATACCAGCTAGATTTAAAGATCTGATGGTCCATTTTCTGACTTTATCCTGCATCTTATTGATCAACGGTTCCCAAATGCTCTTATGCAAAGGTTTTGCAGTTAGAGGCACTCCTAAATACTTAGAAGGGAGGGAATCCCTTTGAAAGCCAAGAATTCTGGAGATGTTTCTCTGAATAGCAATATTGGTATTAAAGAAAAATATTTTTGATTTGGAAAGATTAACTTCCATACCTGTTGCCCTGGCAAAGTCATTTAGTATTTGTTTGTACGCTAAAGCCTCCTTGACTGTGGGGATACCTTGTAACAAGGTGTCATCTACAAATTGTTGATGAGTCAAAACCTGTCCATTCTCCATTAGTTGAAGACCTAGGATTTTACCCATTACTCTAGCCTGCTTGATAGAACGACCAAGTCCTTCCATCTTGAGGATGACGAGAAAGGGTGAGAGGAGATCTCCCTGTCTGAGGCCTCTTAAAGGAAGAAAAATCTCCAAGGGAGAGCCATTGACTAGAATTAAGAAACTAGAAGAAGTCACAAGGGCCATGACCCATCTAACCCAGTTATGATCAAAACCGAACACTATGAGAACTTTCCTTATGTAGGTCCAGTTTACTTTGTCATATGCTTTAGCTATATCCAGTTGCATGATCATTCCAACTTTCCTCTTGCTAGTTAATGAGTGAACCACCTCATGAGCTTGAATGATGTTTTCTAGAATCTGTTTACCTTCAACATAACTGGATTGTTCCCTCGATACTAGAGAAGGAAGTAGAGGTTTGAGTTTGTTGGCCACTACCTTGGATATTATCTTGTAGACCACATTGCATAAAGAAATGGGTCTAAACCTTTTCGTAGTTTAAGTATTGTCCTGTTTCAGAATTAAGGAGATGAAGGAGGTATTGAGAACCTTCAAAATAGTTTTATTCAACCTGGAATCCTCCACAACCATCAATATATCCTATTTAACAATATTCCAGCAGGCTTTAAAGAAATACACATTAAAGCCATCTGGGCCTGGTGCTTTTCCATCCTACATATCTTTGAGGACCTCACTGACCTCCTTTTCAATCATTGGTCTGTTAAGGTTGAAATTGTCCTCTCTGGACACCAGCTTAGGAATATGTCTAGTCAAGTCCTTAATCAAATTCTCTCTTTCTGGGTTGTTCTCCTGAGCTATACCTCAGAAGTGTTGAACCAGCATAGCTTCTATTCCCTCATGGGATTGATGAATCTGCACCTCCTCATTCTTGATCGAGGAGATCATGTTGTGAGCTCTGTTGGCCATGGTGGATCTGTGAAAAAATATGGTATTGTGTTCTCCCCTTTTAGCTATTGAACTCGGGACTATTTTTCTCCAAAATATTTCCTCTTGTTTGCACGAGTTATCCCAGTCTTTATGATGTTTCTCAACTTGCTCATTTTTATCTTTATCAAAGCCTTCCTTGATCATGACTTGGTTGAGTTCCTACATTTTATTTTCAACAGATTTATTTTCAACAAAAATATTGCCAAAATCCTTCTTGTTCCAATCTTTAAGTCTCATCTTGATGTTCTTTAATCTTTTGTGTAGAAGGAACATTTTTGTTCCCTGAATCTGCAAATCTTCTGCCCACCATTTTTCAATATTTCTCATAAATTCTGGGTGAGAAAGCCATATATTCTCAAATTTGAAGGGTCTATTCCAAGGTGTCCCTATGCCTTGAATCTCCATTTGCACCAGCCAGTGATCAAAGCCTCCAAAGGGGAGAACCCTCACTATTATTTCCTTATCTATTAGCATAAGGTCCTCAGAGATTATGAATCTGTCTAACTTGGAGGCTACCTGACACTCTCCTCCTCTTGTATTATTCCATGTAAAGTAGCCATTATTTTTCTCCATGTCCACTAGCTTCATGTTATCTGTAAAGTTTTGAAAGGCCAAAGAGTCTTTGTTTAGAGTTATGGTTCCCCCTTTTTTCTCCGAAAGTGATTTGATCATATTGAAGTTCCCTCCCATGATCCAAGGTATTTCAGCATGTCTATCCCTGAGATCCACAAGGGATTCTATAAACCAAAGTTTTTCATCTATCCTTTGAGGGCCATAACCATTCGTGACTAGATAGGTTTCCCTATCCCCAACAGGCTGAATGACCACTGATAAATAATTCTTAGATTCCTCAGCATCTATTATGTTTATTCTTTGGGTATTCCAGCGAGTGAGAATACCTCCTGATGAATTTACTGCTTTAACTTCTAGAAACTCAAATCTACTGAGCCATTTACTATGTATATGTCTTAACTTTTTAATGGAACATTTCATTTCCTGGATAAAAATTATATCCGGAGCTTCATGTTTTAGTCTATTACTAAGCATTCTCCGTTTTCTTTTACTGCCTAGACCTCTAATATTCCAAGATGTAAACTTCATATTTAAAGATTAGTAAAGGAGTAGCTAGCTAGATCTTTCATCTTACCTAAGTCTATCATGAGCTTTCCACATTCCATCAATAGCTCATTCCGCTTTTTCCTACCTATTTTCCTTCCTGGGTTTCTAGGTGCTAAACCTGAAGTCATTTTTATTGTTTTCACTCCTTTATTGCTCTGCCTACCAATGTTTGTTTCCCCCTCCGAACCCTTAGCCTGAGTTCTCCATAAATACAACTGCTATATTCTATTGAAATCTTCTTGAGGTAACGATTCTAGCCCCCCGATTGTTCCCTAAATTAAGAACCACTCCAGATCTAGGTGTTCTCTATCAAGAATCTCCTGGAGCTCATTTTCCTCCAGTTCCATCTCACTTTGGGTCATTTCCTAATCCATCTCTGGTTTTGTATCACTCATCATAATCTCTTTCTGTTTATCATTTTCCTGTGATTGTTCCCTGTTTTCTTCTTTCTCCTTCTCCCCGTGACTTCCTTCCCTTGCTTGATCTTTTGTTGTTAATTCTTCATCCGCTTCGAGAACTTGGAACTCGCTCTGACTAATCTTTTGTTCTTCCTTTTGTTATTGCTTTGGCCCTCTTTTCACACCTTTTCCTTTGTGTACCACTTTATGAAAACTATCAATGTCTTTCATTGTATTAGTTTTTCTCTTGTTGTTTGCTTTACTGAGAGGGTGGTCTCTAAGTAGGTGCCCATGTTCATGGCATCTACGACACCTAAATGGAATGTGTTCATAGTCTACTCTTTGTACCCATTCTTCATCAAAAACCTCCAGGATTACTTCATCTGGAAGAGCTCCGAATAAATCCATATTCACACATGTCCTTGCAAAGGAGGTGTATTTTTCCCTTCTTGTGGCTTCAAAAGCTTTAACAAACCTACCTAATTTTTTACCTATGGCAGCTAGCGATTCAGTTTGCTAGTAATATAGAGGTAGACAATAAAGTCTCACCCAAACCGGGACCGAAGTGAAAGTTTGACACTCCGGCACAAAATTCATCATCCATGGCCTCATATAAAGACATGTTGCTGTGTAGAAGTAGGGCCCTCCTTCAAACACTCTGTCTTTATCTTCAATGTTTGTGAACACCACCGTGAAGAAACCCTTTGACCCAAGATGTAGATCAATACTCCCTTTAGGTTTCCAGTGGTATTTGATCCATGTTTGTAAAGCTTTTCCAGTGGGCCATAAACCCATGAATTTACAGATGATTGCAAAATTACGCATGTGGTCCCTGTGCGCCTGTAGCGCTAGGTCATTTAAAACCACTTTGGGAGTGATTTCAGCTTTGGGTTTACAAGTTCCCTTGTGTTTTTGTCTCTTGTTCCCTATTTTTTGTCATATTCCTCCTTGTCTTTTGTGCCATTGTTCTCCTTCAATTTGGTTCCTTCTATTTCTTCTTCCATTTTTCTTCTTCCTTCCTCAATGGTAACTCTGCCATTTTCTCGAAGTTTCTTGTCCTTATTGGCCACAGCTTCCTTGTAGGAGGGAGTGGAGCTCCCTCCTCTGCAATTTTCCATGGAAAAAAACCTCTACAGTAGACTGTAACCCTAGCTGTTCATTGTTTTCTCCCACACTCCAACCATCCTCACTGCCATTTTCCTATCATTAAATGTATGTAGTCTTCTCATTCTCATTAATCATGATAGGTGTTAATTAACAAATGGCATGGTAAATTTTTAATCAAGTTTTGTAAAAAAACAATTTAAACAAGGTTTAATCATGTGATTTAGATATGTAGGGAAGTTAGTGGTGTAAATTCCATCCATTGATATTGTGACAACGATGAGAATATACTAGCATCTTTAAATTTAAACAGCCAGATCAATTTTTTTATTTGCTATTTATATATGTAGAAATTTCTTCCAACAACTTTGATCTGAAGCCCCAATCATCCTCAAAGTAGTAAATTCTTCGTTCAATGCAAGGTTGACCAAATTGGAAATGATCTAATTCTTCCATTGACCATATAGAAGTGGAGTCATCATTGACAACCCATATCAATTTATCGATGTATATTGCGAATGACATACGACATATGTCAATGATTGGGACAAATGAAAAACCCCATTCATTTTTTATTACATCAAACGAGTAGATTGTATACCCATACCGAGGATAATCTTCATACTCATTCATTTTTCATTACATCAAACCAGTAGATTGTATACCAATACCGAGGATAATCTTCATGCTCGTTGTCGAGATAGAGACAAAATAATTTACTTTTATAAAACAATCCATTCTTGGTGGATGAAGTGCCACCAAATGGAACATGAACCCTTTTCCATACCCTATCAAGACTACCCCAAACATAAAATTTATACTAAATTCTATCATACATATGTTTTAGAACATCCTAGACATATTTTTTGTTGCTCACATTCTCCAATAATGAAAAGAATCCCCAGTCTCCAATTCGTATTGGCCCTATGTTTTTAAAGTCCTTTCTAAATGGAATTGTGACAAAATGGTTGTGTGTATGGGAGAATTCTATTGGTAAGGATAAAAACACCATTGGTCCAACAATAGACTCTACTTTGTCTCTTGAATCTATGAATCGCAAATGAAAATTAGATATGTGCCCATTCTTATTAAGGTATTCAGAAGTAAAATAATTGTCTCCACTATTGAGGAAAGGAACCATAAATCCAAATTTGTTCATAGAGACATACTTGCAACGTAATAAGAAAGAAGGGTTTTGCAAAACATTCTTCCCTTTCTTACAAACATTGCTAAACTTTATCACAATCGATAAAGGGACACATCAGAAGACAATTTGAAGCATTTAAAATGGAATACAACTCCATATAGCTGGATCCCCTTATCAAACAATGAAATCACCTAACAGAAAAAAAGAAAAACACTTTTGATATCAAAAAAACAATTTAATGTTGAATAAAATTAAAATTAACACATATACATAATTTACCATCTAGACATACGGAAAAACTTCACATATACATATTGTATAAAATCAAATGAGCAATCATAACATTATTACAAAAGCAACTCCATATAGATGGATCCATGATCAAATAATGAAATAACCTAACAGAAAAAAGAAAAACACATTTGATATCAACAAAACAATTTAATGTTGAACAAAATTAAAATTAACACACATACATAATTTACCATCTACACATACAGAAAAACTTCAAATATATAGATTGTATAAAGTCAAATGAGCGATCATAACATTATTACAAAAACGAGAAAAATTCCACAATGTTTTAAACCTAATCCCTATAATCCAAGATTATTAATGTTAGTGAACCTATAACGTCTATGATTATTATTGATGTTATAATGTTTCTACAAATATATTTATAATATCAATATCAATTTTTCATTTTGAATATAAATATTAACATTAAACCAATTTTTGTGATGTTAAAAACCCAAACTTCAAAACCTAATGTTATAAATTAACACAATGCTACATGAACCAAATATTTTAATCCTAACATCAATGAACCCAAATGAAGCTAAATCTATTAAGTTCAATGTTTAATAAAAATATTTACATAAAAAAATATTCACATCAATGTATAGATGCAAAATATATTTTTACATATATTTCTAAGTTTAGCATTAATATCTATATTTAATAATAATACTAAAAAAAAATATTATTATTAATATTAGTTAACACTAAAAGAGATATTGATGTTTAATATTAATACAAAATAGATATTAATATATTGATGTTTAATATATTCTAGAGATTTTATATTGAATACATTAAATTGAATTAATAAGAAATTAACATAATTTATTATTAATAGAGATTTTACATGGATTCTCAATTTATTTATTTAAATCTAAATGATTTCTTTTAATATATAAATATTTTATATCAAATCAAAATGTATTATTTAATTCTATTACATAAAATAGAGTTTATATTGGAAACACAAAATTAAATTAATAATAAATTTTAGATGGTTTACTGTCAACACAATTTTGACATCCATTCTTAATATTTGTTTTTAAATCTAAATGAACTAAATTCTAAATTCTTTTCTATGTCTTTTTTTTTTCTAATTTTTGGATTACATAAAATATATTTTATTATTTAAAATCTATAAAAATATGTTTTACATAAATCTAGTACATATAATAGATGACACTTCTATTAAAGTTTGGTGCATGAAACGCTTTAGTTAACAATAGGGTTCCATTATATGTGTTCCATTATATGCATATTTACTCCCATGTAACCTCAAATTTGGTACCATAAATAGAATACTTTAATTTGGAATCTACTTTGTATAAATATAAAATAACTCATTATCTATATATATATATATATATATATATATATATATATATATATATATATAATTGGTCACCACATTATATGAGATGACATATGACATGTAAAAATAATATACTTTAATTTGGCATAGACTTTGTATAAGGATAAAATAATTGTATATATATATATATATATATATAGATATAGATAGATATATACATATATATGGCATATGACAATTTATATTGAAAAAGTATTGGCCTTAGCCATAAATAAAATATTTTAATGACCATATTAAATAATATAGTTTTATGTAAGTTTATATTAAAAGAAGAAAACAATTTCTTTATTTATTTTTTATTGTAAGAAATATATGTAATTTATTCCATTCTTAGTATCAAGTTGATATATAAAATTTAGGATATATCAATAGTAACAAAATGTTTAATAGTGAATTTTTCTATAGAGAATTTTTTTATTTTATTAATAGCTTAGATTTGCTATGTTCTTTCCTTAATATGGAGTTATATGTAACATTTCAAATATTAATACCAATTTTTTTTTATAAAAATGAAATATTGTATAGGGGATATTCTTATTATATGACATATATATGAGAGAATTCTTATTATATAAATATTTTTTAGAAACATTTGTAGTTGAGAGGTGCACTACAAGACCATAGATTTAAAAAATAATAAAATAATGTTGATATTAAAAGCAAAAAAGCAAATATTGTTATCCTTAAATAAAAAAAAAATTCTAGGTTTAGTGAACATGTAATAAAAATATGCTATCAATCAAATAAACTATTCCAATAACCATTTTAAATAAGAAACAATCTATATAATAATGTTATATTTAAAAATAATAAAACAATACTTTCAATAATGAATTAACAAAAAAATTGTAATAACAAAAAAATTAATATACATCATTAAAAAATACTTAGATTTCTAGGTTAATTCAAAACCCCTTTATATAGAGATAGGTAATTGAAAGTAAAGAAAAGAAATACTTTTTTCACAACTTTTTATGGAGTTGAAAAATGCCATATAAAAATAATATAATTGAAAACAAAGAAAACACAATTAAAAAAAATACAAAGAATTTGGTCACAACAACTAATTGAGATGATGTGCATGATTCAAAAGATGAGGGAAGCTCTTGAGATTGAAAATTAGACTAAATTTTTCCTTTCAATTGGTTGTTGTGCATAGTTGTAGACCCAATGAGCTCAAAATTAGATAATTTGACATCCAAAGGTTTGTGGGAAGTTTCATGATCTATTAGTTACTAACATTGCAATACAATTACCAAAAGACACTTCAATTGCAAAGGGAGTGCAAAGAACAACTAGCATAATAGAATACCATAACCTATTCAAATGAAAATAATGCTAACCCTAGAAATAAAGAATTGATTGAGATCCATTTTGTATGAATTGACCACAAGAGAATTTTTTTTTAAAAGATGGCAAGATATCAAATTTGAATCTGCCCAAACAAAGACCAATAGACTTTGAATGACCTTGACGCAGATATTTTGGTGCAAGCTTCTAATACTAAAAAAAAAGTCTCAGAACAAATCATCCACAAGCATCTGGACAAAAAGAGAAAAGAAAAAATTCTTTGGCCTAAAGAGAACTAAATTACCAGAAGAATGTGCATATATAATCTACAAAAGGATTAGCAAGGATGTAACCCAAAGAATTGTTGTCACATATGAGGTGACAATGACAAACAAAGGCATGAGGTGACAATGACAAACAAAGGCTAAGGTAGAAAGTAATGCAGAGAACATAAGGTGACAGTGACAAACAAAGGCTAAGGTAGAAAGTAATGCAAAGGACATAAGTATAATTTTTAGTACGCAAAATTGTAGGAGCAGAGATAACAAGAGATAGAGACGCAGATGATAGTGACATAGGCAGTGAATATTGCAAGAACCCTTATTAATTGGGATTATATCCTTTTTTATGTCCTTTAATACTCTTAGTGTTATATTGTTCATAGTCATTAGGCTCTAAAGTAACTGTACAAATCTATTGGCACAAGAAAGAATAAGACAAACCTATATTTTAAATGATTACCTTGAAGATCCAAAAAGATAATGGTTTGATGTATTACACATTACAAATACAATTATAGCAACTGTACAAATCTATGGCACAAGAAAGAATAAGACAAACCTATATTTTAAATGATTACGTTGAAGATCCAAAAAGATAATGGTTTAATGCTATTGGAACATTAATACATTGTCGAGTTGGTAATACACATTTATTGCTTGGCAAAACTTTTTTTTAGTTACATTTACTGTCCAGCTAGGAATAAAAAAAATTGTATCCAATGGTGGTTTATTATCAAGCCAGCAATAGAAGTCAAATTAGTTTTTACTATCCCAACAATAATAAAAATCAAGAGAGTTTTTATTTTCCAGCTAGCAAGCAAAATTGGTAGTCAAAGTTCTGACTACATACAATATAATTGTAATCACACCTGGCAGCAGCGTTGGTTATTATTGGGAGCAGCGTATATAACTTGCACTCATAATGTGTTAGCCAAAACCTGTTGAAGATATTCATATATATAATTGCATTACAAAGCAAATGAACTTGAGTTAACATTATTATTCTTGTAGAACCAACGTTAATATCCATTAGCATCATTAAACTTGCAGCAACAAACTTTGGAGCAACATTAAATGTTACTGGAGCAACGTTAAATGTTACTGGAGTTGCATTATGCATTTGGAGAGCAGTGTTCATATATCTTGCTTTCATAATGCATTAATCAATGGATAATATTCAATAGTTAATGGGAAGCTTTCACCTAATGGTGGTTTCATTCTAATGGCAGCGTTGGAGTGCGTTGAGGACAATGATATTTGCAGTACAATTTTCTGCAATGGGTTGGGGTTGAATTGAGTTCGAACAACATTATACGTGCGTTGAGGACAATGATATTTGTAGTGCAATTTTGTGCAATGGGTTGAATTGAGTTTGAACAACATTATACAGTTATATACTCAATACAATGCAATGTGTTGAATTGAGTTGAGTTGCATTACAATGCAATTCGCTCTTCCAACCACATTACAATGCAATATAATGTGAATACAACATTCTTCATATATATTAGTGCTAGTTATTTATATTCTGAAACTTTTATTATGCCATTGCATTTTTTTTGTGGTGGAACCTTTCAATGGTGTGCAACGTTCAAGACATGGATTGCGTATGAAATGGAATCATGGAGATATTACTTGTACTTTTATAAATTAGGGTTTTGTGCCCTAACATGATATACGCACAATTTTTAATGGAGTAATATTATTTTTTATAGGGAGCAACATTATTTTAATATGTATTGGAGCACCATATTGTATATAATATTGTATATATCAATAATGGAGAAAAGTGTAGGGTTTGATAAACAACATTGAGAGAAGTGTACGGTGGTATAAACAACTTTGGAGAGCGTTCATTGATATGGCAATAGAATTGAGCATTGGATACAACGCAACGTTAATATGAACATTAATATATATTATGTTGAGCAGCGTTAACTCATTTTCAGAGCAGTATTGATCATTGTTGGGAGCAGCAACGATATATAATGGAACGAGATTAAGTGAACCAAAAATAAAAATAAAGGAAAAATTAAAAATAATTTTTTAATCCCCCATCTCATTTGGAAAATATCCACGAGTGGCCGATGACGGCTGGAGGATAGAGAGAAAATAGTATTTGGGCTTATACTTTGGATAAGAAGTAGTGAAAGTTGACAAGACTTTCAGAGGTTAAGGCTAACAGGTTTTTGAGTTGGTTATAGAGCCAATGGAAGCTGGGATATAGAGCTATTGGAACCTTTTGAAAAAAGATCTTTGAGTATAGAGTTCTAGACTGGAGCTAAATTAAAATTGTATTTCTAAACTGTACAAAGGAGAAAAATTTTGGGTTAAATCTTGGGAGAAAATTAGATTTCCAGTCTCATGGTATTGCCCTTCCTCTTTAATCTTTGTGGGAGACTAGATAGGACAGATAAGTACTTGTCTGATGTTTAACTCCTTTTATGGTTTCTTTATAGAAGAATGTACATTATAATGAAAAATGATCGTTATTATGTTAAAGTAAATCTTTGTGTCATAAGAAGAGAGGGAATTTAATTCTTTAGAGAAGTCTTTTGTGTAGTAATAAGGAATGGAAATTGTTGAGATAGTAAAGTTGGTACAAAACAAAGAAGAAAATTCATTTAAGCTATAGCAATGAGATAATGGAGTTTTTTTAACAGTAAAATGAAAGAGCTAAACAATGTTTATTATGATAGGAAATATCTTGGATTTTTTCCTTAAAAGTAAAAAAATGTATTTCCTATTATGGGTGCTAGAGGAAAGATAAAGAACCTCAGAAATAGTTGATCTGGATTTAATGTTGAAAGCTTAAAGTATGCAGAAAGTATTGAAGGGTATGGTTTTTGTGTGCATTGGTTAAGACGCAATGGTTAAGCCTCGAACTATCAAGTGATGCTAGTCCAAGAATAGTCTAGAAATGAGGCAAATGATGCCTAGCTAAACACAGTAGGGCAAAGGGCAAGTCCCGAATAACCCTGGTCCAACCTGCTGTGGGACTGTCTCAAGGGGGGAAGAATAAGAGATATTAACAAGTCATTTTTTTTAAACTGAAATACTCTAATGGCTATACCAACAAAGGCAATCAGTACATATATTCAAGAAATCTCATGAGAAAGGAATTTTACTTCTTCCTGCTACCATTACAATTTCAACCTAGAAGAATAGTAGGAAAAATAATTATTTTCTCTCTAAGACTATGTCTATAAGCATCACATTTCTAACTACAAGACTAAAAACTATTGTATACAACCCTAGTCGTCACAGTAGGTCAAGAAAAGGAAGACTCTAAAAGATTGTACACCTTTCTTAGCAGATAGAAGCGGTGAGAAGCCCCTTCAAATCGTTCCAGTAATCCTTTGAACAAATTGTAATTGGATATTGCTTCGCTTCAACAATTGCAACAACCCAAGCACTAAGCACTAAGAAATGCATGGATCGAGGGAGCACTTCTTTCCTTATAATAGATGGAGTGGTGATGAATAATAGGTACAATAAATATTTAATGACAATATGAAATGCTCACCCAAGCAACCTTGCTCTTATTCCTCCATATTACAATCCTACATGGAGTGCTGAGTAATAAAGCATAAAACATAATATTTAATGACATGGCCATGAATAACAATAAATATTTAATGACAATTTGAAACGCTCAGCCTTGGTCCTCCACGTTTCCATATATTCCTCCAGGTTTTAGTGTGCAAAAGGTTGTAAATGAACCATAATAGGCACAATAAATATTATTATTGAAAACAGGTACAAGAAAAGAACGAGTACTCATACTAAAAAGGAACATTTAAATGAACCATAATAGGCACAATAAATATTAGTATTGAAAACAGGTACAAGAAAAGAAAGAGTACTCATACTAAAAAGGAACATATGGAACGCAAAATATGTATATTAATATTAAAGTAATCTTAATATTGAAAACATTAATATTATATTCCAAATTTATATATAGAATTCAAAATCATAAAATAAATTTGAATATTACAAGATAAAAATAACACCTTAATTAATCTCAACAAATAATTATAAATATAAAAATAAAAATAAAAAATCATATATTATCAATATAATTTATATTGAAATACATTATCAATTTTCATGAATTGATTTGTGAAATGGAAATGTTGTATAACTAATAACAATCAAATTAAGAAGCATAACTACATTATATAAATTTCAAAATGCTAAATTATAATTAGTCCAATAAAAATTAGAATATTACATTTTTTTCACATTTATTACAATGTTTTACAAATTTTGCATAGTACTACATTTTTAATTTTAAAGCTATAAAGCCTGAATGAAAAAGTGAATTTATTTGAAATTTTTTTTTTTTTGTCAAGGTTATGTCTCTACAAGTTATTATTAAGAACATAAAAGCATAAAATTGATAGACAGGTTAATGAAACCAATGGACACATGTTATTTGGAATTGGACATACGTTATCAATGCTCTGAAATGGATAATCATCTTTTTCGAAATACACCTTTCCACTACTATGACAAGTGTAACATTTTGTAGTCTTCCCATTCTCATTAATCTTGATAGGTGACAATTAACAAATGGCATGGTAAAGTTTTAATCAAACTTTGTAAATAATTAATTTAAGTAAGGTTTAATCATGTGATTTAGATATGCAAGGAAGCTGGTGGTGTAAATTCCATCCATTGGACGGTGATTGAAATATGATGACCCTTTCAAGAACTATCTTCAATAGGATGACCCTTCCACTTGACTAGGTACTACAAATATTCCTTCCTTTGAGTCCGTCTCGCCACCTGGGTATCTAGGATCTATTCGATCTCTAAAGGCTTTGCTGGGGCATTTTCTTAATCCATGAATCATTCTCTTTTTGTGTGTCTCATGTTCGCCTTTCAGAACTGTCTTCTTCATCTGTTGCAGTGTAGGGGTATAGATCTGCCACATTGAAAATGGGTGAAATTCCAATACTTGGGGCTAACTGCAATTCGGAAGCATTCACAGAAAACTTCTGAAGAATCTTGCAAGGTCTGATTTTTTTCCATTTCAACTTGTTGTAAACGCCTTTACGAAACCTTTCCTTGCATAGATGTGCTAATACTAGGTCTCCTACGTTGAATTCTACCTCCTGTGTTTTCAAATCTGCCTTTTTCTTGTATCTTTGACTATTTTCCTGTAATTTTAATTTCACATGTTCATGAAGATCGTTGATTGCCTTTGCGAAATCTTCCCCGTCAGCACTCTTGCTCTCCAACTATCCCAAATCCTGTAACTCATGTACTCCATGTGTGTGCATTCCGTATAGGATCTAGAAAGCACTACTGCTCGTGCTTCGGTTGGGTGAATCGTTATAAGCAAATTTTGCTTATGCATGCACATGATCCCACTATCAAGAATTTTCTCCAACCAAACTCCTCAATAAGTTTCCCAGACTTCAGTTCACCATTTCGGTTTGACCATCAGTCTACGGGTGATAAGCTGAGCTGAATTTTAGTTTGGTCTAATTTTTTCCATAGGGTTTGCAAAAATGTCCTCTAAACTTAATGTCTCGATCCAAAACAATAGACTTTGGCAAGCCATGTAATCTAACTATCTCGGTAAAGAACAAATGTGTTACATGTGTGGCGTTAGTGGTTTTCCTGCATGGAATGGAATGTTCCATTTTGGTGAAACGATCCACCACCACCATGATGGAATTGAATCCCCATTGTGTCTTTGATAGACCTAAGACAAAGTCCAAACTAACAAGGTCCCATGGTCTATTCGGAATAGGTAAGGGTGTATATAACCCTGTGTTCTAGTTGCATCCCTTTGCAAGCTGACACACTTTGCATCTAGTCACAAACCTCTGTACTTCTCTACGCATCTTTGGCCAATAGTAAAAGTGACTCAACTGATCCAAGGTCTTATCTATGCCAAAATGTCCGGCTAAACCTCCATTATGCTTTTCCTGGATTAATTTATCTCTCATAGAACATTCCAGAATACACAACTGCCCTCATTTGAACAACAACCCTTCCTGCATATTATAGTCCAGCCATGAACTGTTATCTCTCAACAACAAATTTTGGCAAGCTTCATAAGCTTCCTTAAAATCTACATCTACGTCATACAAGTCATTAAGATGTTCAAATCCTAGTACTTGTATCGTACTTTCCTGTAGGATCAAATTCCTCCTACTTAACGCATCTAACACTTTGTTGGCTTGACCGCTGATGTGTTTCAACACAAATGTAAAACTCTGCAAGTACTTCACCCACTTCACATGTTTATGGTTCAGCTTATGCTGTTGCATAATATACTACAACGCAAAATTGTCTAAAAACAAGACAAATTTGTTGGCCAATAGGTAATCCCTCCAATGCTTCAACGCTTGAACCACTGCGTAAAATTCATTATCATAAGACATGTACTTCTACCTACTTTCATTTAGTTTCTCACTAAAATAGGCTACCGGCTTGTCCTCTTGACTAAGCACTGCACCAATGGTTGTCCCACTGGCATCACAACAAACTTGAAAAAGTTTGTTAAAGTCTGGTAACCTCAAAATCGGTTTTTCAGTAATTTTCCTTTTGAGCAGCTGAAAACTCTTCTTTTCCATTTCTGTCCAATATAAAGGTTGATTTGTCTTCTTAATGGTGTCCAACATGGGTGCAAAAATCCCACTGAAATTTTTCATAAATTTCCGATAAAAACTTGTCAATCCATGGAAACTCCTTACCTCAAACAAACTTTTGGGGGATGGCCAACTAACTATGACTGCAACCTTTTCCGGATCCATTTTTAGTTCATTCTCGAAAATTACAAATCCCAAATAAATTAATTCTTTCTTGAAAGAAGAACATTTCTTCAAATTTATCAGTGATTTATTCTGCTGTAATTTTTCCAATACATACTTCACATGTCAAAAATGTTCCTCCTTCATTTTGTTGAATATAAGTATATCATCCAGATATACAATCACGAATTTCCCAATGAATTCCTTCAGCATCTCGTTCATCAACTGCATGAATGTGCTAGGGGCATTTCTCAATCCAAATGGCATAACCAGCCATTCGTACAAGCCCTCATTAGTCTTGAAAGTTGTCTTCCACTCGTCACCTTCTCAAATTTTGATTTGGTGGTAGCCGATTTTCAGGTCTATCTTTAAAAAGTACACTGATCTACTCAAATAATCTATCATACCATCCATCCGAGGTAAAGGGAACCTATACCTGACAGTAATCTTGTTAATGGCTCAGGAATCCATGCACATTCGCCACTCACCTCCTTTCTTGGGAGTTAAAACAATCGAAACTGCACAAGGGCTTAACTCTCCTGAATGAGTCCTTTAGCTAACAACTCCTACACGTGCTTCCATATTTCTTCATTATCCTTTGGACTCATCCAGTAGGCAACCTTGTTTGGAAAACTGGCTCCTGGAATAAAATCAATATGGTGACTAATGCTCTGCTTCGGTGGTAATTTGTCCAATAGATCGTTTACCACAATATCACTAAACTCTTGCAGCATGTCCTGTATTTCTTTAAGTAAGTCAGTGACTTCAGTATGGATCAATATTGGTTTTGGCCTTCGCACAACTACATACTTCACCTCATCATCCTCCATCTGTCGCAAAAACTCTTTTCTGCCTAACAGTAGTGCTTTTGTCCCACTGGTTTCTGCAGCTTCCTCTTCCTTCATGGGCACTAGGGTATGCTTTATCCCATCTTTAACAAACTTGTAACAATTTGTTGCCCCATCATGGATGACCTTCCTATCATACTGCCATGGTTTGCCCAACAGAATATGGCACACATCCATAGGCATGATATTGCAAGTCACCTTGTCCTTGTACTTGCCAATATGAAACTCTACTTCACACTGCTCATTGACCAGTAGTTGGTGGCCTTTCTGCAACCATGACACCCTGTATGGGGTTGGGTTCTTCAACTTCTTCAAACCCAATTTTCCCACCATTTCAGTAGCTACTAGATTATCAGTACTTCCACTGTCTATAATTAATTTGCAGCATTTCCCATGCGACTTGCATATAGTCCGAAACAATGCTTTCCTCTATGTTTGATCAGCTACTTCATCATCTGGTTTTAATAATACCTTGTTCAGCACCAAGGTTTCCCCAATCTTTGGCATATTTTCCACCTCCTGTGGCGATGCCTCTGCTTCATCAGGCTAAGCGACATATGCTCCCCCCTGCTTAGTTTATTCATGTTTAGGACATTCAAAGGACCTGTGTCCCCACTTGTGACACTTGTAACACTGATAGGCATTTCCTCTGCCTCTGCCATTACCTCTTCCCTGCTGGTATGACCTTCCTCCTCTAGTGTTACCTTCCCTTCCACTCTGCTCCGAAGTCTTCGAACTACTACCCTCTTCATTGCTGTTGGCAGTCCTACCTTTGCTAAAGGTTTGTCCCCGACCTCTATAAGAACCACGTCCTCTCATGGCATTTTGTTTCCTAGTAATATTTTCCTCCGCCTTCAAAGCACTCTGATAAGCTTCCTCTATGGTCTTAGGGGAAAGAATACTAATTTCATCTAGGATCTCCATTCGTAGACCATTCACAAACCTCGTTGTTTTCTCAGGGGTATCTTCAACATAGCTAGCTCTCAGGTTAACTTTATAAAATTCTTCATTATATTCCTTTACAGTCATCATTCTTTGCTTCAGGTTATGTACTAGTCTATAAAGGGAAATTTGATAATCTTCAAGAAGAAACTTGCTCTTCATCCTAGCAACCGTCCTGTCCCATTTTTTAATCAATGGTTTGTTTAATCTCCTCCTTTCTTCCTGTACACTGTCCCACCATAAAGTTGCATGTCCCTTCAATTTGGTGACAACAAACCTGATCCTCTTGTCCTCACTAGCTTCTTCATACTCAAAATATATATCTAGCTCACTTATCCAGTCTAACAATGCCTTTGTGGACAAACTGCCATCATAATTAGAGAGCTCTGGTCTTGGCTTGCTGCTAGCCAAAAAAACTGACCTCAATAGTTTAATTTCCCGTCCTTCATCATCTGACCCATCCGTCGTCGCTATGTCTTCCTCCTCACTGTCATCCACACCTTCCGGATCTCTACGCCTTCTTGCTTCCACTGCTACCAAACGTGTAGTTAAATTCCTAATTTCTTCTCGTATCCCTTCATCTGCTACGCTTCTGATGCATGTTCCTTAACCCATTCCTCCTACCTCCATTTTTTTTACTGAGAGGAAAGGACAACCTACTTTGATACCAAAAATTGGCGGAAATCACGAGGAGACGCATGGCTATTGAACATTTAATTCTAGATAAAATGTGAACAGAATTGAAAAGAAAGAAATGTAGCTCTCAGGTGTGGCCTGCACCTGGAGACTACACTCACAAAACAGAGAGATCACTCTCGTACACTCTATTCATCATCAATGAAAGATTACATCATTAAATACAATACTAGGAATTAGGAAGTTGCACCCAAACCCCTAAACTTTAGGAACTAATCCTAAACTAGGGAGAACGTTACAACAATGTAACCATTTTCTCCATTAATACAAAATAATATTAATTATTTTTAACTCCCCCCCTTAATGGAGAAAGGGTTCTCCTAGACTCCTAGCATCCTTCTAAACAATTCAAATTTCACTCGTGCAAAAGGATTTGTAAAAATATCAGCCACATTGTCACAAGTTTTACAATATTCAACAACAATTTCTTTTGACTGTATTTTCTCTCTAACAAAATGCAATTGAGTGGCTATATGTTTGTTGTTTTTGTGAAACACTGGATTGTATGCTAATTTAATGGTGCTCTGGTTGTCACTTTTGATGGAAGTGGGATTCTTCTGTTCTTTTCCTGCATCTTTGAGAAGCCTTCTCAACCAAATCGCTTCACACGTTGCTGCACACAATGCTTGATACTCAGCTTCACACGAAGACAAGGCTACAGTACTCTACTTCTTGCTGCTCCATGCTATGACCCCAGATCCTATGTTGAATGCGTAACCTGTGATGGACCTCCGATCATCCAAGTTACCTGCCCAGTCTGAGTCTGAAAAAACTACTAGAGTAACATCAGATACATCAGTGTATAAAATACCATAATTAACAGTACCACAAAGATACCTCAACACGCTCTTTGCTGCTACCCAGTGACTTTCAAGCGGTTTCGACATGAATTGGCTCAACACACTAACAGAGTATGCCAAGTCAGGTCTGGTTGTTGTAAGATATATCAAGCTGCCAACCAGTTGTCTGTACATTGTGGCATCAACCTCTTTAGTACCATCGTCACTGCTCAATTTCAGATTCTGCTGCAAAGGTGTCGCTGCTAATCTACATTGATCCATACCAAACTTTTCCAATAGATTTTTGGCATACTTCCCTACGGTAAGAAAATTTTGCCTAGTATCTCTACATACTTCTAATCCCAGAAAGTAGTGAAGGCTTCCGAGATCTTTCATCTCGAAAACTTGTGCATAAGCCTTTTGATTCCTCTGATTAAATATCTGCATTTCCTGTTATAATCATGTCATCCACATACAAAGAAATCAAAATAATCTGCCCCTGATTATTGTACTTGGTATACAAATTTGGGTCATATAAACTTCTATGGAAGCCATGCTCTACAAAGAAAGAATAAACCTTTTCGTACCAAGACCTAGGTGCTTGCTTTAAACCATATAAAACCTTTTTCAATCTGCAAACAAGATGTTCATGCCCCTGCTTTACAAATCCTTCTGGTTGTACTAAGTAAATTTCCTCTTTTAAATCACCATTTAAAAATGCAGATTTAACATCAAGCTGGTGTAATTCCCAATTACATTTAGTAGCTAAAGCAATAAGCATTCTGATTGTATTTAACTTTGCTACATGTGCAAAAGTATCATCAAAATCTATACCTTCCTGCTGTGAATATCCTTTTGCAACCAGCCTAGCTTTTAATTTCTCTATACTTCCGTCTACATTCATTTTTGGTTTAAACAGCCATTTACATCCTATGGGTGTTTTATTCTTAGGAAGCTCAACTAAATCCCAAGTATCATTTCTAAGAACTGATACCATCTCTTCATTCATTGCAACTCTCCATTCCTTAAATTGACTAGCTTCTTTGTAATTAGAGGGTTCTACAATGTTCAAAACCTTTGACATCAAAGCATAGTTTCTCAATTTTAATGGTAATTGAGTCTTCCAACCTGATCTCCTTGGTAGGGGACTTACCTCAAATTTGTTTTCTTCTGCTACAACTGGGCTTGCATTATTACCTTCTTGTTGTTCTTCTTTTTTCTCTTCTTTCTGCTCCTGCTCTCTTTCATCCTCGCTGCTTTCCTCCAGCAACAATGGAATGTGCCAATCATCACCAACGTCATCTTTCCCTTCCTGTACCTGTTCATGAAACACTACATCCCTGTTTGCAAATGTCTTACGAGACTCAGGATTGTATAATTTATATGCTTTAAATTTTGTGCCATAACCAACAAAGATGCATCTAACTGCTTTAGGGTCTAATTTCTTCCTATTAGCTTTGGGTATATGGGCAAATGATTTTGACCCAAATACTCTTAGATGGTTTACTACTGGTTTAAATCCATATAGAGCTTCAAAAGGGGTTTTGAAGCAAAGATACCTGGTAGGACTTCTATTCTTCAAATATAAAACAGTGTTGATAGCCTCTGCCCAAAAACTATTAGACAGACCCTTACCTTGTAGCATGCTCCTTGCGCACTCCACGAAGGTTCCGTTTTTGTGCTCTGCAATTCCATTCTGCTGTGGTGTGTGTGGAACTGTATACTGTTGAACAATCTCGTGAGATTTGTAGAATTTCATGAATTCCCTTAGCTTGTATTCTCCCCCTTGATCAGACCGGAGAATTTTTATACTCTTACCAAACTGTTTTGCCACCAAGGTTTTAAATTCTATAAAGCACTGGAAAGTCTGACTTTTCTTCTTCAAAAAATAAACCCATGAATATCTAGTGCAGTCATCAGTAAATAACAGAAAATAATATGCTCCTCCTAGCGACCTTGTCTGCATAGGTCCGCATACATCAGTGTGCACTAGTTCTAAAATATCTGTTTCCTTCCTCCTATCATGCACAGGAAATTGTTCTCTATGCATTTTTCCTAAGGCACAAACATCACAATTTAACTGAATATTACGAAAGATAGTGAGACCCTCAACCATACCTTTCTTCTGTAATAACATGAGGTCCTGCAAGTTCAAATGACTGAACCTCTGATGCCAGAGTTGTTCGGCTATCGATCCTCCTACAACCATGGCTTGCTTTGGTATACTTTTTGCATCCAGTCTGTATAGGCTTCCAACTCGCATGCCTGTTGCAACTATTTCATTCCTGCAATCCTTTATCACACAATGAGTCTTGAAGAACTCGACTTGCATATCTTGATCAGCCATCATGGATACAGATATCAGATTTTTCTTAATTCCAGGTACATATAAAACATTTGTAAGGTGAATAATTTTTCCATTTGGTAACTTAACTGAAATCACCCCATAACCTTTAATCTCGTATCCACTATCATCTCCTAGATATATTTTTGATCCATTTATACTTTCTTCAAGACCATCAAAAAATTCCTCTTTACCTGTCATGTGAGAGGATGCTCCGGAATCGACATACCAAATATCGTCCTCATTAGATGCTGAAAGGGCACATTTGACTGTGAAGAGTCGAAATTCATGACTGAAGTCTTCTTCTTCAGCAAAGTATCCTCTGTGCTTTGCATTTGCCTACCTCCTCTTTGCATCATCAACCTCCTTCTTATAACATTCACTCTGTATATGACCATTCTTTCCACAATAATAACATTTCTTTTCAGAATGATTTGCAAGCATACCTTTATGAGAATGTGAATTCTTATGTGATGTTCCTCCTTTATGCTTTGATTGTTGCTGTGACTGCTTTCCTTTGAATGATTGTCGTTTCACCATCAGCGCAAGATCATCACTCTGGGGGTTCAATTTCTGCCGCCTCTCCTCCTCTTGCTACAAGATCCCTGTGAGATCATCAAATGTGGGCACTTTCTCCCTTGCCGATAATCCAGTGATGAACGTTTGAAAATCATCTCGCATCCCGTTCATTGTGATTGTGACAAGATCTTCATCAGACACCGTCACTCCGATGCCCCCCAATCCGTCTTTCACATCTTTAATTCGTGCAACAAATGCAATAGCAGTGTCCCTTTCGTCCATCCTCATTGAAAATAGCTTGCTTTTAAGTCCCAAGACATGGCTTGTGTTCTGGGTCTCATACAGATTTTTGATTTTCGTCGAGATGTCCACGGACGTTTTACAGTCTCTGATATGCGCAATGATGTTGTCCTTCACAGACATCTTCAACAAGACTTTGGCCTTGTTCTCTCATTTTTCCCAATCTTGCTCCTATGGCCCTGCATTCAGCTTCTGCTCATCACCTCTAACTATGGACCAAGCATTCGCACCCTCAAGCGAGGTCTGGATCTTAAACTTCCAATTCGTGAAGTTAGATCCATCAAGTTTACCAGACTCGTTAGGGTAAGATTCCATCATATTACTCATTCTGACTAGATCTACAAAATGAATCTACCCAACAACAAAAAACAGTACCTGTCAGATCGATCTGTCACCTCTGCCACCGATCTACAGTGTCTGGCAATCCCGCTCCAATGAGCAAATTTGACGTTTTCAATACAGTAGAAGAATTGATCTGATCAAAATTGATCCGATCTGCCTCTCTCGGATAGATGTGCAACTTCGCCGATCTGCACTCCTTGCAAACCGCCAAACAAATCTGAGGCTTCGCGAAGATCCCCTTGAAGGAAGATTGCCGCGTCCTCCTTTGTATCGGTGCTTTCCCGAGCGAAAAATCCGCTGCAATTAAAAATCGAGTAATTTTGCTAGCGCGATTAATCCGTAAAATTCCATGCTAATCGGGTGTTCTGACGCTTCGGCGCAATTAATCCCCAAACAATCACGCCAATTCCCCCTCCTGGCGCCTCTGTCAGCGCGAAAAGTGCGCCAATATCCTTTCTACTCAGAAAAAAAATAAAAAATATCTGACTCCGAGCCAGGTGTTCTGCAGTCCACCTGCTCAATTAAGCACAGAGCTCTTGTGTACATGCTGCCACAAAGGCACTTCAAGTCACACAGGCAATTCTACCACACAGGCAAGCTAGCTACAAAGGCACTTCAGCCACAAAAGTGACAAAAGATCAGGCTCACCCAATCTGAGCTCTAATACCAAGATAAAATGTGAACAGAATTGAAAAGAAAGAGATGTAGCTCTCAAGTGTGGCCTGCACCTGGAGACTACACTCACAAAACAGAGAGATCACTCTCGTACACTCTATTCATCATCAATGAAAGATTACATCATTAAATACAATACTAGGAATTAGGAAGTTGCACCCAAACCCCTAAACTTTAGGAACTAATCCTAAACTAGGGAGAACGTTACAACAATGTAACCATTTTCTCCATTAATACAAAATAATATTAATTATTTTTAACTATTCTTCAGTTCCAAGTTGAGTTTGGTGGCAGGGTTTTTGGTGTGTCTCTTAATTATGGTTTAATGTTTTTCTGTCGCCCTCTGTACTAAACGCGGGCTTGCGACTGAGGGTTATCACTGACGCCAAGGGTATTTGGAGGTCATTTCTCCTATACAGTGGTTTTGCTCTACGATTACTCTGTGTTTTCGCCTGGTTTCTGTGATGGCTGGTAAGTATTGTGCCCTATTTGCTCCATATGATAGTTTGATATGTTTTGTTGGTTCTCTGTGGTATATTGGTGCTATGTCTTTGTTCGTTCTCCGTGGTCTATTGTTGCTATGTCTTTGCTCGTTCCTCGTGGCGACTCATTACTCTGGTGTTTGGAGGGTTTCAGGTGCTCTCCCTCTCAGAAGTCTGTTTGTCTATGTTATTTGTTTCGAATTCATCTATGTTCATTCTGTGGTGATTTTTTTGTTGATGTGGGGTTTGGTTATGCTTCGGCTCTGCAAATCTCAGGTCACTGCTTGGCTGCTACACAGGACAACTCGACGCTCTCAATTTCAGGTAAGCTCCTCCATTTGGTTACAATTTCACTCCAAGTTTTTAAAGGTCCTAACGCTTTGGCTCCTTGGGGAGGAGGCCGAGCGTATTCATGGCTCATTCACTGGTGCAAACCCTCTGTTGTGGGTCTTGGCTCTCGTCCTTCATTTTGAAAGCAGTTCTTCTCCAGGTAAGATCCCCGTTCTCCTTCGTGTTAGCTTTTCACTGTTATCCTTTTGATTTTATCCTTTCGATTTTCGTGGCTCCATACTGACAACTGCCCTGCTCTGTTGTGGTGTGCAGGCCTTTCCAGGGAAGCATTGCTCCACAGCTTCGTCCTGGGGACTGTTCAAGGGCTTAGGGAAACCCGAGTAGGGTCCTTCCGTAGCTATAGTGGTTTCCTTGCTTTCTTTGCTATGTGTTTAGTTTTGCAGCAGTTGTTCTGTCACTTGCTCTTGTTTGTGACTCGACTATACCCTTGATGTTTTGGGTCCTTCGTATCTATGTGTGATCTTCGAGGTGTTCATGCCCACGCTAGAATTTTTAGGCATAACCTTTGGACTATAATGTGTTTTGGTTTCATGGGTTTGGAACCCTTCGCAATTTCTTGATTAGAGATTTTTTGTACAGTGAATTTTTATTGAATGAAAAATGAAAATGCCCTGTATAGGAAATGTATTTTTTGTTTAAATGCAGAATCCATGTAGAGGAAATGTATTTTTTGTTTAAATGTAGAATTTGATTAGTACCTGGGGTTTGTTTTGTTGAGAAATGAAATCTATGTGTTGGTGCACCTCTATTCAGTTCTCGGTCTTGAAAATGCTTCTTTCCATTGAATGCTTGTCGATGTTTGTTCGAATCTTTGAAAAGAAAAATGGTTTCACTGTCTTGCTTTCATTTTGATGCATGAGACATCTATGCATAGAGAACTTAATGAAATTTAATCACATTTGAATTGTTAGCTATCATAGAAGTTCAAATAATTCTGGGTTACAGTTTCTGTGCTCTCTTTTCCCTCTAGATGGCAACCCTTCCATCATCTCTAATTTTTCCTTTTCAATACATTGTCAGTAGTTCCTTTATTAACTGAGGAACTGTTCCTCATTATTTTTTAGTTACTAAACAATTTCTTCAAACAAGTTCCTAACTAATTTTATTTTGTCTAATTTAAAAAACTAACAATGGCTGATTTAGCTTTAATTAAAAATGACACAAAATGAAACTAAATGAAAAAGAAACATGAATTGTTTTCCTCCCTATCTATCAAGGTAAAATGAAAGAAAAAAAAAAAAAAAAACATCTCCCAGCTTTTGCCTCTTCACTTGGATACTCCCACATCATAAGACAACCCTATATTTTGAATGAGTACCTTGGAGATCCAGAAAAATAATGGTTTAATATATTACATATTACAAATACAATTAGAGCATTAATGCTATTGGAACATTAATACATCGTTGGGTTGGTAATACACATTTATTGCTTGGCAATACAATTTTTTTAATTACATTTACGGTGCAGCTAGGAATAAATAAAATTGTATCCAATGGAATTTTATTATCAAGACAACAATAAAAGTCAAATGAGTTTTTATTATTAAACCAATAACCAATAATAAAAATCAAGGGAGTTTTTATTTTCCAGCTAGCAAGCAAAATTGGTAATCAAAGTTGTGACTACATACAATATAATTGTAATCACATGTTGGGGCAGCGTTGCTTATTATTTGGAGCAGCGTATATAACTTCCACTTATAATGTTTTGGCCAAAACCTGTTCAAGATAGTCATATATATAATTGAATTACAAAGCAAATGAACTAGAGTTAACATTATTATTATTCAAAAAAGAACGAACGTTAATATCCATTAGCAGCATTAAACTTGCAGCAATACACTTTGGAGCAACACTAAATGTTACTTGAGCAACGTTAAATGTGACTGGAGCTGCATTATGCATTTGGAGAGCAGTGTTCATATATATTGCTTTCATATTGCGTTAGCTAAAGGATAATATTCCATAGTTAATGGGAAACTTTCACTTAATGGTGGTTTCATTCTAAGGGCAGCGTTGGAGTGCGTTGAGGACAATGATATCTGCAGTACAATTTTTGCAATGGGTTGAATTGAGTTCCAACAACATTATACAGTTATATCCTCAATACAATGCAATGTGTTGAATTGAGTTGCATTACAATGCAATTTGCTCTTCCAACCACATTACAATGCAATATAATGCGATAGGTATAATATACTCAATACAATGCAATGTGTTGAATTGACTTGAGTTGCATTGCAATGCAATATAATGCGAATACAGCATTCTTCATATATATTGGTGCTAGTTATTTATGTTCTCAAACTTTTATTATGCCATTGCATTTTTTTTGGTCGTTGAACCTTTCAAAGGTGTGCAACGTTCAAGCCATGGATTGCGTACGAAATGGAATCATGGAGATATTCCTAGTACTTTTATAAATTAGGGTTTTTCGCCCTAACATGACATACACAATTTTAAATTAAGTAACATTATTTTTTTATATGGAGCAACATTATTTTATATACGCACAATTTTTAATTGAGTAACATTATTTTTCTATATGAAGCAACATTATTTTATATATGTATTGGAGCACCATATTGTATATATTAATAATAGAGAAAAGTGTAGGGGTTGATAAACAACATTGGAGAGCAGCGTAGGGTTGTGTAAACAACTTTGGAGAGCGGAGAGCGTTCATTGATATGGCAATAAAATTCAGCATGGGGTACAATGCAACGTTAATATGAGCATTAATATATATTTTGTTGAGCAGTGTTCACTCTTTTTTGGAGCAGTATTGATCATTGTTTGGAGCAGCAACGATATATAATGGAACGATATTAAGTGAAAAAAAGGGAAAAATTAAAATATATTTTTAATTTTCGAGAAAAAAAAACCATGTTATTTGGAAAATATTCACGAGTGGCGATGATGGCTTATACTTTGCATAAGAAGTTCCGACTTTGGGAGGCTAAGGCTAACGGGTTTTTGAGTTGTACATAGAGCAAGTGGTACCTTGGATATAGAGTGAGTGGAACCTTTAAAAAAAAATCCTTGAGTATAGAGTTCTAGATTGGAGTGGTATGGTTTTGAGGATTATGAACAAGCTAAATCAAAATTGTATTTCTAAACTGTTTAAAAGAGAAAAATCTTGGGGGAGAAATCTTGGGAGAAAATTGGATCTGATTTCCAATCTCATGGTACTGTCTTTCCCCATTTATCTTCCTGGAAGACTAGATAGGACAGATAAGTACTTGTGTGATGTTTAACTCCTTTTATGGTTTCTTTATAGAAAAATGTACATTATAATGAAAAAGGATTGTTATTATGTTAAAGTAAATCTTTGTGTCATAAGAAGAAAAAGAATTTAACACTTTATAGAAGTCTTTTGTGTAATAATAAGGAATGGAAATTATTGAGATAGTAAAGTTGGTGCAAAACAAACAAGAAAATTCATTTAAGTTAAAGCAATCAAATAATGGAATTTTTTTAACAGGAAGAAGAAAAATTTAAACAATGTTTATTATGATAGGAAATATTTTTTTTAAAGTAAAAAAATGTCTTCCCTATTAAGGGTGCCAGAAGAAAGATAAAAAACCTCAGAAATAGTTGATCCCCGTTTAAAGTTGAAAACTAAAAGTATGGACAAAATTATTAGAAAGATAAAAAACCTCAGAAATAGTTGATTCCCGTTTAAGGTTGAAAACTAAAAGTATGGACAAAATTATTGAAGATAAAGAACCTCAGAAATAGTTGATCCGGTTTAATGTTGAAAACTAAAAGTATGCACATCCGGTTTAATTTTGAAAACTAAAAGATGCAGAAAAGTATTGAAGAGTATAACCTGTGTGGGCACGGGTTTGGTTATGTCTCAGACTGATGTTGGTCCAAGAATAGTCCAGAAATGAGGAGAATAATGCTTAGCTAAACACGCTAGGGCTGAGGCCTAGCCTAGGGCAAGTCCTGATAACCCTCAACTTTGTTAATTAGCCCAAACATATACATATAAATATATAAATAATTGCTTAGATTAATGGTAATAGAGTGATTTCACAAAATCTTTACAATAAAGAATTCAAAGCTGGTAACACAAATGAAAATAGTCTTATACTGATTAATATTTGGACGGAAAAATACAGGACAAATCTTCTGTCCACCTGATATGGAACAAAAATTGCAAAAGCTAATGCAATCAAGTTAACGCTATGAGCGTAAACAATTTTGGAAAAGCGAGCAGCGAAAGCAATGGTACAAACTAGAAGAGCATATAGCGAAAGCATTATCGCGAAAATAGGAAAGCGGCACGGTTCCTTGCAACTGTTAGGCTTCGTAAATGTACTAGAGTGGAAATCTTACCCTTCGGCTTCAGAACTGTACTAGAGTGGAAAGCTTACCCTCAACGTTGGATAAGCAAACAGCGGAACTTGCCTTGGAATCGAGGCCCCGCACACTTCCGTCGTGTCGAGCTGGGACGGATCACCTTCAACTCTCCAGTTAAAAATGTACACCAGCTGAGCCAATGTGAGTTCAATCGTGGGAATAGCCATGGGTGCCCCTGGGCATCCTCTCCTTCCTGCACTAAACGGAATCATACTGAAGTCTGATTGATCTGTTGAATTGACATGTTCATCCTTCATGAATATTTCCGGCTTGTATTCGGAAGCATCTGCCCCCCACACATTGGGATCCCTTCCTATAGCCCACAAATTCGCAATCAACATTGTTTTCTTAGGGATATAGTATCCTCCGACTGTCACAGCCTCTACAGATTCTTGAGGAATCGCTATCACCGCCGGTGGGTATAATCTTAGCGTCTCTTTCACCACGCAATGGAGGTATTTCATGCTTGCTACATCAGATTCATTCACTTTTCGATCTTTGCCGACGACACATTCGATTTCTTCTTGCAAACTCTTCATCACATGGGGATGTCTGAGCAGCTCACTCATTGCCATTCTAAGGTAGTCGATGTCGTCTCCAAACCACCTGCCAGCATGTCCTGCACAAGTAAATATTTGACTTTTTTTTGCATAGTAATAGTATTATTTTTATTCTAGTTACAATAAGTTTTGCTATCAATTACACATAATAGTAAATATTGACTTTTTTTTGCATAGTAATAGTATTATTTTTATTCTAGTTACAATAAGTTTTGCTATCAATTACACATAATAGGTAGGTACTAAGCAACAATGTTGCATATTACACTGTTTAAATGTTGTGTGTTAATTGTATCAGCTTTTTTCACAATAATATTCAAATACTTTACATATGGAGAGAGAAAAATTAAGTTGAAGTATTTAGGATGTGTTGACAGTGTTGGACCCGCCAACATTCAAGGGATCTCCACCATATGAAATCCCAATTAGACCTCACATCGTTTCGTGTAGGAGACCCATCCGGTATCATGGTCTGATTGCCATTATCATAAAGATATGCCTTAGCTCTTGTTTGTTAGCATTTGAGAGTGGCCTTCTTCGTCTTCGAACAGTGAGGTTCACGAAGGGAAGAATCCCAACTCTGTCAGAGACACATAACACAACAAAACATGCGCAGCTTCCAGCGGAGTAGTCCACATGGATGAGGCAGTCACAACACACATGATGGGATAGCACGTACAACACTCAACGACTCAACGGAGTAGTCTGTGCAAGTGCGATGGTCATTATAACAATTTTATGGGAAAGGTTATGTCTGATTTCCGGTGAGGTAGCCCACGTAGGCAAGACAACATTAACAACTTATACAACACATTTTCACAGACATATGTATTAAAGCAACCAAAATAGTTAAACTGTTTTAACACATGTTAAAGAAACATTCATTACAAGTGTTCCAAAACCAGCCTTACAAACAATTGCAATACATGTGTGAAAACGTGTTGGCCTATTATCAGGCTTCTGAATTAAGCAAAAGTTCCAAGATACATCTGTACAACATACATCACTAACCCCATGAGAGGGGTGTTGGAGCCACTACTCGCTCCTCAAATAAAATATTACAAACTCTCAAGGCTATGTTGGAGGAGCCAAGGTGAAAAAGTCCATTGCATTTACAAATGAGGGGGTATTTATAGCCAAGGGTAAAACTGACCATTGTGACTCTTCCACTTCCCTCATGACTGTTTGACTTATTTGACTCTTCAGCTTTACATGACTCTACGTATGACATGTCGGTCCCTTAGGCTTCCACATTACATTACATTAATTTACAACAGTATGGCCCACAGTAGTGATGTGGTCGAGATTACTCATGACACAACTCAACACGACAGTGCTGGTATGTTCATGTTGTTGGCGTTATCCATGTTGAGCTGTAGTGCTGCTGAGTGATGGATGTGCTCTTGGTGTATCATACTCACCTCCACATGGCAAGGTGTTCAAAATCTTCAATGGCCTTGGTGTTCGCTTGATGTTGCATGTGCACGTCACTCCACTTGTACTTTGGCATGCTTCACGTGTTTTTCCGTTTGCGAAAAAATCTCCTCACATGCATTGTCCATTCGCGAAAAAATCTCCTCGCATGCATCGTCTGTTCGTGAGAAAATCTCCTTGCATGCATCATTTGTTCATCTATTCGCAAACAAATATCCTTGCATGTGCTCTCCTTGTTCATTCCATCCGTCTTCGTGTCATGTCTTATCCATGTACCAATATTTGCAGTTAGTCATGACGAGATGACATCATATCCATAAACCTCCTAGTCTACCATGATGCATTTTTTTTCCTTACAGATGCGGGTAATCGAGAGAGTGGACAAGGATATGAAACTATGCAAGGCATATTTCAATCTGGGATTCGGGCTCCAAGAACTACAGGTGAAAATTGCACAGAGGTCACTGGGAGACTAAGTTGGACAATCTGGATTAGCAGTGACTATTCGCGGGATCTGGCTCAGCTAATGGGCAGATATGCGCAATTTTTTATGGGAAGCAGTGTAGGAAGTAGAGGGGATTGGCAGCAAAAACTGTGCAATTCCTTTGAGGAGCTGACAGCGGGCTGCAGGAGGCTTTCTGGGAAAAAATGCACATTTTTTTCAGGGAGCTAGCAATGGGTTGTAGGAGTGCTGCTGGTGAAAACTGCGGAATTTTTAGGAGGCTGGATTGCTGGACATCCCATCATAGTTTCTTAGCTGAGCACGATGTTGAGGAGCTGGGTGACTACTCATGAGAACTATGCAGTTTTCCAGGTGAGCAAAAGGTCAGTTGTCTCGGTGTCTGGCTGGAAAAAATATGCAATTTTCTTAGGGAGACAGGGACGGACACAGAGTGTTTGTCCGGCATGTCAACATAATTTCTTCAGTCAGCGGAGCGGGCAAGGTTTGCAACTTTTGCATAATTTTTTTGGGGAGTGAGTGTTGGGGTCACTGCTTAGTCAAACTCTCTGGTTGACCAATAGGAGGGTTGGTTGATTCGCTTGTGAGCAGCACAGATTGAGATGGCTTGCTGAGAAACTTTTGCGTTGTTCTAGGTGACAGTCGGTTCGGTTGATTCTAAGATTGCGCAGTGCAGGATGCTTGGGAGACAGCCTCAAGATTTGCACAATTCTGTGTAGCAGTACATGTTCACTGAGGGCTGAAACTACCCAATGCAACTCAGTGAGGGTCTAGTTGTTGGAGGGTCATCTGGTCATCAAAACTTCAACAAAATGGCTAAGTGTGTGAGCGATTGAACTTGTGCATACACGACCTTGTGAACACACATTCAACATAACTCGATGACAAGACACCTCAAACCATCAGAACAACATATACTTGGTGTGATTGACCGATGGTGCAAGCGACAAGTGCGACACTTGTGTGACATTTGCATGATAGTGCATACAACTTTGTGTGTGAGTCTGATGAATGTTTACATAGCAAATACAACTTGTACACATGAAGTGGGGACCTTGTGCATCACCAAAACATGGTTGCAAGCGTGACATTGTGACCAACATGTAAAAAAGATTCTCGTTGAACGGTATAGTGAGGAGGGTGCAAAGACTCAACACGATATCATGGGGCGAGCCTGAGTGCTTACAAATATCAAGGAAACACCCAAGGGAGGCTCCGAAATTGGATGCAGGCCAAAATTTTGGAGCATGATGCAACCGCTACAACACTTGGCAACACATTGGTTGAATTCCAACTTCTCTATTTTGGTTCATTGACAACACAGGGCCTTGGTCTTTCAGGGTGTATTGAATCGTTGTGTGGGTTATTTCGGCTTCCCCACTTACCCCATGGATAGACATTGTTCGAATTTCGTCAACTCCATCAAACACAACAAAAAGTTTCAACTTGATCAAGTGTTTCGAAATTGGGAAGGGTAGTTTGGCTCGCGACTTAAAAAAATCTAGAGTATAAAGTTTATCTCTAGTTTTTATTCGCTGCTAGCAGACCTAGAGAGCACCCCGATAGAGTCACACAGGAACACACACATTGCTCCACTTCCAGCAAGACTGGTCACTACTCGGGTGGAGTTGCATGCTTCACCTCTCTATGCAAGAAGCCTTTCTCTTATTTCACTTTTGTATTTTTTAAATAGGATTGTGCATAGACACTTATTTATTTTTTTCGCGGAAGAGGTTGTTCCTTTAGAGAATCATGTAAGACCTTTGACGTAGGTTTGCTCATTTAGATTTTCCCCTTCTCTGTTTCTACTAGTTGGATGAGCTTGAACACACATAGCAGAAGGTTGAGCACAAGCATGGGTTTTCCTAATGTGGGCATAGGTTCATGGTTGGACTCAAGCTTCCCTTGCAGACGGTTTTTATTTTCTGTCAAGACTTCATCGGTTGAAGGTTATAACCAAGAACAGATAAGATGGACACAACAATGGCCAAGTGCTATAGTGTCACAAGACTCTTTAGATCTTAGCCACATACTTATCCAAAAGCCAGAACTCAGTAGAGGGCAGCACTTATTGAAAAAAACAAAAATAGCATGGTATTAAGAAAACAAAACAACAAGCAAGAAAAGCAAGTAAGCAAGCAAACATGCAAACCAGAGAGCAAAGGCAAGTGAAAAAGAAAACACTACTCCTACTCTTATGCTAAATGGTCAGGGTTATGTGAAATGAAATTTCCAATGAAGCCACCGTAGGCATACCCGACCTGCAATCACAAATATATAAGCAATTAAAATAAACAAAAAGCTATGTGCAAAAGAAAATACAAAAACTTGACAAACCTGCACACGAGAGAGAAGGTCTCGCCTCTGGGAGGAAAGATGTGTCACAACCACCCAAGACACATGCTTACCTCTTTAGTGACTACTATTTTCAACAAACCTCGGAGGCCTCTTTCGAGTGTGTGTTCTTCTGCACCATGTTTCTTAACGAGTGTGAGGAAGTACTGAAGCTTGTTACCTACAACCTGACTCGCCAAGTAAGATTGTTCGAACCATTCAACAATTGGATCATAAAATTCATGATGCCTGTTTTGAAAGACTCGTGATCTTTGAGAAGATGGATTCTTGATTTGAGAGAGGGGATCACAATGGGAATCTGCTATGAATATATAGCTCTGGTCATTCTCGTTGGTCATGTCAAGATAGTGAGGGCTTGCCATAGCCATTAGTGCAGGCTAAAGTTCCTCACCTACTTGAAAAAAGTCTGAGGAGAAAGATGTTACATGGTGAAGATCATAATGCGCAAAGCGACTGTCATTGGATGTACTATTTGGAAAATGATACACTGCATGAAAGCCACCCAAGATAGAAGAAAATTCAGACTAGTTCGTCGAGGTGCCATATTCCTAGTTTGACATGAGCAAAGAAAATTTTTGAACGATCTTGTGAATGCTCCAAATGGGGGAACCATGTTCGTTGTGTGCTAGATATGACAGAACACCCACCTGCAACTGGTGAAAAACTACGCATGCATCATGATCATCAGACAAATGTAGAAAGGATGCAAACACTGTGAATGTCTGGAACCATTTGGTGAAATGAGAGTAACTTGATTTGTGTGATAAGTTGTGCACTCATCATCACATAGGGAGATTGCTGGTGTGATGAGCAGACATATTTGATGTGAAAAATCCATAAGAAGACCAAGGAGTTGATTATGAGAGAGAACAACCGATAAGTATGATTCTGGATAAAGATAGATTTTGAGATGTTAAACTTCGTTGTTCCATGATCTCATGAGGGACGAACACTCCAACCTCAAATTGGATGTAAGAGAGGTGCATGAAGACGGACATGATGTAACAAAGTCATGGATTCAGTCATTAGTCAAAATTTGAAATTTTGAAATATCACACCTGGAATAGTAAATATTTTTTACATGGGGATCCACAATAAATGAAACCATGCAGATAAACGGATTGTGTGTGAGAAATGAGATCTGATTTGGTTCGGTGGGATTATGAGAGTCATGAGGTCCTGACATAACCATCAACTCACGTTGAAGTGCCTCGACTCCGTGGCACATCTTGGAACTTTCCAGAATTGACAAATTTCATTTTGAGATGTGAACCAAATAATGCATGACTTGAGGATGGTTTTTTTTGCTGATTTCAAAACTTCTCGTAGGATAACAAGCATCTTTGTCACAGGCTTCATCAAAATTTTTAGCTTTAGCAAGATGACCTGACGAGTTGTCTTCATGCAACACACAATATGATGATGAGTGAGAAGATTCTTGTGTGTTGAGACTGTTTTCATCACGGACAGATTCACTACCTTGTGTCGATTGAGGAGATAAATCATGAGATGAAGAAGAAAGAGAACAAGGAGTATCGCCATCGCATGCGGATGTGTTGTGAATGGTGGGACACACGGGCCAATGAGGTGCAAAGGAAGTTTCGATATGGACATCTTCTTTGACCGGTGCACATTCCAGATCTTAGTTAGAGTGTACATAACAGAAAAACAGATCACATGATGTGATTGGGTGATCATCACAACATACAAAATCACGGGAGTGATGATAGCCCAAGACTAGAGGTTTATTAGAAGAATTGATTGTGCATGATGTTTCACCAAGATTCGCAGATTGAGAATCGATCAAGAATGGAAGCTCAATTATTTGATATGAACCATTTTGAAACATAGAAGAGGAATTGATTGTGTATTCACCTTCCTTCTCCTCCGCCTGTATAATGAGACTGCATTGCACATGACCGCAATTTGAGCCAGCAGCTTGAGAATCAAGAGAGTGCAGGCAGCTAGCTTGTGAAGCGGATGGTTCAAGTGAGTCATGGTGCAAGGATTCATGGGTTGTAAATGATGGATGATGGAAAAGATACATATCAGACTCGAGACTTTGGGTTTTGAACGGTGATGTCCTCTTGCATAATGGAGGAACGAGTCTTTTCCATAGGATTTCTGAGCCATTGTGGAATTTCCTCCATTGGATCGGGAGACAACTGAGAAGATGGGTTGGGAACATGTTGCGTGGATTCTTAGCATTGCAACTGCTATGAGGGGGTACTCACTATGCAAATTTCTTAGCTTTGCAGTCGTTGCCAAGGGGAATCCTCTTCAAGACATGATGGGTCTCGTGATCTGCAAGAGTAAAGGAAGAAGAGAAATTAGGAGGTTCACTGTTTCGGGAGACATGAACCAAGAATTTCAGTTATTGGCTCATGAAGTCAAGGTCCACAAACTATTCAAGAATTTCGGGACAGAGGTGAAGGAATCGGGTAGAAAAGTCCTCAACTGATTCACCAGGCTTCATTCTTAGACGAGAGATTCCTTCATAGACATCTTGGCAGTCGCACTTATCAAAGGCTTGATGGAGCTCATTGAGGAAAGTGAGAAGGGAATGGACAGAAGCAGGTCGCAGGGTATGACACCATCGATTAGCATGACCTTCAAGGTGAGGAAGAAAAGTATGCAAACAAGCTCATCACTATCAATTTCATGAGATTCGTAGAGATGAAGAAAATCAAAAATCTTCTCGGTTATGGACGTTTCATCCTCACAGTCAAACTTTAACAAGGACAAGTGATTGAGAAGCTCATCGGGGATTAATAGTTGATTAAGGGAGAAATGAGAGAAGTACCCTAGGAGCATGAATTGTGTATGATTCATTGGGTAACAGATTCAACCCACATGTAATAGGTTCATCTTGTCATCTGGCCCTCCTTCTAGCACCAAAATGTTGATAATGTTGGACCCGCCAACATTCAGGGGATCTCCCTGGTATGAAGCCCCAAGTAGACCTCACACCATGTGGTGTAGGAGTCCATCCAGTATGATGACCTGATTGCCATTATCTTAAAGACATGCCTTAGCTCTTGCTTGTCAGCATGTGAGAGTGGTCTGCTTCTTCTTCGAACAATGAGGTTCGCATGCCTGGTGAGTGCTAAGTGTTACTTGTGTCAATGTTCTTTCCCCACAGAAGGAGGTGGTGCATGTGAGTCTCTAGTTGGAAGGGAAGAGTCCAAACTTTGTCAAAGACACACAACACAATAGGACATGCGCAGCTTCTAGTGGAGCAGTCCACACGGATGCGGCAGTCACAACACTCAAAATGGGATAGAACATACAACAATCAACGGAGTAGTCTACACGAGTGCGACGGTCGTTATAACAAGTTTATGGGAAAGGTTTTGTGTGATGTTTGATGAGGCAGGCCATGCAAGCAAGACCATGCTAACAACTTATACAAAAAAATTTCATAAATATATGTATTAAAGAAACCGAAACAATTCAACTGTTTTAACACAAGTTAAAGCAACATGCATTACAAGTGTTCCAAGATCAGTCTTACAAACAATTACAATACATGTGTGGAAACGTGCTAGCCTATTATCAAGCTTCTAAATTAAGCAAAAGTTCCAATACACATCGGTACACCATGCATCACTAACCTTGTGAGAGGGGCATTGGAGGGACTACTCGCTCCTCAAAGAAAATATTACACACTCTCAAGGCTATGTGGAAGGAGCCAAGGTGAAAAAGTCCATTGCATCTACAAATGAGCGGGTATTTATAGCAAAGGGTAAAACTGGCCCTTGTGACTGTTCGACTTTCCTCATCACTATTTGACTTATTTGACTCTTCATATTTACATGACTCTTCATGTGACATGTGGGTCTCTTGGACTTCTACATTACATTATATTGATTTACAACAATATGGACCATAGTAGTGATGTGGCCGAGATGACTCATGACGTGAATCGAAATGACATTGATGGTACGTTCATGTTGATGCTGGCGTCCATGTTGAGCTGGAATGATGTTGAGTGATGGATGTGCTCTTGGTGTATCATAGCTTCACCTCCACACGGAAAGGTGTGTAGAGTCTTCAATGGTCTTGGTGCGTGATTGATGTTGCATGTGCACGTCGCTCATTCACTTGTACTTTACCATGCTTCATGTGTTTGTCCATTTGCAAAAAAAATATCCTCACATTCGTTGTCCATTCGTGAAAATATCTCTTCGCATGCATCGTCCATTCGTGAGAAAATCTCCTCACATGCATCATTCTCTCATCCATTTGCGAACAAATATCCTTGCATGTGCTCTCCTTGTTCATATCATCTGTCGTCGCGTCATGTCTTATCCATGTACCTATATCTCAAATCATTCATGATGAGATGACATCAAATCCATAAACCTCCTAGTCTACATGATGTATTATTGTTTTCTTATGGATGCAGGTGACCAGAGAGAGGACAAGGCCATGAAACTACACAAGAAGATTTCGAGTTGGGACGCGGGCTCTCGGCACTACCGATGAAAATTGTGCAAAAGTCATTGGGAGACTGAGATGGACAATCAAGATCAGCAGTGACTGTCTGTAGGATCTGGCTCAGCTGGCAGGTAGATCTGTGCAATTTTTTGGGGGAAAGTGGTGTAGGCAGTAGAGAGGTTTGGTAGCAAAAACTCACTACTCACAATTTCTATTGCTACTGGTGAAAATTGCCCAATTGCTAGAAGGCTAGACTGCTGGACATCCCATCGCAGTTTCTGAGTTGAACAAGATTGTGGGCAGCTGGGTGACTACTCATGAAAATTGCACAATTTTCGAGGTGAGCAGCAGGTGGACTATCTAGGTGAATGGTTGGAAAAAAAATATGAAATTTTTTGAGGGAGATAGGGACAGACACAGGGTGTTTGTCTAGCATGTTAGTGCAATTTCTTTAGTCAGTGGAGTGGGCAACGTCTGGAGGTTTCGCATAATTTTTTAGGGGAGTGAGTGCCAGGGTAACTACCCATGTCAAACTCTCCGGTTGACTAATAGGAGGGTTGGTTGATTCGCTTGTGAGCAACGCAGATTTAGATGGATTTCTAAGAAACTTTTGCACTATTCTGGGTGACAGTCGATTTGGTCGATTCGAGGATTGTGCATTGCAGGCTGCCTGGGAGACAACCTCAAGCAATGTGCAATTTTTGGTAGCAATACATGTTCACTGAGCACTGAAACTACGCAATGCAGCTTAGCAAGGGTTTGGTTGTTGGAGGATGATTCGGTCGTTAGAACTTCAGAAAAATGGCTAAGTGTGTGAGCGAGTGAACTTGTGCATGTGCGACCTTACGAACACACACTCAACATTACTCGATGACAAGAAGCCTCAAACCATCAAGACAAAATATACTCACTGTGACTAGCCGATGGTGTGAGCGACAAGGCAACGCTTGTGATAGATCATTGAATGACCGCGATGATGTTTGCGTGACATTGCATACAGCTTTGTGTGTGAGTGTTGAAATGTAGCAGCAAGAATATTCCAATTTAATTTGTCCTTGAATTAAATTGTGAATTAAAATCAAATTTAGTCTTAACAGCTTCTTGGAAATAATTAATTAATTCATTTTGAATTAGTTAGTTGGAGAAATTCAATTTAGAAGTCTTTCTGAAGTCATGCAAGAGTTGTCCCTTAAATTAAGGAGATAAGATTGAGTTATTTTTGAGTTGTAATTAGTTAACTCAGTTTATTGAGTTATGTCTAGTTAAATTAGTTCCATACTATTTGAGGAAATAATACAGACTTAACAGTCAATTGATGCATGCATGCACTCAACTAGTGTACTCCAGTTAACTGAAGATTCCCTCATTAGAAACTCATGCATGTCTGTTCTAAGAAAGACCCAGTTGAGATTAAAGACAAGGACGGTGTACTATCAGTTGCATGTGTTTTCTTATAAAGAAAACTCATGCATGCAATCAAGGAAATCATTCCTTGAGGATTGCGCAGTTCTAGCAGTGTGTGATAGTAGTGTTCCACTTGGTGAGGTGAAGATCATCCATAAGGAATAGTGTAAGGAAATAGGAGCTTAGAGGGCAGAGAGGAAGGCTTGAGAGAAGCTAGGTTTTCTTGTGAGCATCTGTGAGGATTGCACTGAGAGTTGGCTAGCTGTGAGAGCTAAGGCTTTGTCTAGTTCCTATGTATTTACACCTTGTATGATAATACAGATAGTGGGGATTTTAGCTGAGGCTTTCCCCAAAGTATTTTCATGTGTATTGTGCAATTTATTCTTCTTCTTTTGGTTATATTGTTCATATCAATCTTTAAGCTTCCACAAATTGATAGTAGAAGTAGGTTATAGTATTTTTCTTTTATTTATATTGCATTATCAGGTAAACCTACACACATATTTTCTACATGGTATCGGAGCTGTGAACAATATACTGAGAACTAGAGAATTCGAAGTTTGAAGTTCGGGGTTGCAGGTGCAAATTGAATTCATATCATACTTCAAGGTTGGCCAGTGGCATTCTATGGCTTTAGACTCTAGTATGCCTTTGAAGGTAGCTCGAATTAGATAGCATGTAAAAATATAATGGAGGTTGTATTAGAAGACAATGGCTTGAAGGAATTCATTGATCAAAAAATCCCAAAGACAACTTCAACTAATGCACAAGAGTTGGCTGAGTGCAAGAAGTGTGTGGTGAAGGTGAGACGGATCATCCTTGAGGGAGTTCGAGACCATATTGTCTCAAGTCTCCATGGGAAGGATACTCCATTTTCAATATGGAAGACATTGAAGGACCTCTACCAGAACAATAGCGACGAGAGGAAATTGGTGCTCAAGGATAAGCTTTGAAGAATAAATATGGAGAAGGGTGATACTATTTCCACATATTTGAACAAGCTCACCACCTACAGAGATGAGCTTGGTAGTGTGGGAATAACTACTACCGACGATAATAAGGTGAGCCTCACTCTCCTTGGCCTTCCAAAGAGTTGGAATAGCTACCAGGACTCTGTGAGTGGAAGGGAGAAACTGTCAGATTGGGAACGACTGTGGTCAGATCTTATGCAAGAGGAGATCAGGAGGAGCACACAAGATGTTTCTTCATCCAAGGATGATGATGAAGAAAATCTGGCCTTAGCAACTAAGGAAAGGAAAGGGAACGGGAAGGCTTCCCATTGCAAACCGAATTCTTCTCATGGAGGGAAGAAGGGTGAAATGTATAAAGTAAGATGCTTTAATTGTCACAAGATGGGACATTATGCGACTAATTGCCCATCGAAGAAGTCCAAGAAGGGATCCTCGAAAGGATTGGAAGGTGACGCATTAGCCTCTCAGTTCAAAATGCACTTTACCCTCATCGCATGCATGGTGTCATCGATGATGGGTTGTGTTTGGTATCATGATAGTGGAGCCTCATTCCACATAACTGACGATAAAAGTTTATTCAGTACCTTAGAGGAGAAAGACCTCAAGATGCACATAGAGATGGGTGATGATGGAAGGTGTAGTGTTTCAGGAGTAGGGATGGTTGCTTTTTAGAGGGAGCATGGACCTCCTATCACCTTAACAGATGTGATGTATGTGCCTAGACTGAAGAAGAACTTGGTATCAGTCATGATGTTGGAGGACAAAGGCTACGATGTTGTCTTCAGTAAAGGTAAGGTGTTCCTAAGACACATAGCCATGGGTGAGACCAAGAGGATAGGGATTCGGGTGAAGAATCTCTATAAACGAGAGGTATATGATTGTGCAGCATTGAGTATGAAAGTAGAACTGGTGCAAAGCCAAGACATTGGCGAGTTGTGGCATAGGCAGTTGGGCCATTTTCATCATGGGGCTTTGAAGATAATGCAACAGATATCTATAGGACTTCCCAAAGGTAAACTTGAGAAATTTGACACATGCAAAGGTTTTACCTTGGGAAAGTACACAAGGTCTTCCTTTCATGATCAAGACAGTTGAGCAGAGGCTATCTTAGAGCGAGTTCATACTAATGTGTGTGGACCATTCTTGATAGTATCCACAGTGAAGCAAAGGTATTTTGTGATTTACATTGATGACTATTCTTGTTAATGCTGGATTTATTTCATGCAGAAGAAGGACCAAACTTTCACAAACTTTTGTGAGTTCAAAGCTTTGGTCAAGAAAAATTCAGGGAAGAAGATCAAGGCCTTGAGAAGCGACAATGGTGGAGAATATGTCTCTCAAGTGTTTAAGGACTTTTGTGCAGTGGAAGGAATTAAACGAGAGTTGACAACACCTCATAACCCACAACAGAATGGGGTGGCCGAGAGGAAGAACAAAATTATTGTAGGGGCAATACAGACAATGCTGCATGACCAAGGCCTACCACTTCACTTGTGGGCTGAGGCATGCAACACAGTGGTCTATTTGCAGAATAGAAGCGTGCATTGCATACTTGGGATGAAGACACCAAGGGAAGCTTTCTCCGGTAAGAGACCAGATGTGGGTAACTTTAGGATCTTTGGCTCATCAGTATATTGCCATGTGACAAAGGATGCACGAAAGAAGCTTGAGCCAACAACAGAGTTGGGGATATTTGTGGGGGACATTGATACACCTCACAACTATCATGTGTACTTGCCTAGCTATCGGCGCACAGTGGTTTGCAGAGATCTCAAGTTTGATGAGCAAAATGCCATGTGAGTTTCCCATAAGAGGGAGCTCTAACTATAGGTTGTGGAGGAACTATTGGTTCCTAAGGAGGAGGAGCCTTAGACTGATGTGGAGCAGCTACATGCAGAGATTCTAGGAGTGGAGACATCCACTCAAGTAGAGTCTTCCAGAGATGGACAGAAGTGCACAAGAGAAGCTGACATATTGTTGCAGGATGTGAGAGAGAATGTGGGAGCACCACCTTCTAAGCACATACAAAGGAGGTCACCTGAGAGGTACACTGGATACATGGCCCTTGCTAGGGAATGTGTTGAGACCGAGCCATCTTCCTTTGAGGAAGTAGCGTAGTAGCCTATTTGGGTTGATGCTATGGTGGAGGAGTATCACTCCATAGTTCATAACAGTGTCTGGGATGTGGTTCCGAGACCTCAGAACAAGTCAGTTGTGAGTTCTCGTTGGCTTTACAAGGTAAAGCAAGCTACTGATGTAGCGAGGAGGATCATGTTGCTGCAGTATAATTCGACAAAGGAGCAAGATACTGACATTTTGACAAAGGCATTGTCAAAGTGTAAATTTGAGTTCCATAGAGAAAGGATTGGGGTTGTAGATAATCCCTTTGTTGCTGAGAGGGAGTGTTGAAATGTGGCAACAAGAATATTCCAATTTAATTTTTCCTTGAATTAAATTGTGAATTAAAATTGAATTTAGTCTTAACAACTACTTGGAAATAATTAATTAATTCATTTTGAATTAATTAGTTGGAGAAATTCAAGTTTTAAGTATTTTTGAAGTCATGCAAGAGTTATCCCTTAAATTAAGGAGATAAGGCTGAGTTATATTTTAGTTGTAATTAGTTAACTCATCTTACTGAGTTAAGTCCAGTTAAATTAGTTCCAAATTGTTTGAGGAAATAATAGAGAGTTAACAGTCAGTTGATGCATTCATGCACTCAACTAGTGTACTCCAGTTAACTGAAGATTCCCTCATCAGAAACTCATGCATGTCTATTCTGAGAAAGACCCCATTGAGATTAAAGATAAGGACAATGTACTATCAGTTGCAAGTGTTTTATTATAAAGAAAACTCATGCATGTAGTCAAGGCAATCATTCCTTGAGTATTGTGCAGTTCTGATAGTGTGTGAGAGTAGTATTCCACTTAGTGAGGTGAAGATCATCCACAAGGAACAACGGAAGGAAATAAGAGCTTGGAGGGCAGAGAGGAAGGCTTGAGAGAAGCCAAGTTTATCTATGAGAATATATAAGGATTGTACTGAGAGTTGGCTAGCTGTGAGAGCTAAGGCTTTGTATAATTCCTATGTATTTCCACCTTGGATGATAATATAGATAGTGGGGTTTTTAGCTGAGGCTTTCCCCAAAGTATTTTCATGTGTATTGTGTGATTGATTCTTCTTCTTTTGGTTATATTTTTCAGCTCGATCTTTAAGCTTCCATAAATTGATAGTAGAAGTAGGTTATAGTATTATGGTTTGATTTATATTGCATTTTGTGTGGTTATGTCTTCCAGAACCATCGCATTTTATTGTTTTTTGTATCTACGTTCCGAACCATCCTCCATGGTTCATCATCGAGTTAACCTACACATATTTTCTACAGTGAGTGTGACAAATGTTTACATAGAAAATACAACTTGTACACACGAAGAGGGGACCTTGTGCATAACCAGAACATGGCTTCAAGTGTGACATTGTGACCAACATGCAAAAAAGATGTTCATTGAACGGTCAAGCGAGGAGGGTGCAAAGACTCAACACAAGTTCACAGAGCGAGCTTGAGTACTTGCAAACATCATGGAAAAACCCAAGGGAGGCTTTGACAACACTGCATATTACAACACTGCATAAGAAAGTACTAAGCAACAACACTGAATATTGCACTTGTTAAATGTGATGTGTTAATTGTATCAACTTTTTTCATAATAATATTCAAATGATTTACGTATAAAGAGAGAAAGATTAAGTTGAAGTATTTGGGATGGTGATTGAAATATTATTTTATTTTAATAATTTTTCAAATATCACAGTGTGAGAACCAAAAATATTATACATATTTCCTATATTGAAGTTTATTGAGATTAATATTGAGATCTAAAGAAATTATGAATAAAATAATAATTTTTTAATTTCAAGTACTGTATGTATGTAGATATTTAAATTATTATAAAAATATTTTATTTATTGTTGATATTGAAATATTTCCCATATTTCCATATATAAGAGTGTTGAAAGAGTGTCACACAACAAACTTGGTTAGACAAAATGCTAAATCCATCCTTACCTTGGATTTATCAAGTACTTGACAAAAACAAATCCCTCTACCTACAAATTTTTCCTTACCTTTTAAGATTGAAATAAAGATGAACCTTGACATTATATACATAAAAAATATGGAAAGAGATTGATCTTTAAAAAAATTACATATCACGAACATTATTAAAATACTTTTTAATAATAATAATTATAATAATAATAATAATCCCTTGGGTTTATAATAATAATAATAATAATAATCCCCTAGGTTTGAAATTATTCCCTTGGGTTCTCCATGTGGTCTTGGATAGATGGGGTCTTGGATAGATGGTGATCAGGTGCTCTATTAAGGCACTCCTTGATGTGAAGTCATTGGTTCAATTCCTCGCCCCGATCGGGGTGATATATTGGACATGAGGAAGATGTAGTCCTACCAAGCTTACCAAACAAAATATTATTTCCTTGGTTTTATTATTCCCTTAGGTTTATAATATCAATCATGGTCAACTATAATTAATGATAGCCAACCATGTTCAACTATGGTCGAATGTCACATTGTGACAAGGATTATCTGAATATGAAAATTAACCATTGTTAACCATGTTTATTTTAGTGATTATATATTTATCTTAGGGTTTATATACTTTGGGTTTATAATTTTAGTCCCTTAGGTTTAATAGTATTCCCTTGGGTTCATAGTCTCTCGGGATTTAGTATTAATCCCTTGGGTTTATAATATAAATCATGGCCAATCATGGTCAACCATAGTCAACCATGGTTATCCATGGTCAAGCATGGTCAAATTTCGCATTGTGACAAAAATTGTCTCCATGTGAAAATCATGGACAATCATGGTCAACCATGGTTAGGCATGCTTGATGATGGTTAACCATGTTTTATAGAACCAAACATGGTCAACCATGGTCGAACGTTGCATTGTGACAACGATTGTCTCAATATGAAAAACATCCATGGTCAACCGCGGTTCAACATCGCACTGTGATAAAGATTGTCTCAATATGAAAAGCATCCATGGTCTACCACGGTCCAATGTCACATTGTGATAAGGATTGTCTCAATATGAAAATAAACCATGGTCAACCATGATTATTTTAATCTTTATAATATTTATCTTAGGTTTTATATACATTAGGTTTATAATAGTAGTCCCCTGGGTTTAATATTATTCCCTTGGCTTTATTATTCCCTTAGGTTTATAAAATAAATCATGATCAACCATCATCAATCATAGCCAACCATGGTCAACCATGGTTGAATGTCACATTGTGATAAGGATTGTCTCAATATGAAAATCAACCATGGTCAACGATGTTTATTTTAGTATTTATAATATTTATCTTAGGGTTTATATACCTTGGGTTTATCATACTGGTCCCTTGGATTTAATATTATTCCCTTGGGTTCATAATCCCTTGGGGTTTTGGTATTAATCCCTTAGGTTTATTATTCTCTTTGGTTTATAATATCAATCACTTGCATTTATTGTTCTCTTAGGTTTATGATATCAATCATGGTCAAATATCGTCAATTATAAGCAACCATGGTCAAATGTCACGTTGTGACAAGGATTGTATCAAAATGAAAATCAACCATGTTCAACCATGTTTATTTTAGTGTTTATAATATTTATCTTAGAGTTTACATACCTTGGGTTTATAATATTAGTACCTTGGGTTTAATATTATTTTCTTGGTTTCATAATCCCTTGGGGGTTTAGTATTAATCCCTTTGGTTTATTATTCCCTTTGGTTTATAATATCAATCCCTTGGGTTTATTATTCCCTTGGGTTTATAATATCAGTCATGGTCAATCATAGAAAACCATGGTTAACCATGGTCAACAATGGTCAAATGTCACATGGTGACAAAAATTGTCTCCATATAAAAATGATGGACAATCATGGTAAACCATGCTCAGATCATGGTCAACCATGGTCAACCATGCTTGATCATGGTCAACCATGTTTTATAGAATCAAACATGGTAAACCACGGTTAATCATGGTCGAACATCGCATTGTGACAAATATTGTCTTGATATGAAAAACATCCATGGTCAACCATGGTCCAACATTACATTGTGACAAAGATTGTCTTGATATGAAAAACATCCATGGTAAACAATGGTGAACCATGGTCCAACATCGCATTGTGATAAGGATTGTCTCAATATGAAAATAAACCATGGTTAAAAATGTTTATTTTATTGTTTATATTATTTATCTTAGGGTTTATATACCTTGGGTTTATATTATTAGTTCCTTGGGTTTAATATTATGCCCTTGGGTTCATAATCTGTTGGGGTTTTGGACTTAATCCCTTGCGTTTATAATAAAATTCCATTGGGTTTATTATTCCCTTGGGTTTATAATAAAAATCCATTGGGTTTATTATTCCCTTGGGTCTATAATATCAATCATCTTCAACAGTGGTCTAGTGTCGCATTGTGATAAGGATTGTCTCTATATGAAAATCAACCATGGTCAACCATGTTTATTTTTGTATTTACAATATGTATCTTAGGGTTTATATAACTTGGGTTTATAATATTACTCTCTTGGTTTTAATATTATTCCCTTGGGTTCATAATCCCTTTGGGTTTTAGTATTAATCCCTTGGGTTTATAATATCAATCCCTTAGGTTTATTATTCCCTTGAGTTTATAATATCAGTCATGGTCAACCATGGTCAATCATAGACAACCATGGTCAATCATAGCCAACCATGGTCAACCATGGTCAAATGTCGCATTGTGACAAAGATTCTTTCAATATGAAAATCAACCATGGTCAAGCATGGTTCAATGTCGCATTGTGAAAAATATTGTCTCATTTATAGTATTTATCTTAAGTTTTATATACCTTGGGTTTACAATATTAATCCATTATGTTTAATATTACTCCCTTGAGTTTATAATGCCTTGCGTTTTTAGTATTAATCCCTTAGGTTTATTACAAATGGTTGTTGAACATAAAATTGCTAAGGTTGATTAGTGTTTTTTATGCAGTGCAAGTGTCATTTAGAGGTTGTGTGTTGGCAACAAAAGTATTGACGTACCCATGTCCTCAGCCATGAGTCTCACCAGCCTGTCATCATTTATAAGTCAGCCATCTTGAGTTGAAGTCAATGTATCCACCAACCTGAGTTGAAGATAATTGGATTCATTTATTGTGTTATGACCCTTTCTATATGCACTATATATCAATCTTTGCGACTCTATCAAATATAATCTTTGTGGCCATTTCTTTCAGTCATAGTCTCTGTGGCTCAGCCAAATATAATCTTTGTGGCTCGGTTGATATAACCTTTGCGGGTTTCTATGTCCTATCTTGAAGGCTTCTGCAACCATTTCATGGTTTGAACCTCCTATTTTGAGGTTGTGAGGGATTGAATAGATCATTTTTTGGTAGCAGTCTACATTTGAAGCATTAATTGTGGCAGTGGATCATCTCTAGGGTTCTATCTATGACAAATGACACTATTCAAGGTAGTGAATCATCTATGTGGTGTTGTCTATGTGAGTGGGTATTGGATGTGGTAGTGAATCATCTCTGAGGCACCTCTGAGGCCTGGTTTGTGGCAAAACATGGTCTTTAGCAATTTGTTGTTGAAGTGACTGTGGAAGCGGGCTGGAATCACCCCTGAGACAATGGAGGGTCATCTAGGGATTATTTTGTGGCTAAGAAAAACAAAAAGAGGGATGAACATAAGGTTGCAGGAGTTTGATATTACAGGTGCATACATTCCAACCTACTCTCCTCTTGTTAAGTTTTACTTATTTCCATTATCAATGCTTCTCCTCATCTTTCTAAAGCCCCCTTTAGTAAAGGGAGACCAAGTAAAATTACACTATAGATTCTTTATGAGTACATTGAATCTTTAGAAAGATGAAGAGAAGAAAGAGAAAACCATTTTAAACTAGAATCAACTACAATGCTTGATAATAATCACAAATCATTAGAAAATAAAATACTCTCACTCGACACTGAACTCCAAGGAATGAAAGGTAGAATTCAATAAATTGAATACAACAAACAAGAAATGGTTAAGGAAAATGACACCTTGAAAAGCGAGATTAAAAATCTAAAAGAACAACTACATAATAAATCAGCCCTAAATAACACAGAGAATAACTTAGATATTAAACCTATAATATAATAAATTAATAAATTAATTGTACTTGACCATGAGTGCCACAAAATATCCTTACACCTTATAATTGTTGGTATAGAAAAAAAAAACAATGAAGACACATTAGAATTAGTTAAATAACAATTAAAGACGAAGTCTCAAATTCAAACAGCTTATCTCACCGAAGCAATAAGGGTAGGAAAGATGCTTGAGCATAAACATAGATTAATTTGTGTCATGGTCAGTTGTAATGACCATAAATTAGATATACTTAGGAAATTCCCAAGCCTAAAAGGAACGAGAATCTTTATAAATTAAGATCTCATTCCAGGAGACCAAGCTGAACTTAGGAAATAAGTACAAAAGGTCAAGGAGGAAAGAAAAGAAGGGAAATGGGCAATCATTAGGAATAGAAAAGTTATTATTAGGGAAAAAGTCCTAAACATGAGTGATAAATAGGGAATAAAATCACTCTGGTTCCCTTTCTGGAATTTTCGTGGTTTTCCATGGTGTAAAGTTACTATACTAAGTTGGATCTCGAGTGATATTGATCTTATTCTTTTAGTTGAAACTTGGGAGCATGCCGAATCTAAGGTCCCTCACCTTTATGGGTTCACTCTTTGGTCTACTTGGAATAAGAAATCCTCTCGGAGAGGCTTTGGTGGTATAGCCTGTTATATTAGGAACATTGTTTCATCTCACATCCGACTTCATAAAATCAACCCCTTCAATCAATAAATTTGGATCGAGATCTCTGATTCTACAACCAATAGGATCTTTCTTGAAATCTGTTATTTCTCCCCTATCAAATCTACATCCTGTAAGAGAAAAAAACTTGGATAAGAATTGTCCTTTCAATAGCTTAGAAAAGGAGATCTACAACCTAAGGAATGAAGGCAATATCCTTCTTTTTGCGAACTGTAATGATCCAACTGCTACTAACCAATCTATTATGTTAGGTAGCAACTCTAACCCCAACCCCTTGTTGCTTTATGAGGATGGTAACTTAGCTAATAGATTCAAGAAAAAAACTAAAACATAATTAAGAACTTATTCGGCACTGAGCTTCTCAAAATTTGTAGTTCCTAGGACCTAATAATTTGTAATAGTATTAATAAATGGCCTCTCTCTGGTCAGCTGACATGTTTCCATGAGTTGGGTAGCAGCATCATCAATTATGCAATTTCTGACATCCATGTCCTCAACCATATTACAAACTTTGAGCTTCTTAATGGGTTCGAGCCTGACTCTAACCACAGACCTTTGTCTTTATCCCTACATCTTGCTATGCATACCACCCACATGTAGGAGAACAGTGAAAGAAAAAGTCACATTCACTTCAATACAAGTAATTTCGACCTTTTCTTAAGGGATTTGGAAGGGGATTTAGGCTCCCTGGCCTATAATAACAACATTTATCAAATCTGTTAGCATTTTACTACTACCCTTTCCACCACCATTATAAAATTTTCTAATAAGACTTCATATAAGAAAAACAATAGAACTTCCAATCCTTGGTATGACAAAGACTGTAAAATTACTAGGATAAAAATCAGAGATGCCCCTAATGAAAGCATTAAGCTCTAGAAAATAAGTATATACAAATATCTCATTAAGAGGATGAAGAGGGCATATATTAATAAGAGACAAGAGCATCTTCTCCACCTTTCTAAATTTGCACCTAGAAAGTTTTGGTAGAATGTGCTTGTTCAAAAAACTAAATATAATCATTTTATCCCCCTAGAAAATTGGGATAACTATCTTAAGAAGTTGTATGACTCTCCGGAGACCATAAGAACCATCTTAAACACTCCTTTTAAGGATGATATTTTTTCTCCTGAAGACATTGAGTGTAGGATTAATAAGCTCGCTAATGGGAAAGCCAAAGATATTGAAGGTTACCAAGATGAAATATTTAAAATAGTAAAATCTATCCTCATTCCTCATCTCCATAAGCCTCTCAATTTGGCTGTAAAGAATGGCTTCCCTAAACTTTTGATGCAAAGCCTTATTGAACCTATCTTAAAAAATGGGCACAAAAGCATTCCCTCTAACTACAAAAGCATTATGATTAGCCACATCCTAGCCAAGCCTTATGGGCTCATTCTGGGAAAAAGGGTTGGCCTTTGGCTTGAGAACTAGGGTAAAAGAGCTAAAGTGCAAGCCAATTTTATTAGACATCACTTGACCGTCAACCACCTTGTCACCCTCAGGATCATCGCAGAGTAATGTTGCAATATTAAAACTGATCCCTTATGTTGTTTTGTGGACTTTAGAAAATCTTTCGACATTTTCCCCTAAGATAAGCTCTGGGAGAGGCTTACAGAAATCATGGTTCCTTCTAAACTGGGGATTAATGTGATCCACCTCTACAAGACTATCATTGCCAATCTTAAGACCAATGAAGGGTGGTCTAAATATATTAAATGTAATATTGGGGTTAAGAAAGGTTGTCCACTTTCCCAGACCCTTTTTTGTATTTACATCAATAAACTAAAGGAGTGTTTGGAAACTGTGGGCTGCAAAGGCACTGAGCTCGCTGGTGTCATCATTACTCTTCTCCTTTATGATGATGACATCATTTTTCTTGGAAGGAACCATGATGACCTAGACAAGTAGCTTAAGACTCTTCATGTCTGCTGCTCCAAGATGGGTATGATGGTTAATACCGAAAAGACTAAAGTCATGATCATTAAATCCAAAAATATCACCCATGGTAGTTTTGTCTATGTTTACCATTATCTTGAGCAGGTTTATTCTTATAAATATTTGGGTATTGACTTTCCTCATCAGCATAACTAGAATTATAGCATAGAGAAAATAATTATTGGATGTTGGAACGATTTTTATAAGCTTGAAAACAATTGTAAGTCAACTGAACTTTACATTTGGAGTAAAAACAGGTTCCTTCTTGAGACTCTCGTCACCCCTGTTATCTTATATGAATGTGAAGTTTTGGGGGTGTAGTATATCTAGGGAGTTGTGGAGAAAGATTGATATGATCCAAAAGAAATTCATAACCTATAACCTCAAGATCAAGGGAAATACTCCCTATCCTATCCTCTTGATCGAACCTGGCATGTCCTCGATTAAAAGTGTGGCTATGATTAGATATCTTATGTATAAGAAGAACCTTCACAATATGTAATCCAAGAGGCTCCCACAAATTTCTTCTATCTTTAGTCAAAACCCCCACCTATGCCTCAAGCTCGGGTGGCATCAAGATGCTCAATATCGGCTCAACATTTGGGGGATTAAGGAGGATATCACCATGGGAAGCAAGGACAATATCAAAGATACCATTACCTCCATTTTTAAGGACAATATGTGGGATGCTAAGGAGATAGAGGGTAGAAATAAGCTAAGGTACCATAAGGAGGTGGTCAACCCCACCCTTGATAACCATAATTATCTCACTATGCTGACTAGCACTAAGAAGAAAATAAACATTGCTAGGATTAGAACTAACTATCATGAGCTTCGAAGTGAGACTAGGTGTGGTCTACACCCAAGACTCCTTGGACAATAGAAGTTGTCATACTTGTGATACAAAGAAGGTGGAAGATGAAAAATGCTTCCTTTTATACTGCTCGAATCTTTCCCACATTTGCTCTCATTTCCCTATCATTAGCGACATATCCAATCTTCTTGACTTACTAAGCCAACCCAACTACAATGATCTTGGAATTCTTCTTTCCCTACTCCTTGATCACAGAAACAAGGTTTTGAAGAATGATAATTAGGCTCTCTTTTTTTGAGGTCCGATAGTCCACATTTGTCTTACTGGACATTAATCATCATCATCATCATCATCATCGTCATCATCATCATCATTCCCTTGGGTTTATTAAATTGTGATTATTTTTTTTATAATGTTTAGTTATGTGTGTTATTATTTATTTCTAAAATTATTTTAAATGGTTATTCATTAATTTATATTTATTCATTAGTATATAATATTTATTGATATGTAATATTAATAATATAATATAATATTAATAATAATAATAATATTAATAATATGATAAATTTATTCTTGATTTCCACCTCCACGATGCATTATTATGCTACATGGGCCACCTTTGTGTTCCTTCAAGCGAGTTTGCCAATATGATTTTGGAGGCACACTACAGTTGGGTTCTAGGACACAGTGGTGTGGAGAAAAATGTGGTTTTACTACAAAAGTAATTTTATTGGCCCAAACTTCGACTGGATGCTGGGAAATATATCAGATCCTGCACTACCTACGCCATCACCAAGCCAACCATCAAAAAGAAAGGCTTGTACACTCCTCTGCCTACTCCTAGCCAGCTATGGGAATTCATCTCCATGGACTATATGTCTAGCCTCCATTCTACCAAGAATGGTAATGACTGTGTATTTGTGGTCGTGGATAAATTTTCTAAAATGGCTATATTAGCAACCTGCAAGAAGAGTATCACGGCAGAGGAAACTACTAAACTCTTCTTTGAATGGCTATGGGTACATTTTGGGATCTAGCAAACCATAATATCATATCGGGATAGTAGTTCCTTAAGAACATTCTTGTCAAGCCTCTGGACACTATTGGACACTAATCTCACCAAGTTGGCTACCTTCCATCCCCATACTAATGGTGAGACGGAGGTCGTCAATAGGATGATAATGCACATACTCTACATGTACAACTCCAATTATCCATGAACCTAGGATGAGAGTCTTCCCTATGTGCAGCACAAATATAATAGAGCTCTCCATAGCTCGACTGGTCCCGGTCCCTTTCAAGTGGGTTTAAGATTTCAACCATTATGTCTGGTTGATGTTTCCATGCCTCATGTGACTACATAGAAAGAATCCACACGTGTATTATCCAAGGTTGATAAAGCAACCAAAATTATTGAATGCATCCAACACATCTTCCAGTAGGTTCATGACATCTTGGAGAAGTCAAATGCCATGTATAAGTAGCGACATGATCAACATCGTGTGCCACACAAGTTTCATGTGGGCGATAAAGTTTGGTTGCATTTATAAAAAGAACGCCTTACCAGATCCTATCTAAAGCTCAAATCACTCTAATATGGTTCTTACACCATTAAAAAGGTTGTGGGAGACAATGATTTTGAGATCAAAATTACCTCATTCCTTGGCCTGCACCCAGTGTTCAATGTGGACCGCCTTCGACCATACTTCCCACCATTACTGGACACATCAGACATTGCAGAACAACTCACACCAATAGAATTAAACCTAGACTACATGGAACATGCCACAACTGATCAAATTATGGACAAACAGGTCAAGAACACTCGCTAACAGAAGATCCAACTATATCAAGTTGTAAAAGCTGGCCAACTCCTGCACCAAGGCAAGTGGCTCACCAGGGACCAAATTCAGTGGATGTCTCCCCATCTCATGGAGGCACTAAACATAATAGGGAACATTACTTCTTAAGGGGGGGAGTACTAATCGAGGTGGATGTTGGTGACCACCCACCTATTCCACTTGGACCCCACCATTGTCTATTTCATTTTTTCAGTTTCCTTAATTGTAGCACAATTTACTATTTTTGGCATTTTTCTGGTCCTAAACTTCCAAAGCTATTTTGAGGCTCTAAATGATGTTTTCTGGGAAAACCATGACTTGAAAGTTGTAGTCCTCGGATAGATATTTCTAATGAGGTATTTTTTACGTCAAATCGAGATCATATGCCAAAGTTACGACCCCAGGAATTTGATGTACCAATTTACCCAAATGGGGCCCATAGTTTTGGTGATTCATCAACTAGGGTTAGGTTTTTGGATGTTTATGGTTTTCCATTATTTCTCAATAATAAATAGGCCTCCAAGCCTTAGTGTAACACAGTTCAAAGGCATGTAGCCACCACATCTCTTCTCATATATGAGCTACCATCGCCCGAGTTAGTCTTATTTCCATTTTGTTTGTAAGCATATTTCAGTATTTGATATTAATGAAATGAAGTGTTATTTCTGCTACATCTTTATATTTATGGTTATATCTATAATTTGTTGTGTGATTGTTTAAGTTCGGATCAGTGGTATCAGAGCAGTCTACTCTTTCTTTATTTTTCTTCCCATGTCCCCAATGAGGTCGAGTTATAAGGAGTTAGGGATCGAACTAGTCGAACCTTTGCAAGACCAGCCTTGCAAATCCTGACGGCCTCCCATGGTAGAAGAGAAGAAAAATGAGGGGACAATACATCCTTTCAAAATATTTCTTGAAGAATCCCTCGAGCGTGAGAGGAATGTGATGATGGAGAAACTTTCCCAAATCCTTTAGTGGCTACCCAAGGGTGACACATATCCTTCCAATGGCTACTATCGAAGCGCCACACCCTTTAAGGTACAAGTTAACTTTGACATCCCCATATTTGAGGGTCAGATATATGCGGACGTCATAGATAAATGCTTAAATATGTTAGAAGGATATTTTTCTATTGATTCATTTTCCAGCTAGGAAAAGATTACTTTTTCACTTCTCAAAGCCACCCCCCACATCAAGGACTAGTGGGAAACCTACTATGAGAAGAAGGATGAAAGTACACCCTCACTATTTTCGGCCACACCCACTTGGAATTCGTTTTGGGATGCCATCAAGGAGAATTACTACCCTATCGAGGGCTATGAGGATAAATACATAAAGTGGATCACACCATGTCAGGGAAGGCACCAAGACATGTTGGAGTTTACCAATGTCTTTCATACCCTTCACACAAAGTTGGGTACCAAGGACTCTGAGAAACATTTGGTACTCAAGTACCATGACTGCCTATACAGGTACATCCAGGATGAGATGGAGTTCCTGGACATCTCCTCGCTTGGCACAACGTACCAATACATTGTTAAGACCGAGTAGAAGTTTAAATGGAAAAATCAAGACTTTGGATCTGTGAATCCGAAGAAAGGGAAAGGTGCCCCCAAACCGTAGAGCAAAGGGCAAAGCCAAGGCAGGGTGACCCAAAATAACCCATTGAAGCCACAAGAAAATAACAACTCCGAGGAGACAAAGAAGGACATGGGAAAGTGGTGTGACTTTCATAAGAGCTCTACTCACAACACAAGTGAGTGTTAGGCCAAGCAGTCACTCATGGCTGAGATGAAGGTTTCCGAGTCAGACGCATGTTCCGAATCTGAGTCTAAACGCAAAAAGGGTAATGAAAAAGGGAATAATATCATTGACATGGAGTCGAGTGCCACTATGGCCACCACCAAGATCTATAAGAATGAGCCCAAAGATCCAAAGGAGGGGGAACGCCTATTCCACTCATAGATGTGGGTGAAGAGTTCTCTATTACAGTTCATTATCGACAGCAGGAGCCAAAAGAACCTCATTTTAGTATATGTTGTGAAGTGGCTAGGCCTACCAACTACAACACATCCATAGTCATACAACATTGGATGGCTTCACCAAGGAAGAGATCTCTGCTTCAGCCAATAGTGTCTCATTCCCTACAACATCAAGCCCTTCATGAATGAGGTACTGTGTGATGTTTCTCCTCTTGAATTTTGTGATGTATTATTAGGAAAACCATACTTGTGGAAGTGACATGTTGTATATGAGTCTAGACCCTGCTATGTTAGTACTTCCTTGGGTAGTAAGTTATACAGGATATTAGAGGTAGCCTCACCTACCGCCATCTCTTTGATCTCTGCTAAGAAATGCAGTAAGATCATCTCCCACACTAGGAAATTTGTTTTCTTTCTGGTTCTCTCTAAAACTAAGGGGAAGATCGTAGCCACATCCATGGCACTCGGGAAGGGTTCCTCCACGCAGCAGAACATGTGGATACGGTCATGGAAAAATACAAGGACATCTTCTCCTCACCCACAGGGGTACCCTTGCACTGTCAGGTTGAGAATTCGATCAATCTGACTCCTAGAGAAACTCTACCCAACAAGTCGATATATCGTTGCTCGATTCTAGAAAATGAAGAGATCAAGTGGCAAATCTAGGTTTTACTGCAAAAAGGGCACATCTGACCAAGTTCCTTACCTTGTGGGAGCCCGATTGTACTTGTACAGAAATTGGAGGCTCTGCATTGGTTATCAGACACTAATCCCCCCCATGGAATTTGTTCACCATGGAATTTATCTGTGGTGTTGTAACCAAAAAATACTATAAGTAACAAGTCACATTTTGTAAAAGGACGGATGGTCCACCACAATGTAGCCTTTATAGTTATTATCCGTTTTAATAAAAAGAAAAATATTTTTGGTTTCTTTTATTGTGTGTTCTCCTCTTTTCTTCTAGCATTTCAAAATTTCAGATCTTAGGGGCCTCCCCCCCAAGATCTATTTCATTATTTTTAGATCTTGGGGGCCTCCCCCCAAGATCCGTATAATCTCTGGTGTAATAAATGGAAAATACAAGACCATTTGGCCAACTTGCAGAGGGACAAGTGGTGAATATGGAAAATCATGTCCATTGTGACTTCATACCTCCTCCATCTCTTGGCTCTAGACTAGAGGATCCTACTATGGTCAAATTGTTAGATCCTTAATGGTATTTGGCTACATTCTAATTTTGAAAGTCTTTTGGTATTACTTTCCATTTTGGTTATAGTTAATAAGGTTGTTTTAGCAATTAACTATTTTTTTGTGGTAGTTAGCTACTCACCCAAAGATATGGTAAGAGTGAGGCCATTATGATTTTGGGAAAATGTAATCAGTGATGTCATATTTTGATTTAATATAAACTTTTTGACTTAAAAAACAATTATTTCTGGACAAGCTAATAAAATAGATAATATTAGAGGAAAAAATTTTTATATCAACTATACGAATTGAGATTTGAAACCTTGAATGAGATGTATAAATATGGCCCATATTTCAAAATGGCATTTGAAGCATGTGAAAATATAGTTGGAAAAGATAAAATGTTATGGATGGATTACCTATTACAAGATGGATTGTTATTTAAAGGTGTTCAATTATGTGTTCCAATAAATTCAACGAGGGAAAACTTATTGAAAGAGAAGTGTAACATTGGACTTGTTGGTCATTTTAGGCATGACAAGATGTACAAAAAACTCAATTGTTTTTACTATAGGCCAAATACGAGAAAGGAAGTCAAAATATTCGTGGAAAAATGTAAAATTTGGTAATATGCAAAGGGGGTAAATAAAAAAAATAGGATTGTATCAACCATTAGTATTTCCAAGAAGGAAATAATATGCAATAAGCATGGATTTTGCATTGGGTTTGCTAAAAACTCAATAGAATTATGATTCAATTCTAGTGGCAGTGGACATATTTTCAAAAATGGCTTATTTCATACCTTGTTCCAAAATTATTGGTATAACTCATATCGAAAAGTTATTTTTCAAAAACATTGTGAGGTTAATGGACTAACTTAGAGCATAGTTGAAAATAGATACACAATTTGTAGGACCTTTTATGAGGACCTTATTGAAAAATATGGGGACTAATATGAGTTCTTGTTCAACTTATCCTCCACAAACTGATAGATAGATAGAGGTTTTCAATAGAATCTTGGGAAATATATTAAGAAGTTTGGTAAGTGACCATCTCAACTAGTGGGATCAGGTTTTAGCTCAAGCTAAATTTCCATATAATGATTTAGCAAATAGAAGTACATGGTTAAGTCATTTTCAAACTTTATATGCAATGAATTCTAAATGATTATATGAATGAAGGTGATGTAGGAGAATCTCACTTCTAAGTCAAAATTGTATTTTGATTAGACCTAGGGATTTTCATTTACTAAGGGAGTTTGTTTCTTGATCAAATTTAATTATTGAATTATTGCATTTCCTATGATTTAGAGTTATAGAAAAAATATATATTTAGAAATACAATTGTAATTAGATCTATTCTTTGGGAGAAGTCTTGGGAATATTGGGAAAGCTAGATAGATTTGGGGACTATTTATATCTCTTGAGAGAAGTATGGATCTAAATGATCTACTTTAGATGAGAAAATAATGTATTTGAACTTGAATTAGTTCAAAATCCCATTTGTATAACTATGTAATCAATTTCATGAAAATAGAGGGCTAGTACATATAAGGGCCTGAGAGAAGTAGAGAGGAATTAAGTGCCAAGTATGCCAAAAGGCCGACAGGGCCATATGATGTATTTTCAGTCGAAGGGCCTTTTGTAAATTATTGTATATATATTGAGACTTTATTGGAGTGTATGGACCCATAATGCGAGTTATTGTTATTTAATTGCTAGCCTGATATATATGTATGAACGATTTTACATTCCAGGTATTAAGCTCAGTAAGGATTCACGCATTTATATATATAGTTTGTAGGATCAGAGTAGCGCAACATAAGTGTGTGGAAAATGGTATATTAGACAGAGAAAACGTAGAAGAGTGAGGGACCAGAAGAGTTTAGAGAGAGCAATAGCGCTTTGGAGAAGCAAGAAGGCATGAATCCTTTGATTCTTCCTAGACTCGATTAGGAAGCTAAGATCATTGATCAACAGAGTGATCAATGATTCGATTGTAGTAAAGGATTTTAGAGTGGATCTTTATCAGAGTGGAGCTTGCTGACAAGAAGGGCTGATGTTAGAGCGTAAAGAGTTTAGTCAAGTATATAGACCAAGAAGGGAAACACTTAGGGTTTTATTAGGCCTTCATTAAGATTCTGTTAATTAATAATGTTAGGTAACAAAACTCAAATTTTGTTCGGAACTGTCATCATTTAAAAGTGTCGGGTTGGGACCCCAGAATCCTAGGAGTTTCATTACATAATATTTCTCAAAGAGTCAAGATCCTCAAATAAAACACTATAAGAATACCCATAAGGTATAAATATTAAGCAAGAAGCAAGATTCAATGTATTAATATTCCAAAAAAATATGGATACTGTTAGGACCCTACATTGTCCCTTTTTGCTCATATATTTTTTTATCATTCCATCCTTTTTCAATCCATAATTAAAGCGCATGTTATTACTTTAATCCATTTTCCCAAAGGTATATAACATGTCTTCACATTACTATATGTTTGATTTATTTTACATATAATTTTACATTTCCTTTATAATGAATCGTTGATCAGATAGTTGCTGAAACAGTTTTGAAGACTGCAGATTTATCATTGCGGTCTATGTTGTTGAAACAATTTTGAAGACTACAAATTTATCATTGTGGTCTACATTGTAGAAATAGTTAGAACAATGCGCAAATCCCATTGTTGAAACAGCCCGTGATTTGCATTTTTATATTTAGCAGCAATAGGAAGAGATCATTGAAGGAGCTATTACACTGGCTGTAACATCTATATTCCAAAGTCAGGAATTGTCACAACCATTGTAACAGCATTTTGTTAATGGAAGAATCAGTTATCCTATTTTAGCATATCAGGTCAAAAATAGGATTTATAATGTAATAAATTGTAATAGATGTCTCCTCTTTAAAATAAGGAGACATCAACATTATAGAGATAGACAGATGATGGGAAGGTCTAGCTGGGAGTGAAGGAACTTGAATCTTTTTGTAATATGATAGTTTGACAGATGAATAAAGTATTGTTCTGAGCATTTCCTCTTAAGTTACATTGTCTGGGGAATCTTGTGAGAAGGAAAGGGCCCACCTTCATCACAAGATTCAACCATTAAATTCTGTAAAGTGTTAAGTGTTATTTTTGCATTCATGCCTTGTTAATCTCTGTTTGCTAAATTTACTTATGCATTATTGAAACTCTGTATTTATTGCTGAAACTCTGTTTCTACTTGGTCATTGCATTGTTTCCATCAATTCATTCATAGGTAATCAGTAATTATTTTAATTGGTTTTCCAGAGTGAGTTTGAGAAGCATGGTAATCAGAAATAGGTGCTGAAGATTCCTGCTTGAGGAATAGGGTCCTGTTCTCTGTTAGAGCATAACTAGTCTTTTCCTTTGGAGATTTATTTCCTTTCCTAGATTGTTCTTTTTAAATGTAATCCAGGATTTCTTTGGTCATTGTCTGCAATAGAGAGATTGTTTCTACTGTAATTCAAAGTAGAACTTTAGTTTATTTAAGGCAAGGTGTGATTAGAGTAATTGATACTGCAACCTTCTATTTCTTTTGGGATTAAGCATATACAGTGTGTAATTGTCTTTGAAATAAACAGACTTCCCTGGGTTGACAATTCATTCAACACTTGGTTTTTTGAATTAATAAGAAATTAAAGTGGCCAACAGATATGATATTTGCGATTTGGATATGGAGCTTGATAAGCTAGCACCAGTTGATATCGGGTAGTTATATATTTTATTTCTCCATACTAGCTTTCAAATGTATATACAACATTGTGGTCAGGATTGAAAAACTTATTATTACTCCATGCCACAAGGATTTGTTTCATAATGCATCTAATTAATATAGAGATAGACCACCAAGTGACCACCATGAGTATGGTGATTTAGATTAGTCTAGGCAGGAGGCACAAAAAGTGTGATGTATGCCAGAGTTGTTCTAAGTGTTCTGTTGAAGAATGGGATCTACAGGAGGAAATCTTGTAGGTTCTTCAGGGTTGGTCAAGATAGAGGTGGAGTCAATTTATATTTTTTATAGAGTTGGATAAGTCATTTAACTTGAGTTGGTTGGCCCATAATCTGTTGAAGTTGACATGGAGTAAAGGCAACAAATCTAGAAGCACCCTTCCTCACCTCATACATTCCTTATACTTCTTCACTGAGATAAAGCATAAAGCAACCTCATGCTTGTCCCCCTCAATCAATATAGGCTCCCCTAGATCATTTTGGCAGAGAACCTTCTTTCCATAACAATCTATCAATGCTTGAATCTCAGGTTCTATTAGTTGACATAGAGCTATACTTTCAAGAGACGTGAACTTTTTCGTTGCATAGAACTATCAAACACAAAAAGAAACTAAATTGAGAGTCGACACACAAGTGGGCCAACCTAGAGGATAAGAGATAGAAGGGTTCATTACAGGTGGGCCAGGCCAGAATAACGCAATCCCGAAATTGATTTTAATTAAGACTTGACATTAGAAGGGGCTTATAGATAGAAGTGGGTCAGGCTGGAATCCCACGAGCCCATAAGGTTTAAAGGACACCATCAAAAAGAGTACGAACATCCACGCATCTCGACTCCACTCTAATGATATATATATATATATATATATATATATATATATATATATATATATATATATATATATATATATATATATATATATATATATATATATATATATATATATATATATATATATATTGAAGGGAGTGGAGGTGTGTTGGCCACTGTTTGTAGAAAGGATCGATACACAGTTGAGCCACATTTTTGTATGTTATTGCAATGAACATTATAGAAATTTTGAGGTCTAAAATGGGCCACAAAACAAAAATGTACAACAAAAATCAACTTTATAAGAATCAATAGGGTTCAGGATGATGATTTCAACCATGGGGGGTGATTCACCATTTTTGGAGTAAAAAAGTAAAAAGATTATTAAAAAAACACTACTTTTTCATATCATATTTTCAACTTATCTCCCTACATTTTTACTCAAATTTCAAGCAGGTTCACTCATTGTATTAATATTTTAATTCCACATCCAAATATTACCCATATCATATACTTTCTATGGACTTTGATACACAAAAAATGAGAAATACATGAAAAGACACTATTGCAATAATTTTTTTCATGTATTTCTCATTTTTAGTGTAGCATGATTCATCGAAAGTATGCAACATGAGTACTGCTTGGATGAGGAATTTAATTCCACATCCAATGAGTACTTCTTCTTGAAATTTCAGTAAAACCATAGGGAGATAAGCTAAATATACGAGTTGAAAAATAGTTTTTTCTTTTTTCCCTCTTAAATTTGATGATATCATCTAATCTTATTTTATTATTTCCACTATTATTTTATAATATTCCTTAGGAGGCCCATTTTAGACCTCAAAATTTCTCTAATGAGAGTTAGAACGTAAGGGAAGATTGCAGGCACCATTACAAAGGGCCAAATTAATATTAGGGCATATGTTTTAGTATATTGTGTGCCTATATTAGGTTAACATAAGGGTTGAGATAAGATAGAGGGGATTGTGTTGATTATAGAGGGAAAAGGTTGAATGTGTAACCCTTTTGAATCCTCCCATTGCTAGTTAATTCATCCCACCAAATGATTGAATTCTCCCATTATATTATTTATAATCACGTAAAGTGATAGTGAGCAGGGATTGAAGGAAGCGCCTGAAGAGAAATAGGGCATTGTGGGTTGGCAGGTCTAAATTAGGTCAGAATCAAAGTGGTATAAAAGTTATTAATACTAGAGGAAAATTGGTGATCAAATCAGTTCTTTAGGAGGGGAAATTGGTATCAGAGCATTCAAAGTTGTAACACCCTCCTCCGACACTTACCAAAGCTTACTGGTTCACCAGCGTAAGTATGTGATGAAGAGTTACTATGATATGACTCAACCACATAGGTAGAGTTAAGGAAGTGCAATCGACAAAGAAAAACTTTACTAACCTCCCTTAGGTGCTACAAGACCCCTAGGAGCTAACCAACCAATCAAAGTGCCAAACCCCTGAGTTAACCTAGTTTTTCACTGACTTAGGCTCTCAGTTGCTCTGATGATAAAGCAAGCCAATAGCTGAGACCCTTAAGTCACTCCCATAAGCCTGCATCCTAGTGTCTATAGAATAATTCACCGAGTTCTATGCCATTGACCTCAAGATTTGAGCCACTTTTCCAGGAATAAGATCCATATCTCTACCTAAAACTTAATAAAAGTCTCAGAAATGATAAATAACATAAAGGCAAGGCCTATAATTCAAAACATGAATAAGGACTTAACTTGAACAATCCCAACAATGATAGACATTTTGTTAAAAACATCATGAACATCTAATCTACAGGTCATAATTACATATATGAACATAGTGGTCTCATACTTATCTGAGAATCGTCAAGAAGGTCTAATGCCCTCTCACAAAAGCTACATTATCATCCATTAGGTCATACATTCATTAACCATTCATTTACTAATCAAAACATGTAGAGATCTATAACTAAAGTCTATCATAAAACCATTCTTATAAACAACATATAACCAGAATAATAACAATGATAGTACAACCATCAAAGCCAAATAATAACAAGTACATTTATCCACGAAATATAAAGGAAAAAGGAGCTCTTATTAACATATGCAAAATCCAACCAAGTTAGGGACTTCCGCATACAACTCGACCATAGATTGGGCTGAACCATATTTTTTCTTTCGGTTAATCACCCACGTGCCATATTCCAAGCATGAATGCCAGACTCACAAGAAAACCAACCAGGGCTTCCTCAGGCTTTACCTCATACCTTGCCATTACCGTTCAAGGGATTTATAGGCTTGAAACCCTCATCTATACAAGCAGGCCTTACTGTGTATCCTACCATGACCAGTCAAGGGATTCCTGGGCCCAGACAAAGAAACATACACTACTAGGCTTTATCACAATCTCGCCATTACCGATCAAGGGATTACTAGGCCTAAACAAGCATGGATGCCTCTGAACTTCTTCACCAATATGTTGAGGAATTTTCCCATCTCCACCGTTAGGCTTTATTGTGTATCTCGCCATTACTTTTCAAGGGATTCCTAGGCCCTTGGGAATTTTCCTGAGACCACCTCACCCAGTTTTGAAACCATCCAACAATCCAGCTTAACCAAATAAAAGAACTCCATCACACCATGGCTATCCAAAAATGGAAAGGGAAGGTTGAAACTACTGTCACATGTTAAAGAGCCCATGCAAATGACAGTAAGAGAACCAGATATAGCCATGCATGCCAAAACTAGCAAGGAAATCATACATGGAACTCGATATGTGCAAGTAATCTCGTTGTAGTCGCTTGATCCAACTCTTCCTTACTTGATATTTTCCTCCATTTTCTTTCTTGTTCTTCCTTTTCCTTCCTTTTTCCAATGCTAGAGTGATCTAAAAATGCTTTGTGTGTAAGAGTATGAGAGAGAGAAAATAGAGATAGAGAGCTCCAAAACTTAACTGAGAAAAGGTTGTGAACTGATCCTCAGAAGCCTTTTTATTAATGAGGCCTCTATTCTCTTCAATTTTCTCTATTTTTCTTCAATTTCCTCCTCGCATGCAACCTGTGACCTTTCACCTTCATTTTCTCATATTTTCTATTATTTCATAAATAAAATGCCAATTAATGCCTCTTTTCCTTTTCAAAGCCTCAATCGTTTCCCTTGCCAATTTCCCTTGGAATACATTCAGCTTGGAATACATGTCCCATGACCTTTGTCTTATTTTTTCCTTTATAAACTTTATTACATTAACTTTTGACCTCGAGATGTCACAAACCCCTCCCCCTTAGGGGAACACTGTCTTTGGTGTTTTATGACACCTACAACCTGCAAGACTGTTGAAAATAAAAACATATTTCCCATGGATCTTTACAACTTATCTTGTTATAGTATTTACAATGATCAACTTATTGAAAAGCAAGCCAACATGACAAGCATAACAACATGACACCCATACTTCTTATTGGAGCTTTATAGCACAGCTCATTGTTGTATTTACAATAACAACAATACACAAATACGTACATATACCAAAATTCATTTTCCTTCATTGGAAAATAATTAAGGATACATAGTGCACATATGATCAGCCATCTCCCATGTAACTTCATCAGGCCCAAAGTGCTTCCACTACACTTTAACTTGCTCGACTGCTCCATTCTGGAACATGAAAATCTTTTGCTGCAATATGCACTGAGGTTTGGGCTAGAATTCTCCTTCTCGTTCCACCTACAATATAGACCCATCAATAACAAAATCAACATCCTTTACATATCTTTTAAGCAATGAAACATGGAAAACATCATGGACTTTCACTGACAGAGGTAGTGCAAGTCTATAGACCACTAGTACAATCCTCTTAAGGATCTCGAAAGACCCACAATATCGAGATGAAAAATTTGCACATGACCCAATCCTCAAGGACCTCTTCTTAGGATTTATGTGAAAATACACATGCTTCCCAACCTGAAACTCCTTAAATTACCTGTGCTAATTTGCATAACTATTATGTCTATCTTGTGCTGCCTTTAGATTCTGGTTGATAACCTGTGTTGCTCTTCCATATTTGCCAACGTATCTAGTCCTATTAACACCCTATTCACTAGATCACTCCAAATGATGGGGGTATTACAACTCCGCCCATAAAGTGCCTCAAACAGAATCATACTCAGTGGAAGCAAACTCTACCCATGGAAGGTACTCTTCCCACTTCTGTTGCTAATGCATAACATACATTCTCAACATGTCCTCCAAAATCCTATTGACCTTCTCTCTCTTTCCATCTATATACAGATGATAAATTGTACTTAAGGCCAACTCTATATCCAAAACTGCAAACAACTCCTTACAAAACCTGGAAGTAAACTTAGAATCACTGTTTGACACAATCTTCTTTGGAACACCATGCAACCTCACTATCTCGCTGATGAAAACTTGTGCTACATAACTAGCTATATAAGTAGACTTCACTGGAATGAATTGTGCTACCTTTGTCAACTTTTCAACCACAACCATAATATAATCATGAGGTCTAGATGTCCTCAGAAAACCTGTAACTAAATCCATGAAAATGACCTCCCATTTCCACTCTAGAATCAAAATCAGCTATAGTAGACCACCTGGATGCTTGCACTTTTCTTTTACTTGTTGACAATCCAAACATCTAGTGATGAAGTCAACTACCTCCTTCATATTAGACCTCTTATCACTCTGATATTTCTTTCGAAGTTAAAGAAGGAAGAAAAGTCAAAGGTAACCACAAACCACTTTTAGAGATCAAGACCTAGCCTTCCTGATGCTCAGAGATGGCTCTCTCTTTATAATTTAACTTTGTTTTAGTTAAGATGATTTTAAGCTAGTTATTGTTTGCATTTGGGTTTTGTTTTGAATTTGGGTGGTGGGTTCACTTTACTTAGATGAACAGAGGTTTTATTTTACCATTGGGCTATGGGGTCAAATGTCAAACAAACAAGACTGGATTCAGTTCTAAAAACAATGTCTATAGGGCAAGATAGATGAGTTACTGCAGATCTCAAAGGCTAAATGGTGAAATGGTTTCAAATCGGATCTAGGGAGAAATTAAGGGTTCCCTAGGCCAGACTCTGGAAGGAATGAATGAGGTCAACTGAGATGGGAGAACAATTAAGAGTTATCAAATCTGGGTATCAGAGGAAAACATGTAAATGACTAACTATGCAAAACAGAGTGTACTTAAACAAATTTTGAGTGATATCTCCAGTTAATTCATTCAAATTTAGAACACATTTAAGATTATGAAACACATAAGAAGGTAACAAAATCAAACAAAGAAGATACTTCACTGCAAATAGCTCATCTCACGAATCCTGTAGCAAAATGCTTTTATTACTTGCTCCAGTCTGTTGACTTGAAAATGGTATAATCACCCTTAGGTTTTAAGATCAAAGTAACTCTACAAATGTAAAATAATCCACCCTAATACTTCAAATTATGAAGTATTTATACAAAAAGGATTTACAAAATATCTCAAACTACATTGAGAACTAATCTAGGAAAAATAAATATCTTCATGCAAGAAGATAGAGCCAGCTATTGAACTGTTGCTTGTTGTCCTTATTATTTAGGTTCTATTGGCTTTGCTCTTTGATATTTTTCCCTTTAAGCTGGTTGGTTGTTTGGTCTTCATGCTAGATGTCTATTTTACTTTAACCTTTCATCTGATACATTTAAACCTTGTTGACCTATCAATATCCTTTTATTGTGCTCTTTTACTTTTTACCGTAGACTTATATTTTTACTGTGTTTTTCCTACAGTAAATCATTCAATTTTTCCCATCTCTCTTCATTTGGTAATTGGATATTAAGCATATTTATGTATATTTCATCTTCCTCCGTATATTTGGAAAAAGTAGGCTTATTAATAAACAGATGTTTTACCTCATGCTGGAGGTAAAACAAGTTTTCAAAAGTTTGATACAACACTTTGCCTATTGGTAAGCCCTTCATGCATGAAGTGATTACCTGTTCTCTGGCCACTTCCTTGATCTTCTTATTGTAATCCTCAGGTGTTATTGACTTATCATTTATAACTAAGGGATTAGGTAATCCCTTTTCCTTCAAAATTTTGAACTTAACCATGAACCTGTCAACGGCTAGTTGCATGTTTTGACACTTATCTTCTAAGTTCAAAATCAAATTCCTCTTAGTGAGGACTTTTATGACTTCCAAAATCGTACCTGTCCTGCTAGGTATCTCAAGTTCTTGCAATTCATACTTATTCTTGGAGTTGAGGAAGTGGATGATTCTTGTAGCTTCCTCTGGCATATCTCCAAGTTCTTCCTTGACTCTCTGAATGGCTTCTGTAGCCTGCTTTATTAAATCAATTTGTTCAAAAATGACCTGGATGGATGGCCAAATATCATTGACATAGTCAATGATATTGGCCCACAGTTGCTCTTTAGCCTTACCTATAGGTTCACTCAGTGTCAGTTCTTTCTCCAGGGTTTTTATTCTTTCATTCATCCTTGTAGCCTTTTGTTGTTCTTCTTTATGCATGATCTGGGCAAGTATGCAATCTTTCTCTGAGCTGGTGACTTTCTCCTTTAGTTTGTTCATCTCAGTGGTCTGAATGGACATTTCTTCCATTGCTTTGACCAACCTGTTTGCTTCATCACTTGTGGAGGTTGTTGTTGTTGATCCCGTTGTTGATGTACTCAATGCAGATGTCAATGGTGCAGTGGCCATTGGAGCATTGGGAGATAATGATGCTGCCAAAGTAGAAGGTACAGTTGTGGTCACTATTGGAATGATAGTTGTGGGAGCATTATCAATACTAGCTTGTTTGAGTTGAATCGAGCTATCCAACTCTTTCTCCATCTCCTTTAACTGGTCATTTAGCTGCAACATTAAGTCCATCATTTCCTCACGATTGGTATGGCTTTCTAGGACTTCCTTTGTCTGTGGGTGCTGTAAATGAGGTAACTTGAGTTGTTTCTTAAGGGTTTCTATGTCCTCATTCATCTTTTTGATTAGTTTCTTTGTGGCCTTAATATCACTTGGGTCACGGCCTAATTCAATAACCAAGTCCTCCAAGGAATTTATCCTGGTGTCTTTAGCCTATGAAGAGATCCTCTCCAATTTGTATTGAGCTGTCACATTGTCCAATGAATCCAGCAGCGTGTAAGTAGCCATGGCCTTTGCTGTGAGGGTGGAGTAAATCATTTCTCCAGTCTGCTTGTGAAATTTTATCTGATCAATGGGATGAACATCCCTGACCAAGACCTCAAAATTAGTCTTCCTGTAATCTGTTGAGGTCTTTGGTTGTTGTACAGTGGGATACAAAAATGACACCTGTATTTTTCCTTCTTTGATGTCAAAGGTTGACATCAATATGGTCTGGTTTGGTGCTGTAAGCTTGAGGTATTTGGCATATGTATCTGCTTTCAACTTTTCATTTCTCATTTTTATCTCTTTGAATTTGTCTTTAATATCCTTTTCCTTGTTAGCTAGCCTGACAAAGGAAGAAACCTCCATACTCTGTTGTCTCTCTATCATCTATGTATTGGAGGTTGATGGTTGCTCTGTTTCACCTGGTGCAGCCATTTCAGCTGTTTCTTTACTTCTCTACCCCATTGCATCAATGTAAATTATTTCCTCTGATGCAATGTTTTCTTCCTGTTCAGACATAGGATTCGACTTCGGCCTTTTATTTAGCTTAAATAGTTCATCTGAAGTCTCCATGGCAGAGCTGGATGCCTCATCCCTGTTCCTCTTAGGATTCTTCTCCTCATTTGCTGGGGTCTATATGACAGGAGGAATTTTCATTAGCCCTTGTAAATCCAGAACCTGTAGGAAAGAGCTATGGTCAAATTACTTTTCTAGATCAATGAGTGTGTTCTCTATATCCACAAAAGTGTTGTCCATATCAATCAAGGTGTTCTCCACCCACTCATCCTAGTTAGTAAATTGTTCAATGTCAGGTCTTAGGTGGTGGATGTATGCTCCCAACATGACCCTGAGTCTAAGCTTGTTTATGACCCCATGAGGGTCATAGTGCCAGATGAAACTATTTCTAAATTTCATTTGTTGAAGTAACCTGTCGGCCTCTGGTCCATCCTCTCTATATTTGCAACTGAATGGGCCCATTTGGTTTTTCACTTTCAACTGGGTTTTCTTCCTATAAGCTAGGAAGTGGACCTCATTACAGCTAATGATTTGTCAGAAGTATTCAAGAGAAGATATCCTCATAGGGAGGTATTTGGGCAACTTATAGGGGGCTAGTTCACAGCCATAAATTCTGATCTTAGTGTGATTTTGGTACAAGTACCAATCTCCCACCTTGTTGTTCTTGGACAATTGTAGTGCGCTCTTGATATCTTGGCTGATTCTGGGCTAAGTAGTTGAAGTCAACATGTTCATGACTGGGTACACAAAGGAGTCTATGAAGTCTTTGTAGGTGAATGTTGTGGAAAAATTCTGGACCAAGAGTGTCTAGTAGATGATTGATCTCTCCTTTCCCTTGGTGTCCAATTTTTGGATCCTTATAGAGAACTTGTCTGTCTGGTAATATAAAAACATATAAAACAATACTGAAGAGTATTTGAAAACTCTTTCAGTGGGCAACCTGGTGAATTGTTCATGCATTCTGTCTGCAATGAACTGGGCATAATCAAACATGATAGATGAAGGCTTGCCTGGAGTGAAAATGGACAAAAATGCCATGATGACCTCATCCACATGCTCATATGATGTGTATCCTAGGATGCATGAGAGCATGGTGATTATGTGCCTACTAGTCTCTGAAAAAATGGTGGCATCATAGGGTGGAGTGTCTGTAGGAGTATGGCGTTCCTCAATGATGAAATTCAGGAAAATTTTCTTGACTTTCACTGGGTCTACTGTTATGTACAAGTCCAACAGGTTTCCAATGGATAGAGGGGTCTAATTAGGGCTAGGTTGGATTTGTAACATTTGGTTGATGGATTTAGCACTAATGGTTAATATCAACTACTAGTTTGGTGCCACAATAGCCCTTTGGCTAGGGATATAACAAGCATGACAAAAATGTACAATGTCTAGGAATGGGTGAACTTTTTGGAATGTATACTTGGGAAAATTTGATTCCTAAAGGTTGATGTCAACAGCATGGTTTAGGAACCTATCTTTACTCCAACAGTGGAGCTTCAAAAAGTGGACTAGAGTTGCATTGTCTTTAAATTGGAAATCCCTGTCTGCTAGGGCTAAATGGTCAATGTCCAAGTGAGGGGTTGAGACTAGTCTGACATCTAGAGAGGTCTGGGCAGCCATATTGAAGATAAAATGTGGGAATTAGGCTTATACAGGCTGAAGCAGTGAGGTTTTGAAAACTCAGGTGCAGTGATAGGGTAATGGCAGTTTACAGGATAGGGGTTTGGGTATTCAGGGGGGAAATACTCTCAATTTGAGGGGAAAATCAATTAAATTCAATTAATTATTCTATTAATTAAATGTACAGTTTCAAATCGAGAGGGTTGTTTTGGTTTTTCTCAAAATACCTGGAATTTGAGGTTCAGACTGCAAACTGGTTTTGATGGCGGCCGCAGAGGGTAATGTGGCTTCAGGTATGCTATGGATGGCTGAATTAGGCATCCAAGACATACTTGGAAGGTACTTGGCTGTTAAATTTAGTTGTAGAAACTTGGGTTTATGCAGGAAGGCTTGGAAGCTTTCACAGAACAAATTCAGCAAAAAGGGTAAAAATGGGGGTCTGCAGCCTTTTAACTGGCAACGGTTAGAAATTGGCGCGAAACTTCATAATGAAAAACAATGGTTTTGGTTTACCCAGGGAGGCAGTTTAGGAGGCCATCGCACCACTTTTGGTCATCGGGTAGTATTTTCCCATGAGCACACGAGTTAACGTGGAGCTGCCACGTAACAAAAAGGGACCCAGGCAAAACCGCTCATATTGCATGCTCTCGGGTGGGTAAACTTCGGGAGGTGAATGGATGTGATATGGATGCATGCCGTCAGATCTGGTGATGACAGTTTTAACAGCTGTCACGCAGTGAAGTTGCATGGCGGGAAATCGAGGTGGAAATTACTGGGGCCCAGGGGTTAATTACGAATGGTTCGTAATTAAATTATGAGTAATGCCGGGATTAAAAATATAACGATTGGGGTTTATGTAGCGGGGTTATTTTACCACACCAGGGTGGTGGGTTAAACAATTTTCAATGGGAAAATGATATTTGCGGAGTTAATTAATAATGAGGGGGGATAAAACTTAGGATAAAGGGTTTTTTGGGTTTTTCTGGGTTTTTAGGGAAATTTATCAAGGGGAAAGTGATTTTTTTAAAGGGGAAAGGGATTTCAAACTAGGGAAAAAGGGTTTTTGGGTAGGGGAATGAATTTGGAGGGTAATTTGCTAGGGAATGTGTGAAACCGAGGGGCAAGGGTAAAAATGAAAGGAAAATGTGTCTTCATAAGAAATGAAGGGGTAAAAGGGGAAATTAGTAAGTATTTAGTGGGCGGTGAAATAAAATGAAGGGGAAGTTAACCAAACTAGCTTATAAGCATCCTTTTACTTTCATAACTGCTCCTGCACATTGAAACACATGATTAAACATGATAGATGTTCTTATGCTTCAATCAACTTTGTACTTTCTGCAACCTTTCTTCTACTTACCCTAACATTTTTTCTTCACTTTGTTGGGTGCATTTAATCTAGTAGACCCTTTCTTTCCCTTTTCTTTTGAAAAGTAAACTATCTATTTCTAACCTTATATCTTCCAAGGGCTCAGATTAAACTGATGAGCTCCTTTTATTTCTCTACCTATCTACTGATCTGTGAAGATTAAACAGTTTGGCCAGATCTTTATTCTCTAACTACAAACAAGAAATTTAAAGCATGAAGTAGTCAAGATTAAATAGTTTGACTATCATGGGTTGTGGCATGTATGACAAGCTGCTCACAACCATTATTTTAGATAGTAAAGCAAAGAGTAGTGGCACTTGGACTTACACACTTTCATGAACTATTTCTGTTTGGGGTTCATATTTTTTCACTATCTTTCACTTTTCTTATTCCTTTTGTCCTTTGATATTTCTTTTAGGACATACCCTATTTACACTTTTTAATTTTTTAATATGGAAAACATTTGCAGAAAAGAAAAGGTATGCACAATATTACAAGACTTAATCATAGACAATTCAAAATTATGAATCCTATTATTATAGGACCATAACATGACCAATAATAGAACTTCTTCACCACTTTCAATGTCTTTTGATATCCCAGATGACATGAATATGACTTACAATGAAATTCCCTCAAGATAAGCTTCTTGAGTTCACTGTTGTCTAACACATAGATCATGTCCCTAAATCTAACCAAATCATCTTCTATTAGATGATAGTCCACATATTGATCGCCTATACCCTACTATTGTAACCTGTTCCTAAGATCCCTATACCTGTCATCCTGTTGTCCTGCATGTAAGATTTGGTCCTTTAAATCTGTCACATATGAACTCATAAATGCTATGTGATTTACCTATACTCTTATGCTAAGAGCATATACAAAATTATTCTGTTTCCCCTTAATGTACCTAATCTCGAAGTCAAAATTAATGATCATGGTCAACCATCTAGCCTTCCTAACATTCAGTTTTGATTGTTCCAATAAATATCTCAACCCACTATAATCACTTGTCAGAATGAACCTCCTTCCAATAATATAGTGCCTCCACATCTTCAATGTATGAATGATCGCTTCCAACTCAAGATCACGTGTCACATAGTTCTGCTCATGCTCATTCAGTTTCCTTGATTAGTATCATACCACCTGTCCCTCCTGTATCGGGAATCCACCAAGTCCTCTCTTGAAAGGATCTATACACACCATAAAGTCTTTATATGGGTCTACAGTCTTAATATCTGGAGAATTTGTCAACAAATGCTTCAAATGCTCAAAACTTGTTGTACATTCCTTTATCCATTCAAAATTTATTTCCCTTCCTCTGCAATGATGTAGTAGTATAAGAAACCCATGAGAAGTTCCTAATGAACCTGCTATAATAACCTGCTAGTCCCAGGAATTATTTGACCTCATCCACATTTCTAGGAGCTTCACATTCCGTGATAGCTCTTATATTTTCTGGATCCATTTCTATGCCTTCCTTGGAAATCACATGGCTCAAGTAATGTACCTATGTCTGAAAGAAACTACATTTACTAAGTTTGGCATACAAATGATGCTCCCTTAGAAATCTCAACACTACTACTAAGTGTTTGGCCTGATCTTCCTAATTCTTAGAATATATCAATATATCATCAATGAATACAACAACAAATTTGTCCAGATAAAGACACAACACACTATTCATCGAGCACGTGAAAGTATTTGGAGCATTAGTAAAACCAAAAGGAACTAAAATAAACTCATAATTCCCATACCTCATCTGGATATCAATCTTGTATATGTCCTCTTCTTTAACGTGTACCTGATGGTATCATGATCTCAAATCAATCTTCGAGAACAACATTACTCTGGACCCTTCAACTAGTCAAACAAGTCATCAATCCTTGACAACAGATACTTGTTCTTGATGGTTACCTTCTTCGACTGCCTATAATAAATGCACAATCTAAAAGTACCATCCTTCTTCTTCACAAACAATACTGGTGCACCCCACGACGATACACTTGGCCTAGTGTATCCTTTGCCAAGAATTTCCTTCAATTGTAACTTTAATTCCACTAACTCTAGAGTGTTCATCCTATATGGTTCCTTTGATGTTGGTGTTGCTCTCGGTACCAACTCAACATGAAATTCCACTTCCTTATGAGGTGACAGCTATGAAATTTCTATTGGGAATACATCCTGAAACTGTTGTAGGATCGGGTACCTCTTCCAAAATTTTGCATCCTCAATGTCCTTACCTTTATCACTGGAAATATTCACTACAAATAACATACATCATTTCCTGTGAATTTGCTTCGCCTGCATAGCAATAACCATTATAAATGACATTTCATTCTTCTTAGCCTGCAATGTTCTCTATTCTCCTTTGCCATCCAAGCACTCAATGGTCTTGTCATAACAATCTGCTTTGGTCCTGTGAAGGTACAACCAATCCATACCCAGAAGCATATTGTATGATCCCAATGGAATTACATTTAGATTATTTGATGTAGGCATACCATTCAACTCAAATGCACAAGGTCTTACCCAATGATGAACTATTTTCTTAGTACCTATATCCAACTACACTAACCAAGAATTTGAATGCACTTCTTTATTCAAACCACACTTATCCACCAGATCAGGATTAACATAACTATAATTAGATTTAGGTTCAATCAAAATAGAAACAACATGATTACAAATCTTACCGTCCATATTGATAATAGATGCTTGGTGATATGCCTACCTATTATCCAATGTTGCATATATCCGAGGAATGCTTTGTCCAACATTCCCAACTATTTTTACTTCCTATGCACTGTAGATATTAGGCCTACCACCTTGATATGAAGAGAAATTCATCTTGATTGCTCCATGCCACATTTCCAACACTACATCTATCCCTTACCATCACCTTTATTCTATTACCCTCCAGGCTCTTACCCATGTCCATTTCCAACTACATTAAACTTCTCGTAAGTAACAACATTATCTTTCTTACCTGCATCTAGAGGTCTTGTTCGCTTCGATGGTAACTTTCCCTTATTTTTTTCTTTCCCTTACCAACCTTGCTAAGACTCTGTCTTACACTTTGATTTCTCATAAAAACGTTTCAACTTTCCATTTATTTTAAGCGACTGAGGCTCATCATACTCAATTCAATATTTAAATGTTAATGGTAATCCACTGACAAATCTCTGAACTTTGGCCTTCTCATCCTTAAGATACAATACGTAACTCAATAACCCAGGAACTTAGTCATGTACTCCTCCGCTTTCATTCATCCCATCTTCAGCTCATAAAAATCCTTAGCTTTATTGTCATAGCACCTCTTTGACAAGTACTTCTTCCTAAAAAGTCTCTCGAATTCATGCAAACTCAACTCCTTGATCCTCATGTCCCTAACCCACTTCACATATTCTCACCGGATGTTTTCTTTCCCTTTGAGATTGAATATATCTATCCACGCCTTCATGTTCTCTATGAAGTCATGCAACTCAAATAACTTCTTCATCCCATGCAATCAGGCCTCTACATCCTCTGGATTCTTCATCTCTCCATCAAATGTAGGTGGCTTGGATTTCTTAAACTCATTCAAAAAATATCCACTGTCATTCCTCCTATAAGGATGATAGCGATGATGACCACGGTACCTGTCCAAACTAGAACTAGAATAAATACCATGTCCACTGCCTCTCCTATCAGGTGCATCCAAGAATCTTCCATCCTTTATTGTATCATCCCTATCCGAATTGTGCCCATCATGAGATCGACTATCATAAGCTCCATTAGTCCTGTCCTCTTGTCTATGATTGATCCTAAGAGGTTCCAATCCATGGAAATCTAAAAAACTCTGAAGGATAACTGCATTTACCTCTGTTGGTTTCTCCTATGCCATAACACATCCCTCTTGTGACTAAATGATTCTTTCATTATATGCTTCAAAAATTCTTATTTCTACCTTCAAACTTCTCAAAGTGTCTTCTATGTGAGGGGAGTACTCATCACCATGCTTCTCATATGATCAGTAGGGAGAGTCTTGTGAACTATAATCCACCATTTTTCTAGTCATCTTTGATCTTGTTCTTCCTAAGAGTATACCATGTCAGCTAACCAAACATAAACACAACCAACATACCTCAGTATAATCCAATGGAGGATATCTCGTTTGCAATATGAATCTAGATTAGCATAATACATGTATAAACATATTCATAATATTATATAGACATCATGCATGACAATACCAACTGCATACCATGACCTTATACATGAAAACCATGCCCATAACAATGCATAACAACATATAGACACCAACATGCATAAAAAATAAATATAAAACCGACATGCATTCATGACAAACACATCGCAACAACAACTTCATCAACTTTGACATGACAAAACAAATACAACAATGACCACCACCATGTATATATAAGAATCACATATACAACCTTCATGCATGCATGAAAAACACATTCCACCCAGCTAGTCCAAGGGTTGAACCCTGCTATGATACCAATCCGTAACATCCTCCTCCCATGCTTACCCAAGCTTACCAGTCCACCAGGGTAAATATGTGATGAAGATTTACTATGATATTTATCAACCTCCTAGGTATAGTTAACGAAATGGAATCAACAAACCAAAACCTTACTAACCTTCGCCAGGTGCTATAAGACACCCAAGAGCTAACCAACTACTCGAGGTGCCCAACCCCTAAGTTAACTTAGTTTTTCATAGACCTGGGATCTCAGGTGCTCCAATGACAAGGCAAGACAACATTTGAGACCCTTCAGTCTCTCCCATAAGCATGCATCCTAGAGACTATAGATTATTTCACTCAATTTTGTGCTAGTGACCCTGAGATCTGAGCCACTTTTTTAGGGCTAGGATCTACACCTCTGCCCAGAACTTAATGAAGCTATTATAAATTATAAATAACACAAAGGCAAGGCCTCTAATTCAAAAATTGAATAAGGAATTAACCTAACCCATCCAAACCATTACAAACATTTCATCAAACACATCATGAACATGTAATCTAGAGGTCATAATTACATATCTGAACATACAGGTCTCATACTTATCTAAGAATCATCAAGATGCTCTGATGCCCTCTCACAATAGTTGCATTATCATATATTAGGTCATACATTCATTAACAATTCATTTACTACTAAAAACATGTTCAGAGCCATAACTAATGTTTGGCATAAAACCATGCTTATAACCAACATATAACCATAATAATAACAATGATACAACATTCACCAAAGCCACATAATAAGAGTACATTTATTCATGAAATAAAACGAAAAAGGAACTCTTATTAATGTATGCAAAAACCCAACCAAGCCAGGGACGTACATATACCACCTGACCATAGATTGGGTTGAACCAAATCTTTCTATTATCCAATCATCCCCTGCCATATTCCAAGCATGAATATGGGACTCACAACAAAACCAACCAGGGATTCCTCAGGCTTTACCACATATCCCACCATTACTGGTTAGGGATTTATAGGCCTAAAACACTCATCTATACAACCAGGCTTTACCGTGTATCCCACTATTACCGATCAAGGATCCTAGGCCCAAACAATTAAACATACACAACCAGGCTTTACAGCAATCCCTCCATTACTAGTAAAGGGATTACTAGGCCTAAACAAGCATGGATGCCTCCATATTTATTCACTAATACCTTGAGGAATTTTCCTGTCTCCACCCTCAGGCTTTATCATGTATCACGCGATTACTAGTCAAGGGATTCCTAGCCCCTTGGGAATTTTCCTGAGACCACCTCACCCAGTTTTGAAACCATCTGACAATCTAGCTAAACCAAATAAAAGAACCCCATCACACCACGACTATCTGAAAATGGCAAGGCAATGTTGAAACCATTGTTACACTTGGAAAAACCCATGTCATTGGCAACAAGAGAACTAAATAAACCCACACATGTACCATGAATGCTAAAATTAGCAAGGAAATCATACATGCAACTTGATGCCTACAAGTAATCATGTTTTAGCCGCTCTATCCAAATCTTCCTTGCTTGGTATTTTCTTCCCTCTGATTCCTTGTCCTTCCTTTGCATTCATTTTTCTAAAGCTAGAGTGCTCTGAGAATGCTCTAAGTGTGCAAGAGTACGAGAGAGAGAGAATAGAGAGAGAGAGCTCCAAAACTAAACTGAAAAAAGGTTGTGAACTGATCCTTAGAAGCATTTTTATTAATGAGGCCTCTATTTTACTTCATTTTCTTCCTCACATGCAACCTGTGGCCTTTCACCTTCATTTTCTCCTATTTTCTATTACTTCATAGATAAAATGATAATTAATGTCTCTTTTCCTTTTCAAAGCCTCTACCATTACCTTTGTCAATTTCCCTTAGCCACAATAAACCAAATGAACACCCACTAGGATGTTTTCCCCAACATTAAACTTGGAATACATGTCCCATCAAGATGGTCTTATTTTTTCCTTTATTAACTTTATTACATGAAATTGTGACTTGGGGAAGTTATAAAAGATATGAACCCAGAATGAGAGTGGATGAGAAGAAGAATCTGAGCTACAATAGAGATATTTTTTATTTGTTTTGCAATTTTAAATACTGGCAAATTTTTATCATAGGGAGAAGCTCGAAAAATTTATGAAGACACCAAATATTATGAGCTCAGAATACTACAAGAGAAAAACATTTCGAACAAAAGGCCGAAACAGGGGAACAAATTTGAAACTGAAATTGCTGGAGAAGAAAAGAAATCGGTTTGGGTATTGTTTATTTTAGATTATTGAAGATGCAGAATAATTTAATTGGTAATATTTGTTTGAGGAAGTTACAATAGATTTTGTAGAAAAGGATGATATGTCCTTAGTTGAAAAGTAGATTACATGCAGAAGTCAGAGGCAAGGTATATACATTTTTTAAAAGGATGAGATCTTAAGGAAAGTTCTTGACAGGTATTGATGTTTTATTGACACTAGCCAGAAGGTGTTGTACTACAAATTGAAGCATACATTAAAAGGAGAAGTGATACTAGTTATAAAACCAAAAATGTTGTAAAAGAGAAGAGGGAGTAAGCAGGCTCTTAGAAGAAAGAAGTATTGTGAAAAAACCTAGCGGCAAGATGTATTGCTAAAGAAAGAGAAAGCAAAACCAAAGTTCTCTAAAAAGAAAGTAAGAAGGTGAAATTGCAGCATCCTAACAACTTTTTAAGCTAAAGAGTAGTTGTGTTCTAGAGGAAGGGGAATAAGTTCTACTACATAGAACCAAGAGAACGACAACTTCCAACACATAGAAGTTGGGTAGAAGTTGTTGCAGGTAGTTCCACAGTGAGTGTTAGAATTACCAAGAGATATAGATAAAGAGATATAGAAAGAAAAGGATTGTTGCAGCTCATAGGTGAACAAGAAGAGTTCACAAAGAGAAGAAACAAGATGTCAATATGGTTGTTCATAGTCATGTGATGGGTTCAAAGGAAGGTATCAATCAAAGAAGGTAGGATGTTGAAACAATTGGCAAAAGGAAAATGTGTTATGAAGAAATAGAGAAAGAGATAGCTGAGATGAAGGAAGAACAGAGTCAAATGAAGAAGCATATACAAAAACAAATGAAGTAATTACATAAGGAATTGATCAAAGAATTGAGGAATGGAGTCTATGTTGGGAAAAAAGTGCAATAACAAGTTAAGAAATTGCTTGGAAGAAATAAAAGAAAGTGGATGAGGCATATGATCAGAAAATTGTTGAGGATGCCCATAGAATCTAAATTTGAGGAAGAGACGGAGTGAATTTATGCACCAGAACAAGGATCAATTCTAGGAGAGGATGACAACGATGAATATGTTGAGATGAGACCTTTTGAGAATCTCACAAAATGTTTGGACAGTCAGTAGTTGATGGTCAAGATGTTGATAGAAGATAAAGGCTGCATTTATTTTAATTCTAACCATTGGTTTATGAATGTAGGGGTTATTGCAGATGAAGGAGAGATATTTGATTCTTCTATATGCATAGAAGAAGAAACATCATTGGATATTGTTTAACAGTTTGAGAATAAGACATAATTTTCTTTGGAATAACCTGGGTTTGAAGAGCACACGTATAATGAGGAGGAAGTTATTATAATGGAAGAAGTGACATCTAGTTTAGCTAAGAAAATAGTGGATCTGAACTTGAATTATTTCAAAATATAATTTGTATATCTATGTAAGAAATTTCATGAAAATATGGAGCCAATACATAGAAGGGATTGCGAGAAGTAGAGAAGAATTAAGGGCCAATTAGGGGCAAAAGGCCGAGAGGGCCAAGTGATGTATTTTTAGGCCAAGGAACTTCTGTAAATTATTGTCTATATATTGAGACTATGTTCGAGTGTATGGAGCCATAATATGAGTTATTATTATTTAATTTCTATCTTGATATGTATGTACTATGCACGATTATTTGATATTTCAAGTATTAATCTCAAGAAGGATTTGTGTATTTATATATTTCATTTGAAGGATTAGAGTAGCGCATAAAAAATGTATGGACAAAGACATATTAGATAGAGAAATCACAAAGTATTGAGGGACTAGAGCAGTTTGGAGTGGAGTGAAAGTGCTTTGTAGGAAAAATAAGGCATGAATCCTTTGATTCTTCCTAGACTTGATTAGGAAGCTGAGATCATTGACCAATGAAGGGATCAATGATTCAGTTGTAGTACAAGATTAGAGTGGAGCTCGTCGACAAAAATGGTTGAGATCAAAGCGTAAAGAGTTGAGTCAAGTATATAGACCAAGAAGGGAAACACTTAATTTTTTAGTTAAGTCTTCATCGATAATTTGTTAATTAATAATGTCGGGTAACTAAAATCGAATTTTGTTAAGAATGTCATAATTTAATAGCATCGAGTCTAGACTCCACAAGCTTGAGGGTTTCAATCATTAATATTTCTCAAAGAGTTGGGCTCCAGGTTCTGTCAGTTGATATAGAAGTAGAATTGCAAGAGATGAGAATTTTTCCATTTTCCATATCTATCAAACTTGGAAACAGATTAAATTGAGAGCCGAAACTCAAGTGGGCCAATCCAGAGGATAAGAGATAGAGGATTTGATTACAAGTGGGCCAAGTTTGAAGCTCGCAAGCCCAGAAGTGATTTTAATTAAGAGATAACATTACAAGGGGTTGATAGATGGATGTGGACTAGGTCAGAAGCTCGCGAGCCCGTAAGGTTTAAAGTGCACTATCTAAAAGAGTCTGAGAATTTGCACATTCGAGATCCACTCTAGTGAGTGTATATGTATTTCAGGGAGTGAAGGCGTGTTGGTTGTATTTTTTAGAAAGGATATATACATAGTTGGGCTCCATTTTTGTATGTTATTGCAATGAAATAGTTATTCTAGCGTAAGGGAAGATTGTAGGCGCCATTACAAAGGGATGAATTAATATTATGGCATATGTTTTAGTATATTGCGTGTCTGTATTGGGTTAACATAAGTGTCGAGATAATATATAGGGGCATGTGTTTAGTATAGAGGGAAAGGGTTGTATGTGTAACCCTTTTGTCACCTCACACTACTTGTTAAATCCTCCCATCGATTGTTTAAAGTCTCCCGTTTTATTATTTATAATAATGTAAAGTGACAGTGAGTAGGGATTGAAGGGAGCGCTTTAAGAGAAACTGGGAATTATGGGTTGGTAGGTCTAAATTAGGTTGCATCATAAGGAATTTGGGAAGAGAAGAGACCAAAATTTCTAATGTTGAAGAATTTTTGGCAACAATGCAAGAGTTTCATGAGAAGGTGATACACTAGTTAGAAAGAAAAAATAGCAAATATAAACATAGAGAATACCAAAAAAAGAAAATCGTTGGAGTTTTCAATTGGTGATTTAGTCATCGCTTATTTGAGAAAAGAGATATTTCTTAAAGAAGAATATAATAAATAAAATTAACAAAAATTGAACCTTGCAAAATAATGACAAAAATATCCTTTGGTGCATATGAAATCAAACTTCCAAGTAATACTGAACTTTTCCAATTTTCAACATTTCATAATTGTATCATTTTAGGGAAGGGGAGGAAGTTTTGCAATTGTTATTAGAATTGACAGATGTAGTTAATTCTTTGTATCCTCATCACTTGCATGCATAGATTGTGAGAGGTGAAAAAAACCCTAGGATGTGTTCAAACTTCTCATACTTTATTTTCTCTACAATTCCCAAAATATTCTATACACAACAATCATCCACATGTACATGTTACCTTTCTAGTCATGAATCACTCCACATGGAACTTTGAAACCAAAAATCATAATGTGCTCTTCCTTCAATTATATTTTCCTTATTACAAATCCATATGTATCATGTTCTCTTTTAAACACACAATCATCTAATGCAATACTTTAGTAGTGTGCCTACGTTGTACTATTCATTTTAATCAGCTTCTCACCTCATTCAAATTCTACATAAGTCCTTGATGTTCGTATTCCTTCTCATACACATGTTAGTTGTTCTTACATTAGGGAAACTAATATTTTCACACCTAGCCCTAGCAATAAGATAGGTTTTCAATGCTAGGTGTTAGCCTTATCCATCAACTAGGTTTCCCACACTTTTCCCTAGCTGTTAACTCTACAACATTAGCCTCTCTCTTCAATTTTGTAAGATATTGTTATTCCTCCTTCCTCTTCTCATCCTCTTTCAACCTTAAAGAATGGGATGCTTTCTCCATGGAAATCATGCACATTATTTTGTCTATTTTAGAGTCATTTTTTCACATATATTTATATATTGGCTACTCTTTCAAACACCAAATCACCTTATGCACATATTGGATTCTATGTGCCTACAATATGTTCTTCATTTCTTATCAACTTCTTATACACCTCATTCAAATTTTATACAATTTTTTCATTCTAACACGCCTTTTCATATGAAAATTGTTTTCTCTTACATTAGTGAATCTATGATAAATTGAGCCTATACTCTTATTGGTAATCCAAGAATATATGTAATTCATCTTACAATAAAGGAAAATGGTTTTCAAACTTTCCAGAACTAGGGTTTTCCACATTTAGTGTTAGCTATAAACTAGGTTTACCACACTTATCCTTAGCCACCAACTAGGTTTTCCACACTTTTCCTTAGCCACCATAGCCTAGTATAATCTAGAACAAGTGATATTATCCAAACCCTTGATATGGAATACACCAAAATAAAAAACCTTATCCACCAAATAGGGTTTTGAAATTCGAATAATATAGATTTATGAAGGAATGAAATGAAATATAGATTTAAACAAAACACAAAGATATAATGAAAGGACAAAACTTCAATTAATTAATAACAAGTAATGAAAATTGTTTACATGCAAAAATGAACAAACTAGCTTGGGCAATGATAACTTATCTTTGATAAGATATGTGATGACTACATGCCTTCTTGTTGATCTAAATATGAACTGAGGTTGTCATTGATGTTAACCCAAGTAGCACTAGGGGCTACCGGGATCTTGCAAGGGAATTTTGACTTGAAAACTTACTCTATTTTGGTTCAAGGATCTTCTAAATAGATTTTACTCGTCGAGATGTTTCCATTGATATATGCCACACTAAGTAATTCTTCACGGTTTGAGAGATATTCATGTTTGAAGTTAGTAACCTAAGTTAGTGGGCTAAAACCCTATGGGGTTGTGGCATGGCAATAATAATTGGTTTTGGTCATTGAATAGTCAATAATTAATAATTTTTTAAGCTCCTAAAATCCCTCCAACATTCTCTATAGAAGCCCCTCTCAACTCTATAAAAATAAATCTCATATATCACCCAAATGTAGTTATCATGGAATTTTCACTATAACTTCATTTTTGCAAAGTCTTAGATTTTGAAATGAAAACCCATTTGATTCAAAATCTAGATAAATTTTGTGACCAAATTTCAAATCTTGGTTCACTATATTTTTGGAGATATGATCTGTGGAAGTTAGGGTTTTTGCAGGTTCTCGAATTTCATCTCAAAGAAGTGACCTTGGGAAACTCGTCATAACTCTCTCTCTGAGAAGAGGATTGGAATTCTATCAAAAGCAACAGATAGTGCATGGACTCTAGTTTTATGTGTATCAATTTTAGAGCTGAAGGAGGAAACAATACAAGTGGCATGCCACACAAGTGCACTCTACCGAACTAGTCCATAATTAGGTCATTGTGGGAGATTGGGCATAACATTACCTTGAAGAGTCCAAAGCGTGTCAGACCTATGGAATTGGAAAGAAGACTCAGATGACTTCTACAAGAATGAATATCACATGTTGGGGATCTGAAATCGCAGAGATACATCAGATTAAATATCGTTCTCCTAGAAGGAAAGAAAAACTAGATCAAGTGTTGTCAAGGGGTGTAAAGCACCATACTTTCTAGGGTAGCAAAGAGCAAGGTGTAGCAGAATGATGCAGAAGAGGTAAGCTACAGGTAAGTATCTTCGGTATATGCATGTTTATCTCTTAATTTCATTAGCTTCTTTGTATTCTAATTTGTTGTTTTTGTTTAGCACAGACATATGTTCTACAGGATGAGGTAAGTTTTTTTATTATCATGTCATGGGTATTTCTTTGAAGACTTTTTGCAGTTATTATACATTCATCAACAGAAGACTCAATGCATAATATAATGTTCTAAAGAGTGAGAAAAGGTAGCATGACAAGAGCAGCAATCAAGGTGCAGAACAACAAGAAGGATTTCACCACATGCAGTCTTCAAGTGGGAAGCACTGCATACAATCATTGTAAAAGTATCATTGTACAGAGTCATTGTAAAAGTTTCACTGTAAAAGTTGTACAAGTGTCTGAAGAGGCAGTGTCAGGAGGTCTAGGATCATCATTAGGTGGTTGTGCCATAGTTGGGGTTATGGTCTAGTGTGTCTTCTTCTTCTACATCATTCTATATCATTATAAAGTGGACCATTTTCCCTAGTACTGGAGTTCATTCTTATTTTATTCTTCTATAGGGTGGTAGGGTGGTGCTAGGGTGAGTTATAGCTCATTGGGTGTTGGGGAATCCGTTTAGTTGACTACTGAAGAATCTTGGTTGTTGGAGCATCCATCTAGTGGGAGCTGGAGAAGAATGCTTTTCTAGAATTCGAGGAAGTTGTTGCTTTCATTTCAGTTGGGGCTGAAGATTAAAGAACTTATTAGAAAAGCATTTGGTGGTTTTTGACCCAGAGGGGGTTTTCCACCTAAAATAGTTGTGCCTCCTGGGTTCTTTTATTTATTGTTATTACTGCATAAACGTTAATAATAATTGAATATTTACTAATGCTATAAAAATATTTAAAAGTGATAATTGCTAAGGAATATTGACTCACCCCCCCTCTCAGTATTTTCCAACAATTGGTATCAGAGCTTGGTTCCTTTAATAATAGCTTAACCGCTGGAAGTCAATTTTTAGATCATAAAGATGGGAAAGTCAAAGAAGCGGCTTACAAGGATTTCAAAGGAAGGTACATGTACAACAAAATCTCAAGAAAGTGAGTATTGTGTACCAACCCCTGATTTTGATGCAGATAATTACTGGATATGGTAATCTAGGATGGAAGTATCTTTGTAGGCACATGGAGTATGGGAATCAATTTTTTCTGGAGACACATCTATAGACAAAGCTAAAAGGTACAATTCAAATGCCATGAATGTAATTTGAATGTTTTGCCAAATTCTGTGAAAACAAAAGTTGGTCAATGTTCAACAGCTAAGGCTCTTTGAGAAAAGCTTCATAATCTCTATTCAACAAAGAAATCGGGTCAAGATGTTATTGAAAACTTGGATCCTTCTAAGTATGATGAAGAAGGGTTGACCATAGAAGAATTTTTTGAGGAGGCAAGAAAGCTTATAAAAGAGCTCAAGGCTAAGATGATCCATTCCGATACTCTTGAAGGACAAGTTCAAGGTCTCAAAATTGAAGTTGAATAACACAAATGTATTGAAGAGTCACTTCAAAAGAAGTTGGAAGAAATCAATAATACATCTACACGAGACCTCCAAAGAGAATTTGAACAAAAGCAAAAAGAACTCGATACAACATTTGTATATATTAGCAGGATGTCACAACAGATGCAGGAAGTAGAAATTGAAAGGAAGGAATTTGATCAAAGATACATATCTGGCGTTGACCAAAATCAAAAGGAATTAGAAAAATCATTAATAGAAATAAGTAGGCTCAGGATTGAAAATAAGAAGCAGAAGGAATAGATACAAGTTCTCAACAGAGAAGTAGAGAAGACCACTCTTCTCAAGCTACAAGTTAAGGAGGTAGAAAAAATAAGGAAGATCTTGAAAAGATGGTTTCAGGAAGATCTTGCTCAAAAGCAAGAAGAACTTGATGCAACTCGTTACGAGATCAACAAACTCAAGGGATTGCAAAAATAATACTTACAAGATAAGACAGATGAAGAAGCAAAAATGAAGGCAATTAAAGATGGTAAAGCTCTAGTTGATAAAGGTACAAGCTCCACAGCTTCGCAGGGTGATTCTAAGAAGGAATTTGATCAAAGTGAAAAGCCAAAGAAGAATGTTGCAACTCCAAAGGATAAGACCAAAGGAATCAATAACAAAGGACCACAAGAAACTACAACACCGCCTCCAAAGAAGAATGAAAAATCTTCAAGCTGTGTTCATTTATTTAATGGTTATTGCTTTTTATGTGCTAACTATGGACATATGGCTAGGGATTGTGAAGTTTTTGACAGGTACAATCATTATCTGCAAAACCCTAGAAGGAAGTTTGCAGGATCATGAGACAAGTTCCACGATGATTTTTTCAAAAGAGAATAAATGCTAGATGGGCCAAATATTGAATTTTTCAAATGACATAATATGGCCATAACACTCGTGGTTGCAGATATCAGATGGAATCACCTATGGATAACATTGAATGCTTCAAGTGTCATAACTATGGGCACATGGATTGAGATTTCTGGAATAAGAAAGTTTGGAAAAGGAAACATGTACAGGAAGACAAAGCAGATAACAAGGTTTCAATAGTTATGATTTTAGGATTTGTAAAAGCAAAAGGTAAAGAGGAATTAGCAGTTTCTTCAGACAATGACTCAAGTCAAGATGGCCCGTTAGGTGACTCACTATTTTAAATAATCTGGCTTGTTGACTCCTTAATGTTTTTACAAGAGGAGTCTATGCAAAAGTATATGACACAAGTCTACGATTGACAGGAAGGTAGTTTGAACAAGATGGTAGTTTCATTAAAGGTTCAAGAGGAGAAAAATAGTTGAAGGATTACAGGTTACCAGGAACAAGGCAATATTATTTTGCAAAGGATATGCACAAGTGGAAGGAATTGATTTCGACGAAACATGTGCACTAGTTTCCAGAATGGAAGCCATCCAGATGTTTGTCATCTATGCATGTTGAAGAAAAATAAAAGTCTACCAAAAGGATGTTAAGTCAGCATTTTGAATAGAGAATTAGAAGAAGAACTTTACATCAAACAACCTGAAGGTTTTCTACTATCAGAAAAAGAAGACTATGTTTGCAGGTTAAAGAAGGCTCTGTATGGTCTCACGTAGGCTCCCAGAGCATGGTATGCTCATCTTGATGGATATCTACATCAACAAGGGTTCAAGAAATGTATTTTTGATAGCAATCTTTACGTACAAATAGATAAAGAAAATTTAACAATCGATGAGGTATACGTGGATGATATAATATTTGGTAGCGATGATGATCGACTAAGTAAGAACTTTGCTACAAAGATGCAAAGTGAGTTCAAGATGTCTTTACTTGGTGAGTTGACATACTTCTTAAGGCTTCAAATATCTCAGCAAGAGAAAGGAACATTTATATGTCAAGCCAAGGACATCAAGGAAATGCTCAAGAAATTCAAAATGGAAGATTGCAAACCTGTCCTTACTCTGATGGTAACAAGTTGCAAATTGAGCACAGATGACGCATCTAAGGATGTGGATCAGAGGTTGTACAAATCTATGATTGGTAGTCTTCTATATGTAACAGCCTCCCGGCCAAATGTTATGCAAGCAGTTGGACAAGTAGAAAGATTACAAGTAGCACCAAAAGAATCACATATTATTGTCATCAAAAGAATACTTTGATATCTAAAGGGCACAACGGAATATGGCTTGTGGTATCCCAAGGGTAAAAATCTCATTATTCAAGCCTTTACAGATGCAGATTGGGCAAGAAGCATTGATGATCATAAGAGTACTAGTGGAGCAGCATTCTATCTAGGTGGTTGTCTCATATCATGGTTGAGAAAAAAGAAAACCTCAATCTCATTATCTAAAACGGAAGTAGAATACATTGTAGCGATAGATTGTTGTACTCAAGTCCTTTGGATGACACAAACTTTGCAATATCTTCAAGTACAATTCAGTGATCCTATTCCCATCTTTTGCGATAACACGAGTGCCATCAACATCTCTAAGAATCCTATCATGCATTCAAAAACAAAACACATTTTGATAAAATATCATTTTTTAGAGAACAAGTCCCTGGAAAGAATATCAAACATGAATATGTTGGTACAAAAGAACAAATCACTGATATCTTCACTAAACTTTTACCTCGTGAAGCATTTGAATATCTTCACCAGAAGCCTGGGATTCTCCCAAGTTCTCATTATATTTTCCTTATTCATAAAATAAAGGGGGAGTGGAAGTGTGTGCATGTCTTTAGGATGGTTGTGTGTCAGGGGGAGTTACCCTTTTCCATTGGCGTCAAAGAGGGAGATAAGGCAATAGGAAGAAGTGCCCTGATCGCAGGGGGAGTACTTGTGTTTCCATCAATGCCAAAGGGGGAGATTTTTGCTCTAAAGATGATTTGAGGTTTTCATTAATGTGAACCCAAGTAGAACCAGGGGCTACCCTAATCTTTCAAGGGAATTTTGACTTGAAAACTTGCTCTATTTTGAGTCAAGGATCTTCTAGATAGATTCTACTTGTCGAGATGTTTCCGTTGATATATGGCATGCCAAGTAATTCTTCACGGTTTGAGAGATATTCATGTTTGAAGTTAGTAACCCCAGTTAGTGGGATAAAACCCTATGGGTTGTGGCATGGCACTCATAAATTGGTTTTGATAGTTTAATAGTCAATAATTAATAATTTTTTAAGCTCTTAAAATCCCTCCAACATTCTCTATAGAAACCCCTCTCAACTCTATAAAAATAAATCTCATATGTCCTCCAAATGTAGCGATCGTGGAATTTTCGATATAACTTAATTTCTGTGAACTTGTAGATTTTGAAATGAAAACCCATTTTATTCACAACCTTGATGAACATCGTGACCAAATTTCAGATCTTGGTTCGCTATAGTTTCGAAGATATGACCTGTGGAAGTTGCGGTTTTTGCAGGCTCCCAAATTTCATCTCAAAAAAGTGACCTTGGGATAACTGTCATAACTCTCTCTCTGAGAAGAGGATTAGAATTCCATAATAAGTGGAGGATAGTGCACAAACTTTAGTTTTCTTTATATCAATTTTAGAGTTGAAGGAGGAAACAGTGACACGTGACACGCCGTACAAGTTCGCTCTACTCAACTAGTCCATAATTAGGTCATTGTCAGAGATTGGGCATAACTTTGTCTTGAAGAGTCTAAATCAGGTCAGACCTATGGCATTGGAAAGAAGGCTCAGAGGGCTTCTATAGGACCAAATATCACATGTTGGGGATCCGAAATCGCAGATATACATCAGATTAAATATCATTCTCCTAGAAGGCAAGAGACGCTAGATCAAGTGTTGTCAAGGGGTGCAAAGGACCAGACTTTCTAGGGCAGCAAAGAGCAAGGTGAAACAAAATGATGTAGCAGAGGTAAGATACAGGAAAGTATCTTCTATATATGCATGTTAATCTCTTAATTGCATTAGTTTCTTTGTATTCTAATTTGTTGTTTTTGTTTAGCACTGACATATGTTCTGCAGGATGAGGTAAGTTTTGCTATTATCATGTCATGGGTATTTCTTTGAAGACTTTTTGCAGGTATTATATATTCATCAAGAGAAGACTCAATGCATAATCTAATGTTCTGAAGAGTGAGAAAGGATAGCATTACAAGAGCAGCAATCAAGGTGCATAAAAACAACAAAAAGTTCACCACATGAAGTCTTGAAGTGGGAAGCACTACATACAATCATTGTTAACGTATCATTGTACAGTGATTGTAAAAGCATCATTCTAAAGGTTTTACAAGTGTCTATCTGCCAAGAGTTGAAGAGGTAGTGTTGGGAGGTCTAGGATCATCATTAGGTGGTTGTGTCATAGCTGGGGTTATGGTCTAGTGTGTCTTCTTCTTCTACATCATTCTATATCATTGTAAAGTGGACCATTTTTCCTGGTATGGGAGTCCATTCTTCTTTTATTCTTATATAGGGTGGTACGGTGGTGCTAGGGTGACTTGTAGCTCATTGGGCGTTGGGGCATCCGTTCAGTTGACTACTAAAGAATCTCGAGCATTGGAGCATCCATCTAGTGGGAGCTGGAGAAGAATGATTTTCTAGAATTCTAAGAAGTTGTTGCTTTCATTTCAGTTGGGGCTGAAGATTAAAGAATTTATTGGAAAATCGTTCGGTGGTTATTGACCCGGAGTGGGTTTTCCACCTAAAATATATTTGCCTCCTGGGTTATTTTATTTACTGTTATTACTGCATAAACGTTAATAATAATTGTAGATTAACTAGTGCTCTGAAAAGATTTAAAAGTGCTAATTGCTAAGGAATATTGATTCACCCCTCCCTCTCAGTATTTTCCAACACTTCTGAACTATGTTACAATGAGGTTTAGATTCCCTCTTATCATAAAGAAAAAGTGTGAAACCCTAACCTTAGGAGATGAAGTGCCAACAGTTTTGGGCCCCAATGGGGTAATTTGGACTACTAACTTCCCGGGGTCATAACAGTTGCATACGATATTAATTTGGCTATCATAATACCTCATTTCAAAGATCTCCATGAGGAAGCAAAAAAATAAAGTGTGAAATAAAAATAGGCACTTTTCCGATTTCTCTATTTTCCCGAACAAATTTCTTGTAGGACCCCAAAATAGCTTCAAACTTTTAGGACCCAAATAGTTCCCAAAAATAGAAATTTGTGCTAGAATTAAGGAAACTAAAAGGAAGCAATGTTGGAAGTCTAAGTGGAATAGGCGGATGGCTACTATTATCCACCTGGATCATCCACAAAGCCATAATTTTCAAATTATAGATTACCAAGGTTTTTAAATTCCACAAAACTAGGGATTTTAAAATTCCACTTGAAAAATACATGGACAAACATTTTCCAACATAAAATGCTAGGATTTAGATGGATATCACAAATTCTAGCATCACACTATCAAATAGTAGGCTCATTAGATTCTATATTTTGTTCACTTTGTAGGAGAAAATGAGGTTTTCCACACTTAGTTTTATCCATGAACTAGGTTTTCCACACTTAGCCTTTGCCATTAACTATATTTTTTTGACTTATTAGGACGAAATGAGGTTATCAATGGTTCACTTTTGCTATAAATTAGGCTTTCCATACTTATATTTAGCTACCATAACTAAGCACATGCTATCATAACTGAGACTCTCTATGTGTTCGATATGGCATCCACCAAGGTAACAAACCTTGGCCACCAACTAAGGTTTTCAAATTGCATAAAATTAGGGGATCAAAATTATATAGTACTAAGGTTTTAAAATTCCACATTTGAAGGAAATTTCCAATTTGTGATGCTTGGATTTACATGCATATCACAAATCCTAGCATCTTATTATCAAATTGTAGGCTCATTTAACTCTAGCTTTTGTTCCCTAGTTAGGACAAAATGGGGTTCTCCATTTATCCTTAGCCATCAACTAGGTTTTGTTGGAATTTATAAGTCTATCCATTTGAAATTATTCCTATACTATTTGATTTATTTCTTCCTACTTGTTCAGTTACTTAACGAGTTATTTACCATGTAAATACTGAAAATAAATACAAGTACAATATCGACACATACAGACCATCAACTAAAAGAAACAAGCACACAAGTGACACCGTTGTTTTTGGACTAACGTCCCTGGAAAAACCTAATGCGGGAAAACTAATGCAACTTTTTAGAGGGTTTTATTATTATGCATTCTCTAGAATACAACTTGGGTGCTAGAAATGGCTCACCCAACAGAGAATGCCCTTGGCAGTAGTACCCCTCAATCGGAGACAAATATTCTGGAAAAATCACTGAATGAACGATCCCACAGCAACAATGCAGCTGTTGCTGCTCTGCATCACACTATCCAGCTCTCCAGCTCCAATATATCCCACGAAAATCTCCTAGCACTGCTTCTAGGGCCTACATCAGCCTCTCTGGCGCAGCATCAGCCTCTCAGGGCTCTAGGTCAGCCTCTAGAGCCTCTGTGTCTCACACGTTGGCCCTATCTATATTTGCGTAGCCCTTGGCTGCCTTTGTGTGGTCTCTGGCTGCCTCTACGTAGCCTCTAGCTGGTTCTGTGTCAACCTCTCCCGGCTTATGCGCTGATCGTACTGGTACTAACTTTGCCTCTCTGCTATGTATTCACTGCCCCTTAGCTGCAACTCAGATCACTTCCGTAAATTTCCTCAGCAAACCCTACCCCAGAAAATCAAGTTCTTGATCTTTCTCGGTGTGTTCTCCAACTGACCCTCAAGCCTCCTCTTATACTTTTCTCGTTGGTCCATCAACGGCGAATATTAAATCTCTAATCAATGAATAAGATTAGATTTGGCTTCATCCATGACTTTAGGACCATTATAACACAGTTTTATATTAATTCACATTAATATATTATTTTTCCTCGGTTTAAACTTAGGAACTCCATTAAAAATATTAATTATTTTAATATCTCCCAAACAGATTAGATTCTGCCCAAACCATTTCTGGGTCTTGGATATCTCATGTAATATAGCCTCTCCACCAATGTTCGTGGCTGAGCACATCCAATGATATCCCAAATCAAAACTCCCTCTTAGTGAGGACTGTGCTCTAGTAATACTCCTTACAAAGTATCACCCTAATCATCCAACATCAATCCCTGTGTTGATGCTAGGCCTCCCCGTCGAACATCCTATGCACTGCTACATCCTGTACTGCTACCAATGGCCCTACCGCTGCCACTACTACATCCACATGGTAGCTCCCTCTACATCCATGTTGTTGCCCGTGGCCCTACCACTGCCACTGTTACATCTACACTACATCCCCTCTCATCATGTTGCGTCATGCTACCTGTTAGGTTCCTATACCAATAGGTTCCATTTTTCATGATTGACCTGGGAAGTGTCAAATATGTTCATCTTTTCATGCTGCAAAGGTTCCATATTTTGTAAAAAGAATTAGAGAGCATTAAAAAATGTAAAGAGGGTATGCCCTAAAAGAAAAATCAAAGGGCAAGAAAAATCAATTGGTCAGAAAAAATGATAAAAATGAACCCCAAAGAAAGACCAAGAAAGTGGCTAGCCCAAATGCTACTGCTAGCTTGATGGATGCCCCAACATCATTGGTGACTCCACTGGGGACGAACAAATTTTTCCAATTGCTGTCTATTCCTTAAAACTACAGATGAGCCTGAATGTCAGCCAGGAAGTCTTTGAAACTGTTCTTGCTTTGCATTTACAGGATTAAATAAAAACTGCTTCAGTCAATCTTCATTCTAGTTTTAAGCTCTAAACAACTGTTCCAAAATTTGATCAGTTCCTTCCTAAAACTAGAAATATTCCCAGAAAAATACCAAAAACAAATTTGGAAGCTGGCTCCAAAGAAGAAAACTCGTTATACCAGGTCAAATCCTGACCCAAATCCTCTAGCTCTTTTTGACAATCCCAACTTAATCCCAAAGATCCTTAGGAAACAAGAAAAACAAGAAGATCTTGCTGATTCTAGCTCTGAAGCAGTTCAGCAAAGTTACATTCCAACCCCTGCTAAACCTTCAGTCCGCCCTCACATTGCTCCTTCTTCTCCTTCTTCCTCATCCACCTCTCAAAGCACTTTCTCTACACCTCTATCCACCACACACAGTCCTGCTACTATCCTTGCTGTTCCAACTGTTCCATTCCTTCCTGTTATCCCATTTATCCCTATAAATATGGCAATTAGATATGCCCCTTTACATCTACCTAGAAATCCTAGGGCTATGCCTTAGGATTATCAAAGTAAGATCACTTATTTTGATGGTACAGGTACATATACTGCCCTATGGCATACAAAGAAAATGCAAGACTATTTTGAGAATTATGAGATAGACGATGATGATGTGAGAATGAAAATTTTTGTCCAAAGTTTAACAGGTGAAGTAAGAACTTGGTTTAGAGCACTTGCTGCAAATTCCATAGCCAATCCGAATTCTCTTTACCATACATTTCTCAACAGATGGGAAAAGAAAAAAGATCCACTGCACATTCTATCTGAGTATGACACCATAAAAAGAGGCCCACAAGAAACTGTCCTAGATTATTGTGCAAGATTCAACAATGTTTACAATGCCATCCCTCAAAACCTTAGACCTTCACCTGATTTAGCCTTAATTAAATTCCCTGATGGATTTGATTCTGACATGGCATATCAACTGAGGGAAAGAGCCCCTCCAACCTTAGCAGACATGCAAAATATAGCTGTTAATGTAGAGGCAAACCTAATTTCTAAAAGAAATAGGGCAAGAGCTGAAAGAAGAACAACTTTTAAGGAAGAACCTTCAACATTTGAACAAAAACTAGATGGAATTATCAAAGGTATGGACAGACTAGGGGATAGGGTGGAAACCATCTAAAGAAAGTCATCATGGGAAGGTCAACCAAGTGTTGCAAGAAACCCATACTTCAGAAAGAATCAAAATCCAAATGTTGGAAGGGCTGGTCCCGACCAGAACATCAGACCTCCTTTTCAAGAAAACTATGCTGAGGTCTCGACATCTAGTGAACCAATAGAGGACCCTCACATCAACTTGATGGGTTTATACAGTGAATACCAAGTCTTTTTAACACAAGAAGATCAAGAGGTCCATAATTGCAATCAATTTCAAACCAAATCAGGAGAGTCATTTGATTTTAGGGAAGGCTATGAGGCAGCAGTTTATGAGGTTCACAAGCAGTACAAATTAAGGAGCAGAACCATAGATGTGCCTGAAACTATCAAACCAAAGGAGGCTAAACAGCCAAAGAAAGTAAAAGATAAAGCTGCTCTCACAGAATTCTCTGATAAAACAGACCCAAACCCAAGAGAAGTCACTGTGGAAGACATATCAGATGTACAACCCTCTAAAAATCACCCATGCTCATCTATCCCCTCAAAAGAAAATTCAAATAGCACTCCTAAAAATAAGTTCAAAACAGACCTAGTTCAAAATCGTACTCATGATGAAGAAAAGGTCACTGAAAATTCAGCTGAAAAGGAAAAATCTGCTGCCTATAATACAAAGAGTCAAATAGAAAAACCTTTTAACTTGGAAACAGAAATAGGTAAGCTGAAAATAGCTATTCCTCTTTCTGAACTTGCCAAACATGAAGTATACAGACAGCAAATCAATAGGTCACTCCAAATACCAGACAATAGGGATGCTGTAAATGTTCTAGATGATCAACCTGAATTACTTTTTGGTCTTGAAGTTAATGGAAAGACAGCAAATGGAGGAGTTCCACCTTTTTATGTCAGTCTAAACATTCATGACAAGGTGTTACACAATGCAATGTTTGATTCAGGAGCCTCACATAACCTCATGCCTAAATTTGTGATGGAAAAACTAGACCTAGATATCACAAGACCATACAAAGATTTGTTCTCATTTGATTCCAGCCAAGTCAGGTGTCTAGGCCTAATTAAAGATTTGTGTGTTTCCCTGGTCCAATACCCAACCAAAACAATTATGATGGATGTGGTGGTAGCAGATATTCCACCCAAGTATGGCATGCTTTTGTCAAGATCATGGGGGGCCAAACTCCAAGGATCCTTGCAATTGGACATGTCCTATGCCACTATTTCAGTCTTTGGACAGCCAAAGAGATTGTACCATGAAACACTAATGAAATATGTGGTAAGTAGTCAAGAAAAGCCCCAAAACTTCCCCATCTATTCAATACATTCTGATATGGACTCATTCATTTTATATAATGCTGACATGTGCACCAAAACTGATGCCAAACTCCTGATAACAGCACAACCAGAGAGTATGAATGAACAATCTGCTGATCCAGATCAAAAAATTGTCAATATGACTAATGCAATAAAGAAAAATGACACATCAAATGACTTACAAGAACCCAATCTGCCCATGGTGCAACTTTCTAAAAATCTCAATACTAATCATGACCATGAAATCTTATGGTACTTAGAGTTTGATGGCTCAGTAAACAAATTAGGAGCAGGGGCAGGGGTCTGGATGCACAACATGCAAAATGACCAGGCTGAAGGTCATGCATACAGATTAAACTTCAGATGCACAAACAATATGGCCGAGTATGAAGCCCTTTTGCTAGGACTCAAGCTCATCAAAAACCTAGGGGCAACCAAAGTTTCAATTCTAGGAGATTCAGATCTAATCATACAGTAGATGAAGGGAAATTTTGTCACAAATGATTTTAGGTTGAGGGCTTATAGAGGCACAGCCATTGAAATACTTAACACTTTCTCAGAATTTCAGCTCACCAAAATCTCAAGAAAGCATAATTTACATGCACATAGCTTGGCAACCTTTGCCAGCACATGCAAGCTACCATTTGAGACCAACCATAGTTTCACTGCTGAAATCAAACATAGGCCTGATGTCCCAGATAATGTAAAAAATTGGCAAGTCTTTGAAAGTGACACATAGATAAATAACTTCCTGACTTTGAAGGAAGAGTTTTCCAGCATAAACATTGACACTAGCACTGTGGATGACCAACAACAAATGAACCGAATTGAACAAAATATATTAGCTGAAACAACAAATATGATTTTGCATCCAACTACTTTTGATGACAACAATTTATAGGAGCTGAAGCAAACAGATTTTGATGAAACAACTAAGGTAGAAGCTGAAGTACTTGAATTAAAAGATAATTTTCTACCCACAAGCTTGACTCCGTTGGAGGATTTATTCGATTCAAATGATATTTCTAGGAAGCCAAAGATGCAACCACTAAATGCTGAAATTGAGGACTGCAACATTGGAACCTCAAAAAATCCCAAAATGGTAAAACTCTCCAAAGATTTGCCTGCTGATCAAAAATTGAAATACATTTACTTGTTTATGGAATTCCAAGATGTGTTTTCCTGGAGTTATGAGGACCTCAAGTCCTATGATACCTCAATCATCCAACATACTATACCTTTGAAAGAGAATCAAAAGCCTTTTAAACAGAAGCTTAGAAGGGTCAATCCCGTCCTCCTTCCCCTAATTGAAAAAGAAGTTAAACGAATGTATGAGGCTGGAATCATTGCACCTATCAGGTTCTCAGAGTGGATTTCAAATCTGGTACCTACTAGAAATAAAACGGGAGAGATAAGATTGTGTTGGCTTAACGAATTTAAACAAAGTCTCTCTCAAAGACCATTACCCCTTACCAAAAATGGATCATATCCTACAAAGGGTAGTAGAACCCTCTAGGATCTCATTGTTAGATGGATTCTCAGGATTCAATTAGATTTTCGTACACCCAGATGATCAAGACAAAACTGCCTTTACAGCACCTTGGGGAACCTTTAAATATGTCAAAATGCCTTTTGGGCTTAAAAATGCAGGGGCCACTTTTCAGAGAGCAATGGACATAGCCTTTGCCAAAGAGATCCATGATTTCCTAGTAGTCTACCTTGATGATCTCACTGCCTTTTCAAAATCAGACCAAGAGCACTTAGAACACTTGAGGCAAGTTTTCCTAATTTGCAGAAAATATGGCATATCATTGAATCCAAAGAAATCACTGTTTGGCCTAGAGGAAGGCAAGCTCATAGGTCACATCATTTCAAAAGATGGCATTAGGATCGACCCAGATAGAATTCAAGCTATCCTTCAAGTTCCCCATCCAAGAAATATCAAAGAATTACAAGCTTTTCTAGGGAAGATTAACTTCTTGAGAAGATTCATTTCGAATCTGGCCGAGCTCATAAGACTGTTAAACAATATGTTGAAGAAAGATTCTAAAGTCAAGTGGACCATGGAAGCCAAACAAGTCTTTGAGGACATCAAAAGAGCTTTGACAAATACACGAGTCCTCACAAGTCCTAGGTTTGATAGAGATTTCATCATTTTTTCCTTTGCATCTGAGCATACAATTGCTGTTGTCCTATTGCAAAAAGATGATCAAGGGTGTGAGAAGCCCATTGCTTTCTTCAACAAAGCTCTTAGAGATGCCCCACTCAAATACCAAATCATGGAAAAGTAAGCTTATGCCCTTGTAAAGGCCATCAAGGATTTCAGAATTTACATTTTATACTCTCATGTGATTGCCTATGTCCCAAATGTTGTGGTTAAGGACATTTTAACACAAGAAGGAATTGAGGGCAAAAGGGGCAAGTGGATAGCCAACATCTTAGAATATGACATTGAAATCAAGCCTACAAAACTGATAAAAGGACAAGGGCTAGCCAAATTGATGATTGAAACCAATTTCCAAGCCCTTGATATCAATGAACTGGACAACGAACAAGAGATGGCGACTCCACAGATCAATCAAGCCTTTTTACAATCCCCTTGGTATGCTGATATATGTTTTGTATTGCTAAACCTGCAAGCTCCTCCAGGGTTGTCCAGGACTAAGAAAAGGTTCTTGAAAATGAAAGCATCAAAGTTTTGTATCATAGACAACGTTTTGTTTTGGAAAAATCATGAAGGAATTTTACTTAATTGCCTAACATTGGATGAAACTGACAATGTCCTCAAAGAATTTCATGCAGGTGACTGTGGAGGACAATTATACTAGAAGTCTACAGCTGATAAAATCCTAAGGGCTGGATTTTATTGGCCCTCCTTGTTTGCAGATGTGAAAAAATTTGTAATGTGTTGCCACAAGTGCCAAATCTTTGAAGGCAAGAGAAAGTTGTTACCTTTACCCCTCAAACCTATCTCAACTGAAAGACCATTTCAGCAATGGGGTTTAGACTTCATTGGTGAAATCCACCCTTCATCCTCTGGCCAACATAGGTGGATTTTGACTGCCACAGACTACTTTACCAAATGGATAGAAGCCATCCCTTGTAGGCAAGCTAATGACTCCATTATTATGCAATTTTTAAAAACCAACATCTTGTCCAGGTTTGGTTGTCCAGATAAAATTATTACAGACAATGTTGCTGCTTTCAAATCCAAAAAAATGATCAACTTTTGCCACAAATACCACATGACCTTGGGCCATTCCACAGCCTATTACCCTCAAGGCAATGGCCTAGCTAAGTCCTCCAACAAAAGCCTCATCAACATCATCAAAAAGATCTTGGAGGAGAACAAAAGGAATTGGCATAAGAAGCTAGTAAATGCACTATGTACAGACAGATTGACCACCAAAAGATCCATTGGCACAAGTCCATATGAACTAGTTTATGGAATGGAGGCAAGATTCCCTTCATCTTTGGGAATCCATGTGATCAAGTTGCTACAAGAAATACAAGCTGAGCCTAATGATATTCAAAGAAGGATCAATCAGACTATACACTTGCAGCAAACAAGAGAAGAAGTATATCAGAGAACCCAGATTCTACAACATAAACTCAAGAAGATCTTTGACAAAAGAACAAAGGCTGAAGATTTCTTCATAGGAAACAAAGTGTTGAGATGGGATTCTAGGAGAGAGGACAAAGGGAAACATGGCAAGTTTGATTTTCTGTGGAAAGGACCTTATGTCATACAGGCTGTATAAGGTAACAATACATATTTCTTGAAAAGTTTGGATGGCACAAATACTGAGGAAGGCCCAGTCAATGGGAGAATGCTCAAACATTATTTTGATCCCCTTTGATGAGCACAACACAGTTGTATATTGTACATAAATATTTGTAATTCCAACATTTTTATTTACAGCGATTAAATAAGGAACAAAATGCAACAAATTTTGAAGAGGAATCAGGAGACTGCAGCTTTTTTTTGATATATGTTTTGAGTCTATCATAAGAAATCAAGCAAAGACTTGGGAAGTATCAAGATGATGATCAGTACTCAGAGAAACCAGTAAAGACAAAGCTGTAATTTTGCGCAGAGCATCTCAAAGGGTACTTCATAACAAGTTACAAGGATTTAGATCGATGGTCTCTAAGACAAGGAAGGTTCAGACAACAGCAAGAATTGAAAAATAAGGCAATCTGACCTACTGTTCTTGGCTTTTCATCTGGAAAAGCCATCCCCAAGTGGAGCCACTATTAGGTTCCTATACCAATAGGTTTCATTTTTCATGATTGACCTGGGAAGTGCCAAATATGTTCATCTTTTCATGCTGCAAAGGTTCCATATTTTGTAAAAAGAATTAGAGAGAGTTAAAAAATGTAAAGAGGGTATGCCCTAAAAGAAAAATCAAAGGGCAAAAAAAATCAATTGGTAAAAAAAAATGATAAAAATGAACCCCAAAGAAAGACCAAGAAAGTGGCTAGCCCAAATTCCACTACTATCTTGATGGATGGCCCAACAGTTCAATCTGGACTGTTACACAGTAATTTTTCACTGCCTTCATACCAGTCTTCCTACTGTGTCATGAGTCCAAATCATTCATGCTCATGCTCTCTGATGTTGCCAAATGACCCACTTTTCCAAATTTTTTCCATCATCGCGACTATTGTAAAAATAAACGCGCTGATGAGCACTCCAAAACAGACCGAACACGTTGCCATCGCGGAAATACACGTGATTCCCGCGATGGTCGAATTTCATGAGACAGCACGACTGTTGCTTATATTTGATCGCGCTGACATGACTTTCTTCGTTATGCAGTGGCGATGTCAGCGCTCCAGTATAGTTATGCACCCGCAATGATCCAGTCTGGGTGAGTTTGTTCTAATAGCCGGACTTCTAGATGACTCCAGACCTGGTTGTTGGTCTTGTATATGTCGCCCTCCCTTCTCTGGCATGTCTGTTTCGTTATTTGAGCCACCTTCCTTGGAGATAAGCTCATCTTTCCACCATTCATGGAGACTCCTTCTCCTATTTAAGCCTCCACCATTTCTATGAGCTGCTAGATTGGAATTCATAGTGTTTGGAGTGTTGCTGATAGTGTGTGAGCTTGATAGGTAGCTAGTGTGACAAGTGTGGGATTGTTAGAGAGCTTAAGGAAGGTTGTGAAGTGTTTTGATCTTGTGTAAACTTGTGAGTGAGAGAGTTTTTCCTTCAGAGATCTACCTTCAAGGGTGAATGCTTGAGGAATTTGCTCGCTGGACCCTCTTGAGAAGGATTTGACGTCAGAACTATGGTTGTATTCTTCTTTGTTTATCAATAATAGACGACTATCATTATGGTTCCACTCTTATTGTCTTTATGATGGTGTTTGAGTTATATCCTTTCTGACTGATATATAGTTGCATCTATTGAATTTTATGCTTGTTTTTGTATCGTTCTTTGCATGTGCAAGTGTCCGTGCACGAGGATCATGGGGACTATGATCAGCCGGAGCAAAGGAACGGGAGTGTCGACTCTTCTACAAGTACAAGCGTTGGAATCCAGGTAGGCCTTCATCGTCGGTCTTTAATTTGCAATTAGGAACCTGCGTGTTAGCGTTGTTTGATTGTTGCTAGACCCTATTTGGACTAGTAGGGATCGCCTCTTTCCATAGAGGGGATTTACCTCCACAACAATTTGGCGACTCCACTGGGGAGAATCTGCATGCAAGCACAACTAATATCTGTGATAATAAATTACATGTAGTCTAGGCATGGGCGCAACCATCCAAAAGACATACGAAATGGGTCTGTGGTATGGACACAGCCACCCAACTAATGAGACCATGATGATAATAAAGGTATGGTTGTAGCCATCCATGAAGACTTAGGTATGGTCACAGCCATCCATCAATGAGTCATGTAATGATCATAATAATCCACAAAATCGCAACCTGGATCTCAACAGACAAAATCCAGGGTCTTGCGCTCCATCTCGACCCGAACAAAGTACAAGTTCAAGCATGCAAATATAGGAGTTGAAATCGAACATGCAAGAACATCGTCTGATTACCAGTCAATGATGAAAACTATTAACAAACGTGAGAGGTACCATCAATAATGACAATGGTCCTCAAGGTACTACAGGTACAATCTACGGCATGTGAATCAGTGAGCTGGGGTCGAACACCCGCAAAATCATTCGATCAGAGGCCAATGATGAAAACCTCGCATCGAATAGGAAGAACCTGCCATTGAGGTATGCAGGCTCCAAGGCACCTGAATGGAGTCTCTCGGTCAACTTCCTGGATAATGAGCTGAAGTCGACAGGAAGGGACCTTGATTGAAGGTGGGCCATAATGTTTCCCACATCGTCGACACGAGACAGAGAAGGATAAGATATTTTGCGTGAGGTATCAGAGGGAGGTTGAGTATTCTGCAGAGGTCAACTTCTCTTGAACATATCGGCGGCACGACAGTGGACTTGGCAGTATTTGACATTAAATGATCAAGAGCCATGGTGACAAGGCAATGAGAAGATAAGAGGTCAAACAGGATAACCCAAACCCACGGAGGAAAGTGTAAAAACAAGATGAGGTGTCCCCACCCAGACATGAATGCAGACAAGTGCCATGTTCAAGAGCGACATACTGTCAACACGACAATGATTGTGGTTCCATTTTCCCCACCATTGCTAGCGAGTACCCCGGTTATTTTTTTGATGACAAGCTTGACAAGGATAGCATATGCTTGAAGGGTGTCATTTCGACAGAATCCAATGTCATTAAGTTTTAACAAGTCTGACAAAGGAAGAACTCGACGACTTTTCCTATTTAGAGAGTCTAAAAAGACAGCAAAAAAAGTGAACTCCAGGGGGGTCCTTTTTCGTAAAGTTGTGTCTCTTGAGCCCGAAAAAGTATGAAACAATGCTTGAAAGAACCGCTCAACCAGTATGATCGAGGAGTACTTTTCGTGAGTAGTGATTCCGATCTCAAAAAGTAAAAAAGCGATCGAAACCACGTCTCTTCGTAACCGTTAACGAACTAGAAACGACAAGGGTCTGACAATATTTTCGTCTTTACACGGTCGGAAAAGAGTTTAAAGACGACCGCCTCTCATTTACATTTAACACGTCGAGAGGAATAACTCGGTAATCTTTTCATATTTAGACGGTCAGAAAAGAGCTAAAAGCAGACCTCCATTTTTATTCTCTTTAACGAGTCGAAAAGGGAAAAATACTCGGCAATCTTTTCATCTTTTATGAGTCAGAAAAGAGCTTAAGGGAGACTCGTCCTAGAGGAACTAGTGGTATAAAAGGTAGCAACTGGTTCCGGCAATGGTGGAACTGCTCAAAACATGTAATGGTCAAGAGGCAGGCTAATAAAACCACTCATCGTTGCGGTTCCTCAGGAAAGGAAAAACAACCAAGTGAAAGCATATGATTGGGCAAAGAGATGGTGGCAATGGAATGAAAACAACTAAGGCTCATCTAGCAAAATTTAGCGGATAAATGGCAATCACGAGATGTAAATCGGTTATGGGTTCATTTTTACACAAGCTTGAACCATGGAGAACTTTTCTTGGATTCGGTTTCATGTTTACACAATCTTGAAATGAAAAACTATGCTTGTTATGAGTTCGCATGCCCCCAGCATAATGACGCAAAATGAGGTACATGGCGACTCCACTAGGGAGTTTACCTTGTTGTTTGATTTGTAAACTTTAGACGGAGCCTGAAGCACGGCTAGAAAGGTTATAACTCAAACACCATCATAAAGACAATAAGAGTGGAACCATAATGATAGTCGTCTATTATTGATAAACAAAGAAGAATACAACCATAGTTTTGACGTCAAATCCTTCTCAAGAGGGTCCAGCCAGCAAATTCCTCAAGCATTCACCCTTGAAGGTAGATCTCCGAAGACAAAACTCTCTCACTCACAAGTTTACACAAGATCAAAACACTTCACAACATTCCTTAAGCTCTCTAACAATCCCACACTTGTCACACCAGCTACCTATCAAGCTCACACACTATCATCAACACTCCAAACACTATGAATTCCAAACTAGTAGCTCATAGCAATGGTGGAGGCTTAAATAGGAGAAGTAGTCTCCATGAATGGTGGGAAGATGAGCTTATATACAAGGAAGGTGGCTCAAATGATGAAACAGACATGCCAGAGAAGGGAGGGCGACATATACAAGGCCAACAACCAGGTCTGGAGTCATCTGGAAGGCCGACTGTTAGAACAAACTCGCCATGAGACAACGCGACTGTTGCTTATATTTGATCGCGCTGACATGACTTTCTCCGTTATGCAGTGGTGATGTCAGCACTCAGTACAGTTATGCATCCGCGATGATCCAGTCTGGGCAAGTTTGTTCTAATAGCGGGCCTTCTAGATGACTCCAGACTTGGTTGTTGGCCTTGTATATGTCGCCCTCCCTTCTCTGGCATGTCTGTTTTGTCATTTGAGCTACCTTCCTTGGAGATAAGCTCATATTCCCACCATTCATGGAGACTCCTTCTCCTATTTAAGCCTCCACCATTACTATGAGCTGCTAGTTTAGAATTCATAGTGTTTGGAGTGTTGCTGATAGTGTGTGAGCTTGATAGGTAGCTGGTGTGACAAGTGTGGGATTGTTAGAGAGCTTAAGGAAGGTTGTGAAGTGTTTTGATCTTGTGTAAACTTGTGAGTGAGAGAGTTTTGTCTTCAGAGATCTACCTTCAAGGGTGAATGCTTGAGGAATTTGCTAGCTGGACCCTCTTGAGAAGGATTTGACATCGGAACTATGGTTGTATTCTTCTTTGTTTATCAATAATAGACGACTATCATTATGGTTCCACTCTTATTGTCTTTATGATGGTGTTTGAGTTATATCCTTTCTGACTGATATATAGTTGCATCTATTGGATTTTATGCTTGTGTTTGTATCGTTCTTTGCATGTGCAGGTGTTTGTGCACGAGGATCATGGGGACTGTGATCAGCCGGAGCAAAGGAACGAGATCGTTGACTCTTCTACAAGTACTAGCATTGGAATCCAGGTAGGCCTTCATCATCGGTCTTTAATTTGCAATTAGGAACTTGCGTGTTAGCGTTGTTTGATTGTTGCTAGACCCTATTTGGACTAGTAGGGATCGCCTCTATCCACAGAGGGGATTTACCTCCACAACATGGACCATGCCATGTTTTAAATTGCTTGTTTTAGACTAGAGAATGAATATCTGTCCAAACAATTCAAGCTTGGCAGATCACTAGCTAGGTAGAGAAATTAAGGATCCCAACTGCTTAATCTGGGCCCTTGGAAGGAATAAGGGTAGATTTAGATAGGAGGGCAGTCAAAAGAAAAGAGGATAATCAGGGTTTGCAAGTCTAAGTGCACCCATTCAAAAGGAAGAAAAAATGTTAGGTGTATTAGGCTGGGTAGGTAGTTTGAGGTTGCAGAAGCAAGGTTTTGATCACCTCATGTATTATCAATTAGAGCTCATCTCATCAATCACAGAAAGGTCAAAGCAGATGTTTAATGGCAGAACTTTGGAAGCATGTCTAATTCCCCTCACTCCCCCTAAAAGTTTCTTACTAACACCCCTTGAGGACTTTGGGATCTGCCCAACCAGTCCTACTTGCACTTCATTCTTGAGAAAATCAAGTCAAGTTTTGGCTTTCCTCAATGAAAAGAAGCCACATTTCTTGTGTAAAAGTCATTTCTCTGCATTCCATTCATCCCTATGCTTAAGTTTCATTTCACAAAACTTAGCCTCTCCCCTACACTTTCACCTCACAAACTCATATTAACTCCTAATTCTATTTTATAGCTCCCTAACTACTTTCCCATCCCTATTGCTACAAAAAAACTATATAAAATTCCAAAAAATATTAAATATCCTACCCCTTGGTACTATAGCCATAAAAACAAAGTCAAGGAAATGCTAGGTCCATTTGGGGCCTTAGCATTAGCCTTCCGCATCTTAACCCTGGGATTAATCTAACCTTTGGTTAAGTTAATAACCATTGCCCACCCCTTTACCCTTAAAACCTTACTATCCTACCGTTCGCGCACATTTTTGGAGTTTTTGTTTAAAATGTTTAAACTAAACATTAAAACTTTACCCCCCGCATACAAGCCCATAACCCGCGTTAACCAAGGTTTTGGACCCCCCACGGCATATTATCATTTAATATTCGCGCGGGCCCCACTCCAAAGTTGCACGCCACCCCAATTAACCCGTCAGCCGTCCGATGGCCAACGCTCCAGATCCAAGGGTGGGCGGTCATTTTCACGCCCCGATCCGCCGGAGGTTAACGTCCGGGGGATGGGCGGTTTCCCTGCCGTACCCCCGCCACGTGTCGGCCTCCCGGCGTGTTCGGAGGCCCCTCCCCCAATACCGCCTATGTTCAAAGGTGGTGCGGGGGAAACCAGATACCGCTTCCCCGCCTCTGATGTCAGCGCCACGTCTTCGTGATGTCATCAACCTGCGTCCCCGCCGCTGCTCCACGTCATTGCCACCTCATCCGCCCGCGTCCACACCTTGCCACCGTGTCCTATGCCACGTCGCCATCCTCGTCAGATGCCACGTCATCCTGCCGTACCTGGGACCCACCGATGACGTCATGCTGACGTCATCGCGGAAAAGCGCCAAAAGCGCAAATATGCCAAATTTTTATAAAAACACGCATTTTTCGACCGTTTGTTAGTCATTTTCATTGGTTATAGTGGAGAGTTGTTCATGCCGTTTTCGCCCGTTTGCCTCCAAAGTTCGAAATTCGACCAATTGAGCTGCTGCCACCTTCGAATCTGTCTCCATCGTTCGCCATTGCACCAGCTCGACCACCCTCGGCGACTTTAACCAGGTATTTGCCAAATTTCACCCATTAGCCCTGTTTTTCACCATTTTCTCCAGTTTAGCTGCTTGAATACCTGCAAGTACCCAAACTAAAGACACCTCTTGCACCTAAATTCTGCCTAAATTCACTGATACACCCCCTAGCTCAAAAAGAACCCTATAAACCCACGCCTGTTTGCAAATTTACCATTGAAAACTCATTTTCGAGCTCGTATTCCCGGCAAAAATTTCATAAACAGTTCGGCATTGTACTCTTTTGCCGCATTCCACTACAGAAACCTTAGTAAATTGGGCTCAAAATTATCCCCTTTCCCCTCTGCAGTTTGCCCACAGTCTTTTAATCCAGAAAATCTATCAAAAAGAAAAAGGCCTCGTCCAAACTCTGCAAATTGTCCTCTTTGTCATAATCATAAATATTGGAGCTTATTGCCTCAGCTGAACTCATTTTGCAACCCCTTTGCAAATCCACAGAAACATTTATCTTCAATCTGTTACTACTGTAAACTTCACTCCACATACAAATACAGAAAAGTTTTATAATGGCCACTCCAACAGCTCTGAGTATCACTCCTATGAATCCACCAAACAGAGAACTTGAAGCCATGCCTCTTGCTGATAAGGATTACCTCATTCAAGATTTGGTTGGGGACAGGAATCACTTGCAAACCTTCTTCCAGTTGAGAAACAGTTTTTTGAGCAACTGTGACATGTATGGCATATGGGAGTCTAATCTGCCTTTTTACTTCCTTCCTTCTGTTAATATTTTTCCTGAGATTATCCGTCTGTGTGCTGAGAACTATGAGCCAACCCAGAGAGCTGTCAAGTCTCCATCTGGGAGCATACTCTTTCATATTACCCCTGACTCTATCAACCAGATGTTAAACTTCAAACAGACTCAACTATTGTTTCCTTTCTCTATGAATTACTTGCTGGATGAAGGCTCCAAGCTCTCCAGCTCTGAGATTGCAAGAATTGCCAAGACATTCATGAGGGCAGACCGCCAACCTACTGAGCCCCCTCCTTTCCTATATGTCAATTTCAATGAGGTGGGCAAGCTGCTTGTAGATATGATCTCTTATGTGCTAGGATTCAAAACAAGTGAGCACATTGATGAAACAGTGTTGGTTCTGCTGTCTGCATACAGCCCAGGACAACCCCCTGCTGTCAAGTACAACTATGCCAAGTTCATAGCCAATAAAATACATGACCAGCTAGTGAAACTGGATAGGGAGGGAGTCTTTAAATATTCATCATATATCTATCATTTGTTCATGTATTACCAGTCTGAATGCTTCCAATGCCCCATCAAGAAGTTGGATTCTAAGGGTGAAAGAAGGTCTGTCATCTTTTGGTCATCAGTTTTCCATGAGGTTCAAAACTCTCCATTTTCCTACTGTGAGTTCATTGACCAATTTGTATACCCAGTCTCTTGTCTCCTAATGAGATCCCCTCCTCCTAGATTATCATATGACATACATAAGATCTTGCAGCTGTCCAAGAGTTACAAAATAGGTGATTGGTATCTCTATCAAAATCACACTGTCATTAGAATCTATGGCTGTGAGCTCTGTCCTTACAGGCTCCCAAGATATGTACCAATGAGACTGTTTGCCTTGGAGTACTATAGGCAACTCATCAATTCTGATCTCACTCATTTTCATAGTGCCAAGAAGAAAGCTCACCTGAAATTCAAAGACCATCTAGGCCCCTTCATTATGAACAAGAAAGAAGGTTGGCAAGATGCTGATCAAATATTGAGGGACAAATATAAGTTAAAAAGGAGCTTCTGGTGGGTCCCTTATGACCCGGAGGGTTTTATCAGTGCCAGAAGAGTGAAATATAGGCTGCTGGCCTATGACCATTGTAAATTTCCACAAATTGAACAATATGCCAACCAAGATGAGTGGGTGCAAGACACATTAGTTGAGGAATTGACCCAAGAAGAAATTATGGAGAGAAATGTCAAAGATTTAGAAAAAACTCTTGACTTGGATTCTTCTGACCAGGTAACTTTCAAACTGTCGCACCAAGTTGGAGAAGGCACATCCACTGCTGCAGCTTCACAAGCTGCCCAAGAAGCATCTACATCAGCAACAGGTACAGCTAAAGGAAAAGAGCCAATGGATACAGAACAAGGAATTGTCACAGAACAACCTACCACCTCAAAGGAGAAAACTCAAGAACAAGCTCCTTCACAGCAAACTGAGCCTCCACAAATTCCAGCATTGCAAACTCCTGTCAATGAGGAAAGAGGTAAGAAGCGAGATAGAGAAGACTCCACACCTGCTAGTGGGTCTACACAGCAGCCTGAAGCCAAGAGGCAAAGAGTTGATCCTCCAATTGAGGAGGAAGTTAGTGAAGAGGTCCCAGAAAGTCCAAGGAGAGAAAGGGAAGCAAGCCAGCAAACACCCACTAGCTCATTTCAACAAGAGCAAGAGAGGCAGCATGGCATGGAAATCTCTTCCTCAAGGCAACAAACCAAGCAGCCACCTAGCATCAAAACAGCTTTCATGGAAATCAAAGCTCAAAATGAACTGTTAAGGGTACAGTTATATGATCAATTCCTCAAAGCAACACCTGCCAAACAGCAAAGATTGATGGCAGCATATGACCTCAAAGAAGAAAAAATGATTCTCAGCCATTTCAAGCCAAAGATACCGCAGCCACAGTCAGCTGCAGATTATGTCAAGACAAGCTTAGAGGTCCTCTCCAAGGACATTCACCCGATGGATCAAATAGAGCTGCATAAGCAAACGGGTGAGATGGTCTATGCCACTCTAGCGGATAAGGCCATGCTGGCCCATGAATTAAAAGAATCTTTGAAGAACACAAATACTCAACTTGATTTGGAGAGAATGTCCTCCTCTGCCAAAGACAACAGAATAAAAACATTGGAGGACATTATTGTAGACCTAGGGCATGATCCCAAGAATCCCAAAGCCATCAAGGCCCTAATGAAGAAAAAGGAGGATGATATTGTTGCGCTGAAAAAGCAAATGAGGTTGTCCTCAACTATGCACCCACAAACAGCAGAACTTGTGCAAGAGAAAGAAGTTGAGGATACAATGGACCTGCTGATGCAAATGAACCAGAGAATAATTCAGATGGAGGGAGAGTTGGAGAAAGCACTGCAAGGCAAGCAGGGAGAATCGACCTCCCAGCCACCTCAAACAGTTCCAACTGTTGCTACTGTTCCTCCTACACAGGCAGCAGTGACCCCTCCTATTATTCCAGCAACTACAACAGCTACAGATGCTACAACAACAACAACAACAGCTCTTGAATCAAGCATGAGCATGGATGAAATGATGAAAGCTGTCAAGGAGCTAGAGCTTCAGGCAACAGAGATAAAAGAGGCCAAAGAAAAGTTGGCCAATCTAGAAGGAAAATATGATAAGTCCAAAATGACAGTAGTTGAAAAAACAAGGGAAATTAAGGCCTTGAATGACAAAATAAAAGCCTTGGAGAAGGAGCTGACTTTGGACAAAACCCTGGCTGAAATAAAGAAGATTTTGTGGGCCAAAATCAGCCAATCAATCACTGAGCAATGGAAACCAATCCAAACCATGCATGAACAGATGGAATTAATAGGTTTAGCCCAATTTGAGACTCAACGGGCTAGAGCAACATTGGGAAATATGCTTGAGCAGGCCAGCAAAATGATTCACTTCCTGAACACTCACACTAAAGAGGAGCTGGCAGCCTTAGACATTAGTAACAGGACAGAAACAGTTATAACAGCAAAAAAGGTGCTGGCCCTTAGAAATTTTGTGCAAAGTTTGGAAAGAAAGTGTCAGGAAATGGAGGCAGAAGTAGATGATTTCAAGCTGAAGCTCGCAACTTTGTAGAATAGAGGATTACCCAACCTGACAACCAGCGCTGGAAAACTCCTGACCCGTCAAAAATATACCACCAGGGTAAATAATTACATTACAAATCATATTACTGCATCCACAAGTTCCTCAGAAGAAGCAGGGCCTCCCTCAGGACAGTCTCTTTATGTTAAATTAGAGAACCTGTTTTACATAAAGCATGAAATCAATCATCTTTTTGAGTTCCAGACCACTTTTTACAAATACACAGAAGCTGATGAAACACTCCTAAAGATACAAAGACATCAGCTGCCTAGAGAAGATTGGTGGCAGGCAATGCTGGAAATTTTGCCCAAGTAATTACGGTCTTGTTCCTCTTCGTTCAAATGCAGATTTTGGTCAACCACAGATTATCTACAGGTCAGCAGAGTTGAGTACGTAGGCACCAGACAGAGCATGAAGACAGCAGGCAGAGCAAGTCAAAGCAGTGACTCAGCAAAGACAGCAAGACAGGAAATCCAGCAAACGCATATTAAAGACGCAGCCACAGCCGACTTTGTTGGTCCAAAAAAGTCAAAATTTTCTGACAAAAAGACACCTAGCACACCAATATTAACTGCAGCATTTATTTCTTTCATCTACTTCCTTTGAAGAGTTGGTGATGTAATTTATTACATGAAGACTCATCATCTCTATGGGGGTTGGTTGATGATTCTCGCTCTAAGAGCTGCGCTGTAACTTTCATATTTTCTAATACAAAGCGCTGATGGAGTTTATGGTTTCTCCACTATCTGGATGTGAATGTGATGAGCTGCGTTCTGCTACAGAATTCCTGTGTTGTTTAATGAAACAATAAGTTTTTCTAAACCATGTTTTGTCTTTTCTATGTTTGCTAAATTCACATATATGTTTCATGATCTCAGCAACAGAGAAAAGGAATAGCTCAGGACTTGTTTAAATGCACCCTTTGCTCAATCTCTGTTTCTAACCATGTTTTCTGCAGAATTGGTCATAAATATGAATTCTTAATTGCTCATGTTTGCACTGATTCTCTCATTATGAATGCTGTTTAGGAATTCTTAACTGCTCCTAGATAATATTCTCACATTTCCCCCTATCAGCATAGTGAAAGATCCTTGACTGCCTTTCATTCCCTGATTCCATGCCATCGATTCCTAGATTTGAAGATTTGTTTCATGGACACCTGTCTGGCTCTGTAGTATTACCTCTTCCCCAACAAGCACTTTCAGCAGTACACAGTCATTGACTCCATTGCCCAATGGTCTAAGCTATTCTGAGAACTGCATATCAGTTCTATTTGAAATCATCATCCAACCAAACTCAAAACTAAATCCTGTGCATCATAACTAGCCTAAAATTACACCAAAACAAAGTTAAATCATAAAGAGAGAGCCCTCTCTGGTTGCAGGTAGGCTAGGACCTGTAGCTAAAAGGTTGGTTAGTGGTTACCTTGGCCGTATTCCCTTAGGAGCCAGGGAACAACCTGAGTGATAACACTACCCATAACACTACCACTGTTAACTACTGCACTGCAACTTAGTTACTGAGAAGTAAGTAACTAATCCTCCCAACATTGACATCTCTTTTAGGCTAGAGACACTCCTAACGCTAAAGCTCCCTTTGTCACTGACAAGTGCTCCCTCTCTGACCTCTGCGTTGTTGCAACAAATCCATGCATCTTGCAATGCTGCCTCACGTTCTCCTTGGACTCCTGCACGATATCACTCTTTTTCACTTCATCTGCATCCATCTCTACTGACATTCTCCAATCCTTCTACTCCTCTTCGGGGCTCCGGTAGCCAGGTATAATCCAAGAGGTTGTGTAACTCAAGGATCCTACCCCTCATCCTTATAGTCCATCTGACTACATCTCGATGTCTCCCCACTTCTTCTCAAGTGGCACATAAGCACTCATGGCACAATCATAAACTGTCTCCACTTCTTTCTCTGCCCTCGCTAGAGTTGCCTTGGTCTCAAAAGCCTCTCCCTTGCTCTTCTTCCTTGGGCACTAGCTTGCATAGTGACCTAGTTCCCCATAGTGGAAGAACTTGACCTTGGAGAGGTCCTTCTTCATTCGTTTCTCTTGCTTTCCCATAGATGATAGGGTAGCATCCTCCTCTTCCTCCTTTTTGATTTTGACCCCCTTGCCATTGCTTCCTACCTTGGTCAACATTCTGATCTCTTCTTGATGAAGAGTCACCCACAGTTCCTCCCAATCTGGAAGGCTCACCTTTCCCGGTAAGCTCTGGAAAAGTATCTCCCAATCCTCTGAGACTGTATTCAGTGAGGTCCTCACTAACATCTCCTCATCCACCGTGGCCCCTATGGAAGTCAGCTGATCTTGGATCTCCTTCAATCTCCCAAGAAATATATCTATCTACTCACCCCTATGCATCTGGTATGACTGCAATTGATATTCTAGAAGCATCTTCCTCTGCACGGAAGTATGCTGATACAACTTCTTCATGGCATCCCACATCTCATTTTTTGTACCCTTCTCGGCAATATTTGGTACCACATGATCCTTGACCCCATCAAGAAATGATGCACTTAGCCCTGGCCATTGCCTCCTTGTACGTCTTATTTTTAGTCAGGTCAACTGGGATTGCTATCATTTTGAAGGTGAAGTGTTTGATGCAATACCAGTCTAGAATGGACAAGATCCTGACCTTCTAGACTACGAAGTTCGAAGCTCCGTCCAGTCTATCCTAATCTCTTAGCCCATTCACTGCCATTTCGTTACTCCTATTTCGACTCTTTTGAGTCTCTCTACTTCCCTCATGGAAGTCCTCTGATTGACTCCTACTCAGTCTCTCAACTTCCTGTCTATAATTTCTTGGTTTGACTCCCTCTAATCCTCAATTTCCCTTCTTGAAAACCCTTTGCCAATGTCGAGAGGCCCCACTCTGACCATTTGTGCAACTGCACCACTAATCCAGAATTCTTGGCTAGAAATCCTTGGCAGCAACTCCCTCCTCCTTTCTCTTCCCCTATTAGGTATTGTTCTAACCATAGTACCCCACCAACTTCGCTCTGAAACTTACCCACAACCTCCTATGCCCCAAAAATTTGAAAGTTAGAGCCTCTAGGCTCTACGCAATCCTGGCACCGGCACAATCTGCACCTCTTGACCACAATATCGATCCTTCCTGACTGAGACTCAGCACTACGTAGGTCAGGTCTACTCCTCTCTACCTCAGCATTGATCCTCCTCTTGGCTCAAACTGATGACGTAGGCTCTCTGCATCACCCCTTCCTTCTTGATTTCTGCTAGGAACAACTTTTGTCACTCAGGACAACTATTTTTGTTGCTTCTACTCTGCTTGGTTGATGCCTTCAATTATCTTGTGATCTATAACCACGCTTTGATACCATGTTGGAATTTCTAAGTCCATCCATTAGAAATTTTTCTTGTACTATCTGATTTATTTCTTCCTACTTGTTCAGTTACTTAACAAGTTATTTACCATGTAGATACTGAATATAAATACAAGTATAGTATCAACACATACAGATCATCAACTGAAAGGAACAAGTAGACAAGTGACACCATTTTTTTTGGAATAATATCCCCGGAAAAACCCAATGCGGGAAAACTAGTGCAGCTATTCAGAGGGTTTTATTATTATGTAGTTTCGAGAATACAACCTGGGTGCCAGAGATGGCTCACCCAATGGAGAATTCCCTCGGTAGTAGTACCTCTTAGTTAGAGACAGATATTCAAGGTAAATCACTGGATGAATGATCCCACAACAATAATGAAGCTTCTACTGCTCTGCGTCACCTTATCCATCTCTCTAGCTCTAATCTGTCCCACAAAAATCTCCCAGTGTTGCCTCTAGGGATTCCATCATCTTCTCTGTCCCAACAGCTTCCATCATCCTCTCTGTCCCAACATCAGCCTATTTGTCCCAACGTCAGCCTCTCGGGGCTCTACATCAGCCTTTGGAGCCTCTGCGTCTCACACATTGGCCCTCTCTGGCTCTGCGCAACTCCTTGATGCCTCTGTGTGGCCTCTGGTTGCTTCTCCCCTAGATGGATTTGCGTCAACCTCTCCCAGCTTTTGTGATGATCCTCCTAGTACTAAATCTACCCCTCTGCTATGTATGCATTGCCCCTCAACTGTAACTTAGATCACTTCACTCAATTTCCTTAGCAAACCCTCCCCTAGAAAATCGAGTTCTTGATCTCTCCCGGTGTGTTCTCCAATTTACCCTCAAGCCTCCTCTTATACTTTTCTCGTTGGTCCATAAATGACTGAGCTTAAATCTCTAATCAATGGCTAAGGATTATATTTGGCTTGATCCATGACTTTTGGACCATTCTAACTCAGTTTTATATTAATTCACATTAATATTTTATTTTTCCTAAGTTTAGACTTAGGAACTCCATTAAAAATGTTAATTATTTTAATATCTCCCAAACTGATTAGATTCTACCCAAATAATTTCTGGGTCTTGTAGATCTCATGTGCTATAGCCTCTCCACCAATTTTCGTGGCTAGTGAACATCCGATGCTACCCCAAATCAATAGCTTTCCCACACATAGTCATAGCTACCAATTAGATATTCCACACTTAGCATTAGCCAACAACTTGCTTTTCCACACTTGGCCTTAGCAATCATAACTTAGTGCAAGCTAGAATATGTGAGACCCTCGAAATCATTTATAGGGAATACACCAAAATAACAAACCTTAGCCACAAACCAAGATTTTCAAATTCCACAAAACTAATTTTTTCAGTTTCCACGTTATCATGGTTTTTGAAATTCCTCTTAAATATACATCAACAAATTTCCAACTTGTAACGATAGGCTTCACATGCCTATCACAAATCCTAGCATCATATTGTTAAATTGTAGGCTCATTAGACTCTAGATTTTGTAGACTCAATGGAATATGGCATCTTAGTTATGTCCTTATATTGTATTTATTATCTCTTAATTTTATTTTTAGTTTTTATATGCCCAAAAAAATTCACAATATGTCCCTGAATGGCTCTAGGAATCAAGTCACAACTCATAGAAAACCTCAAAATAGGACTCAAATGGGAAAATTATCAATTTTCTTGTACTCTTGGAACTGGGTTACAAGTAAGAGCACCTCCCTTCTAGGATTCCATAGGAAAAAAAATGGTTTTGAGGATTTTTAATGCTAGGTTTTATTTTGTAACGTACCCCCTTCCCACCCACAAACCACACTATGGGTAGAAGAGGAAATTTAATATGAATGATCTGACATCCAATGTCGTATTATGGAGATGTGGTCTAAATTTTTGTCATTTTTTAATCTCTTGAAAACAAAAACTGAATAATTCCATAGTTTTCACCTCATTGACACCTTTTCAATGATATAAAGTTTACCTAAATATGACTCTTGAATCAAAATTTATGGCCATTTAACGTTCAACCAATAACCTCTTGTGATGTCATCATCATTAAACCAATATGCCTCCATGGTTGTGCCTCATCGTCCCGGATTCGGACACACATGACCAACACAAGGTGTGTGTGTCAAAAGTATTATGTTATATTGATAATAGGGTGTATAGGGTTCACACTGCCATGTAACCCCAAGAACTCCTTCTGAACTTCCATGGAAATATGCTAGTGTGATGTTCCCCAACCCGACCCTTTTCCCCACAAATTTTTCACTATGCCCCCTTTCAGAAATCACCAAGGTGACATTACATTGACGTTCCCTACATCAGTACATAAATACAATTCCTTTATGCTATGCCTCCTATTTAAAATATCGGGGAGACATCATCTGCCACAATGCCCTGACCCCACTAGGTCTCTGACCCCTGCTAACACCACTTGTAATAAAATGAAATTAGATATTTCAAGGGATCACCGGTCATGAGGATATATATGGTGATTTTTTTGTCATCTATCGTCCCTTCCTTCCATCTCCGGACCTTGTTTCCCAGCCAAAAAATTATTTGTACAAAGGAAAACCCTTTTGTCCATTTGATGGCCCTTGTGTCTTGAGGCATCATCAGTGGGGATTATATAAGAGATATCTAACAGGTTTCCACCCTAGGATGCCATGGACACTTACTCGATCTCACCATCCCTCCTAAGCCTACTAAGGCATGTGCATGGCCCTTCCATAGTTAAAAGCATGCCTATGGGCCTACAACATATTGTTGAGAAGGATGCCCTCCTAGGCTTATGTTTTATATAAAAATTTATCTCTCTTGAGCATATAAGCATTTGGCTTGGCTTACACCTTAGCACACACACACATAACACTACTTCTCATGAGCTTGTATTACACAAGGGATTTGTCCCCCTTAGTAATTTTACACAGGGATCATATATTTTTAATTTATTTTAATGTGAGATTTTAGTTAATAATAGATGTTTAGATATCTTTCTTATACGCAAGCCATTTAGGCCAATTTTAGGACCATATTAACACATAGAAACATATATTTCTCTAGTTTGAGGAAACTCATGAGATTCACACTCATAAATCAAATACATGAATCAAGCATTCCTTAGAAATGAATAAAAGTTTAGTATTTCACATTTAGATAGTGAATCAACATCGCTCAGCATTAGCACAAGCATTTAATTAGTATAATAGACATATGCATAATATTTGAATGTACAATAACTTAAATGAATACTTATCTTACAAAATAACCCTGGAAATTGAGAATGGGATTCTAAATATCCACCCAACCTTATATTGGATTTCACTGCAATCCTTTCTTGCATCCAATCACCCCCAAGCAAAATTTAGAGGTTAAGGAGGAGTCTTTCTAGGGAATAACCAATGCTGCTAGATGAAACAGGGATTCCAAATATCATGCCATCTCAATCCGCCAGCTATCGAGAGAATCTAGAGCTTTATCCACCTCCACCCTTCACTTAGTAAAGGGAATGCATAGGATATAGCACCTCCTCCTTAAAAAACGCAAGTAATATAAATTCTATACCACCTCCACCCTTAATAACTCATGAAATCTAGAGGCTATACCACCTCCACCTTCAACATGACAGGAAATCCAAAGGCTATGCCACTTCCACCCTCGACAACCTAGGAAATAAAGAGGCTATACTACACCAACCTTTAGACTAATATCCTTAGAGGCTACACCCTAAACTAGGAACCTAGAGCTCTCTGAGAAAAACTAGGCACAATATATTCAATAACTCCACCGTACACTAGGAATCCAGAGCTCACCTATAGCCACCCCCTCCCACATTTATCTAGTTTCACTGGCCTACCTTGGTAAACATGAGACAAATAGATACTATGACATGAACCAACCTCCTAGCTTCAATAATGAAGTGGAGTAAAAAAAATGAAAATTTACTAACCTTCCTCAAGAGCTAGAGGACCCATAGGAGCCAAAAATCCACTCCATGTTCCCAAACACTAAGATAACTTTCCTTTTGAGCGATTTGGACTCCCTGCAACTTGCATAACATGGAAAGCCAACTGGTTTAACCCTCTAGTCACATGGATAACCCTACCGCCTAGAAAATGCAGTATAGATTTCCTAGTCTTGAGCAAGCGACCCAAAATTAGAGCCACCTTTTAGGGCTAGTCTCCAGACCTCTGCCTAGAACTTGATAAGAATTTCTAGAACAATGAATGACATCAAGAAAAATACATTCATATGAAATTTTCTCAAGGACTTGACATAACCAAGCCTAACCATGAAATTAATTTCATCAAACACATTGTGAACATGTAATCTACAAGTCACGAATGAATATATGAACATAGGGGTGTGATACTTATTAGTGAATCGTCAAGAAGGTCTAATTCCCTCTCATAATAGCTGCAATAACATCTACTAGGTCATGCATTCAATAACCATTCATTTACCAATCACACATGTTAAGAGCCATAACTAGAATCTATTATGAAACCATGCTTATAACCAACATATAACAAGAATAATAACAATGATAGAACAACCATCAAAGCCACATCATAAAAAGTATAAATACTCATGAAATACAATATGAAAATAGATCTTATTAACATATGCAAAAGCCAACCAAGTCAGCGACTTCCACATACCACCAAACCATAGATTGGGCTGAACCAAATCTCTCTTTTAGACAATCACCCCCGTGCCATATTCCAGCATGAATGTGGGATTTCATGGAATATTAAACCAAACATAACCAAACCAGGGCTTTCGAAGGCCAAACTAGCTCAACCCTCACCCAATGATTCCACCTTATAGTCAAACATCACTAATGCTAACCAGATCAGTATCTACCTAAGTTATACAGGGCTCTAGAGTGTTTGTCCCAACTATAGCTTTGGGAACTAATAATTCAACCCACAACCTTTGAGGGCTCCAAATCATTTGTCCAACCAAGGCTTCAGTACCAGTAAATCAACCTATGAAGTGCTCCAGCGTGTTTGTTCAACCAAGACTCCAGGACTAGTAACTCAACCCAATCTATTCCAAGGCTCCAGACCATTTGTTCCAACCAACAACTCCAGGAACTAATAACTCAACCCACAACGATAAGGAACTTGAGAACCAATCAGAAATAATAAGTGGAAAAACCCACAATACCATGGTTATGTAGGAAATGGAAAGGCTAGGAAAACCCACTGTCAATCCAGGAAATCCTCCATGCCAATGAAGAATCATAACCAAATAACCACATGCATATATCATGCATGTGAAAACTAGAAATAAAATCATACATGCAACTCGATACTTGCAAAGCAAACCCATTGTAGTTGTTGATCCCATTGTCCCTTCCACTTTCTTGCTTTTCCTTTTCCTTGTTTCTTTAAATCCAATGTAAAATAGATTGATCCAAGCATGCTCCAACAATACTCCAAGATTTCTCAGAGTGTGCAAGACTATGAGAGACAGCGAATAAAATGAGAGTGCCAAAGACTGAAGTGACAAAAGTTTGTGAATTGATCCTCATAAGCCTTTTTATCATTGAGGCCACTATTTTCTTCATTTTCCTTAATTATTCCTTCAATTTCCTCCTCACAGAAATTTGCGACCTTTCACCTTCCTTTTCTCCCATTTTCATCTATTTCATAAATAAAATGCCAATTAATGCCTCTTTTCCTTTTCCAATTTCCTTGGCCATTAATTAACCGAAAGTGACACCCACTAGGATTTTTTTCCCATCATTCAACTTGCAATACATGTACCATGACCTTAAACTTATATTTTTATTATTTACATAGGGAATCAACCAAGGGTTGTTACAAACCCCCCTTGGGGGAACACTCTCCTTGGTTTTCTATGACACCTATGACCAACAAACCATTGAAAACAGAACATACTTCCCATGGAGACTTATAACATAGCTTGTTGTAGTATTTACAGTGACATCCTACTGAAAACATGATAATCATACTATTTATTAGAGCATCATAACACAACTCATTACAGTATTTACAATCACAACAACATATAATCTCATGCCCATTTGTTTCAACCAACAAATAATCATACTGTCTATGGAGCTTTATAACCACAACTCGATACAATATTTAGAATAATATACAAATCTTCTCTAACCAGAAAATAAAAGGATACAGTGCCTACATCAGTCAACAAGGGAATCTAGAGGATCTCACATCCACCCTCAAAAGTAGTTCCAGGATTCACCTCCATCCTAGGAAGTCTAGAATCCACCATCAAAGTCAAAGTTTGCAGCCAATATCCAGTGCCATGGTCCTTGGAGTACATGTTCCCTCAGTGAATAGTTACCGGATTATTGTTTCAGGGCACACTCCCAATGTGCATTTGATTCCATCTGACAATGCTAATGAACAAAATAAATTCATTCCCCAAACTTCCCTTCTCTTCTAATATTTTAGCATCATTTAGCACTCTTGTAGACTTGATGCTCTTGTATGGCCTCGGGCCCATGGAAACTTGATCTTATATTAAAAACTAATATCTTAAATTCCAAACATGACTCTACCCATTCAAAAGCACGTACATACATGAGTTATATAACTACATATTGGTGTATACCTTTCAAGATATGAAAAAATAAAATAAGATGCTATTTTTCAGGAGGGGTTCACGTTGTTTACTGGGAGCCCACCTACAGGAGCCCATAGCACAACTGAATTAACTAATTCGAGGTGGTATATATACAGCCCTTGTGTAGGCCTAGAAGACATAAGAGAAGGGCTATTTATATTATACACTTTTTTCTCCTAGATCAAGTCTAATTTTCCCATGCCTCCTACACTCCCAATCTCTATGGAAACCCTTTCTTCCTTTACAAAGATGCCCATTATATTTATAACATCTCCTTGAATTTTTTAGAGAGGTTATCTTCATGGCTCGGGCTAGACGGATGTACAGGAATGCTTTGTCGGTGCTTTGGTTTGGATTAGGTTGTACCTTTCCTATACCGATTTATGTTAATTAATAAAGAAGCTCATTTCTTGTTCTCATATGTTATTGTCTCATGAATAGAAATTTGTATGCTTATATATGATGATCTAGCAGATCGGTTTTTGTATGCACAATGAATTATCTATCATGTATATGCTTCTATGAGTTGACTTACAAACCTACTCGATTCTAAAGGAAGTAGAGGGTTTGGACCCTACTAGAACATCATCAAACATAGGACCTCTAGGTATGTTTACAAGTCCACATTTAGTAATTCACATGTTTGGCATGTTTTCTTGACTACTATTTATTCATTATCTTGTTCTTCTTTGTTGAGGTTGTCAACTCTTACCTCAGGGAACTTTTCTTGCCCACATAATTGACAACTCCACTGGGGAATACCATCAAGTATTTCCTAGAAGGGTTGTTATCCTTTGATATGGGTTTTGGTTTGTTGTTTCTCAATTTTTCTAGCCTTCTTGACTCTTAAACAATTTTTTCATTTAGCCCAATCTCTTGGATCGGGACTATATTTTTAATTTTTACTAGTTTTCCATTTATACATGCATTTTATTGTATACAGAAGCATATATATGCTTTTTTATGCCAAAGAAACCCACGTATATGCTAGTTTCTTCAGAAATAGTCACATAAATATGCGATCTTGGAGTAACACGGTCACATACAAATTTTAAAAACTAAATTTTTCATTTTTGGCTTTTGTTGGGGGTTTAACCGGTTTAACCATGTTTGCTTGTGCCTTTCTGGTTGAATGGGGTTTGGAATTATCTTTCTATCATTTTTTGTTAGTTTCTTCCATAACTTTTGTGAAAAATCCTATTTCAACTTAGGGTTTGTAGTTTTTGAAGATTTTTATACTTAAAGTTGGGTTTCAAACTTTCTTTGAGAAGTGTCTGGGTATTCTAGTCTTTTGGAATAGTTGGTTTTTTTTGCAACTTGTTTATAACCAAGTATTGTCAATTTATTCTTTTACATTCTTGAATTTGGCCTATTCTTGATTTTCATTGCTTGTTTAAGAAAATTATTTGCAATTATTTGGTAAACGAGAGATTTCAATTCTCTAGAATCTTTCTGATTTCCAGAATTCCTTGTATCTTCTTGACCAAATCATTCAAGGTGTTTTAGTCTCTTATTCACATTAGTATTTTAATTTTTGGGATTGTTAATGACTAGTGATATTTGAGTCTCTTTCTTGTTGTTGGTCTTGAATTTGATACTTACTTTCACTTTTTGAAACTTTTAGTCTTTAAATCTTGTGAAGAAAAAGAAATACATTTGATTTGGGTTTCTTTTCTTTGATATTTTGCATTTTGAGTCTTTAACAAAGGTGTGAATTCTTGCTTTAGGGTTAAGAGTCTTTTTTTATATAAGAAGTGTTTCGTTTTGAGATTTTCTTCTTGTGGCTTGATAAATTGGCTTTTGCTTTTGATTTCACCTTTGTTTCTTTGTGAGATTTACTTGAATCTTGCATTTACATTCTATTATTAATTAGGGTAAGTTGCAGTGTATACATCATTTATATTTTCATTAGGTATTGAATGTGTGAGTGCTTAAAAATAAAAATAAAAAGAGTTTTGATTTCTTAGCTTTCTCGTAGAACCCTAGTAGAAATCACTTTCATTGAAGAAAAATAAGTGTTGGATTTGCATGTAGCCTAGGTTTTCTATTATTTTATTTTGCGTCATAAGATCATTAGTCTCACTTTCACTACCTCGCCCTAAATAAAAACCAATTAAAATACACGCATACTAATTAAAATGAAATAGACATTTTATTTTTGTCATAACAACATCAACTAGTCTAGGGCATTATGGCCTTGGAATAGGTGCATGGAGAGTAAACGCTCCAAGGCCACCTGAATTGAAAGTATATAATTTTAATAAAGAGTGGAAATATAATCTTGTTAATTTGTTTGGGAAATCTCTTATAACACATGAGTTAAGCAAGTGGACGTGTGAAGATGAGGAAAGAGAGATACCCCCTCTCCTACTTGTTGGATCAAGCACCCACGACTATTCTGTCCTACTTTTGATCGTGAACTGGTGACCTTACTTTGCATTCCTAGGGACCACATAGGTGATTATGGGGAGGAATGCTCATGGTACCTAAGCAGACATTGCATCACTTTGATAGTACTTCTAGAGGATTCCCTTACAAAGATTGGGTACTTGCACCAGCAAAGGCTATTATCTAGAGGTCAACGTAGTTGCCTCTAATATATTTGTTGGTAGGCTTAGGCCCTCATCATCCCAAACTACCTTCGAGATATCCCTATCTTCACTTTCTTGTATTTTTGTGTCTGGTCCTAATAACCCGAAGCAGAATTACCTAGAAGTATCCTGGTTGGTTGCATCTTTAGGATATTTTTATTGAGTTGTTTTTGCTCCTAGCCTTCCATAGGTGTTTTGAGTCTTTAAATTATCTTAATACATAAAAGTGGTTGACCGATTGTTTCATTGGTATAGAAGGCTTCGTGGGCTTTCACCTCCGAGTGTCGAACCTTCCCATATAAGGCATAGGAGTAATTCTGCTAGCTCTTTTGAACCAGTGTTAACTAACATAACAAAGATAGATCCTTCTCTGAGGGCTCTCATTTCATAGGGTGAACCTAGTCTAGTCCATAATCTAGACGGTAATGCTCTGGTGCTTGCTAGAGTACTCTTCCAATTGGAAGACGAAGTAGAAATTGAAGATGTTTTAGATCCTTCTAAGACTCCTACATAACCTCTTCCTTCTCATATTCCTTACATTGTTTCATACGTGGGTACTCCAACTCATAGGTTGGATATCCCTATTCACTCTCCTTATTTCTTCTCAATGGAAAATATTAGTGGAGCTTTTGATAAGACTGGTGTACAAACTTCTTCGTCAGTTGTAGGAGGAGGTACTATTCCTATATATACTATTACACCTAGTATGGTAGTTGCTGGATCTCCCTCCATCTCGATTCGAGTGGGTGTACCCAACTTTTAGATCCTTCCATTGGAGATTATCCTTTTGGAATGTCATCTAGTGGGATTCCCTCTCTCTCTTTGAATTTACCCTCTAATTATTCTAGTTCTATGACTTCGATGACTACTGGCTCAGTTCCTTTACAAGGATTTCAATTTAGAAGTGGACATGTTCCTCCTTCCAATCCACCATTGAACTTAGGATTAATGCCTTTTCTCTAGTCATGATCAAAACATTAATCCTTTTCAGGGGAACCAGGGCTTGGCACATCATTTTGTGAGTGGTTTTGGGTCAGGGAATTTTTCCCATTTATTTGGTCAACATGGGAGCATGCCCTTCCCTACTGCTGGTACTTCACAAGCTTTTACTCCTTTAGCTAGTGCATGGAATCCTTATCAAGGGCTTTCCCCTTCATATAATGTTCCACTAGGAGGAAGTCTTCCTATGAAAAGTAGCCTTATAGTAGGGGGTGGATACCCTTCATATACGCCTAGACTACAATGTTTTCCTTATGGTTCAAGTATTTCTACGAGTAATTTGTGGCAGCCTGGTGCCACTCCGAATCCAAGATACTCATTTTTGAATGTTAGAAATTCCACTTGGAATTATCATGTTCATCCGCACTTACCATTACTAGCAATGCTTAATTTTCTATATCTTTCGAAATTAATGAATGATTTGATCTGTTATATCCCAACATGGCCTCCATTCCCTACTAAACTTGCATTTGATATTCCTAAATTTCAAGGGAATTCTAGTGAGGATCCAACTGACTGTGTAACCACTTTCCATCTATGGTGCTCCTCTAACTCTTGTATTGATGATTCCATTAGGTTGATATTATTCCAATGCATCTTAACTAGAAATGGAGCTAAATGGTACATTGCATTGGGGGGTGGGGGGGGTACATTTTCTACATTTGGTAATTTAGCCACAATGTTTCTAAACCATTTTAATTCGTATGTCTTTCAAAACTTCGAAATTGAGCTTCTAGCCAATTTTGGGCAGGATGAGGCTACACATATTTCTGACCACATCCAAGAGTAGCATAGAAGGAAGATAATGATCAAGGCCTATATGCCTGATGAATTTCTTTTGGAATGATTTTTCAAATCATCACATCTAGAGATTTCTAAGGATGTGTCACTTTTTGGGGTATTCACTGAAGAATAAGTTATCTCCAGAGCCCATAAATTAGATCTCATCTACTCCCTATTGAGAGTTCTTTATAAGATTTTTTCTCATACTCCTAGGTTGAAAATCAAACTCACTAAGACAAAAGTGGGTCCCCATGCTGACAGTGTTATAGGATTGATCGATAACAATGCAGATGGTTTGTTGAATGAATTAAAACAAATGTCTTTACAATCTTCTTTTGCAACACAAACTATGTCGTATGTGTTTGCTCTTTCTCAACCTTTATAAGTTAGTGTTGTCTAGTCCTCAAATCCCAAAGGAAATAAACAATATGATCGGAAGAAGAAGTGATGTGGGAAGGAAAAATATAAGGGAGGGAAGGGAAATGCTAATAAACCTATTGATGACACTAGTGAGGGAAAAAAGGAATTTAACAACAAGGTTAAGTTACCTTGTAAGTGATGTAGTGGGGATCACCTTACCCATCTTTGCCCCAAGATCCAGGATGCTCAATGCTTTTTAGCTCAACAAGGTTCTTCTAGTTCCCCAAGGGAAACAATTATTTTCTGGCGCGAATTCTAGTGCCGCAACCCCTGTAGGTGGCAACCAGGATGGGGAATATACATCAAATGTGTAAATGGTTAAGTCTCATATTGATATATCAACGAGAGCTCATGATTATAGAGAGGAAGAGATTTCTAAAGCTAAAACTTCTTTTGATACCTCAAAACCTCTGCATATTAAGAGGCCCATGGTAGAGCCTATACTTTTTATGTCAAAAGGCTTCTCAAAATGTTTGACCAATAATCCCAATGTGAGGCCTGCTCAAAACTACTCTTTTTTTGAAGATTTAGCTTAAAGCTCCTATTCCATGTCGGCATTAGAGGTACTCCAATCATGTCCTGCATAGAGGAGTGCTCTTCTCAATGCTATAAGAGTAGTAGACCCAAATAATTCTATGTTAGTCACATTTCATATGTCAAATGTTAAGACTAGACTCCCTCATCACATGGATTTCCAGATTAAATATACATATCAGAAGAATTCTATCTTTCAAACTGCAGTCGATGAATGGGATTCAACATGTGTCATGTCTATGTTATGTTGGAGGGATATTGGGTCACCTGGATTTTTTCCCTCTCCTATTCTGTTGACTTCATTTGATCGCCATTCTCATATGCCTCATGGAATTCTACCCACCTTCCTATTTGTGTAGGGGGCAAGGTCACTAATTTTGAAGTAGAGATAGTCGATTCTAATCTTGATTACAATATTTTTTTGTGTTGCAACTTGGTTTACGCAATGGATTCCATTGTCTCATCCTTATTTCACATCCTATTCTTCCCTCGTGAAGGGAGAATTATTATGCTTGATCTGTTAGCTTATTCTCCTAACGACCCTAATGCATCTAGTAACTCCACCGTTCCCTTGGTAAAGAATATCAAACAACTTGTTGAGAATTTAGGACTTGGAATGTATTTTTCTCTGATGGGAAGTCTTGATCTTCCATCTCTAGTTTCTCATGTCAATGCCATTTCATATTCTAGGATTTCTCCTCAACATGGATCTTTCAGAACTCATTATTTTTCTGGTCCTTGGCCCTTTCCCCCTCCTACTACAACATTAGAAGAAGGGAAAGTAGGTGGAATGGGTTATCCAATATTTGAAGTGGAAATTTATTATCAATCTATTATGAGTTCTACAGATTTTGATTCCATCCCTCTCCCATTAGAGGATGAATATGGGGATGTAGCTCCTGTCTGGAAATTTGATTCTAATTTGACTATGGATCACCTTGATATTGTTTTACCTCCGATGAGGAAAATATAGAAGCAATGAGTAGTGCAGAAAAACTGTAGGATGATTTGCATAATAGATCCTATTTTCTCCCTGATTTGCATGAAGTTGAATCAAACTCATCTAGTCCTTCATTTAGTGGAAATGTTCATGACCCTTTGGCTCCGTCACATATTATGTCGAAGATAGCATGTCTAGTATTTGAAAAACCATTCCAATGAACATTTCTAGGAATGCCAATGTTATTGAGAATATATTCACTGTAGCTTAGTGTTCCCTTGAAGAAATTAAAATCTATACTAATATATTTAAAGAGTTGTGAGATTTCGTCTTTGAGGTTTCTGCGAGTTTCATCATTATGTAGATAATCTTCTGGATACATCGCATTAGGCTTCTTTTCTGATCGACGTTTGGAACCAGCAACAGTGGTTCATCTTCAGGATGTGCCTAATGCTGGTTCAAAACATCGATCAGAAAAGAAGCCTAATGCGATGTATCCGGAAGATTATCTACATAATGATTTGTGAGATGTATTCACTTGGTCTTACGAAAAAATTCCTAGAATCGATCCTTCGATATTTCAACATCAGATCAAGACTTACAAAAATGAAAATCCTATGCGGCAAAAGCTCAAATCAATTAATCCTAGGTGAAATGTGGCTATTAAGGCTGATGTAGATGAGCTGTGTAACACCCTCCTCCCACATCTACCCAAGTAATCGACCATTCAGGGTAAACATGTGACAAGAGACTACTATGATTGGATTCAACCTCCTATGTGACCTTAAGGAAGTGGAATCGATGAAGAAAACATGCGAACCTTCCTCATCAGCTACATGACTTCACGGAACCATTCCAACCACTTAGGTAGCTAGCCGTTAGGTCCCACTAAGGTTTTATACCACTTGACCTCTGGATTCTCCCATGATATATGCCTGACAGTGTCCAGGAGGCTCTAGACACTCTCATGACAAGGCATACCAGTGTCTAGGGACTATTTTTCTCACTGTTGTGCCAGCATCCTTATGATTTGAGCCACTTTTTCAGGCCCAAAGCCCAGGTTACTGCCCAGAATTGAATGACACCTTCAGAACATAAAGATAATATGGAAACAATGATGAAAATGAAGATACTTGAACAAGACCTTAACCAGACCCCTGCTACCCTTGATAGGCATTTCGTCAAACATATCAAAAATACATAATATATAGGTGTAAAAAACAAATTTAAGCATAGGGGTCTCATAAATATCTGAGAATCTCTATGAAGCATTGTTCCCTTATATCGTTTATTGCATTATCATATATTAGGTCATCGATACATTGTTCATTCGTTTACAAGTAAAAGCATGATGAGAGCCATACATAGCCATTGTCATAAACCATATACATAACCAGCATAATAGAAACATAAATACCAAGGAAATCATATCCATATGATCCACGTATAAACTCGTATAATACTCATAGAAATACAAGGATAGATAACCTCATATTGATGATGCAAAATCCAAACCGAGAATGGGACTACCACGTTCCACACAACCATTGAATGACTAAGCCAAATCTCTCTTCATTCACTTTCATGTCATATTCCAAGCATGAATGTGGGACTCAAACCAAAAGAACCAACCAGGGCATCCCGAGGCTAAACCACCTCACCCTCATCAATAGAAACTAGGCTTTACTGTATCCATCCTGGATCACTAGGCCAACACAATGAACATGTAATAACATGATTTACCATGATCTCCACCAGATCACTAAGCAAAAAAAGCATGTATGCCACCAGGTTTCTCCACCTACACCATGAGGAATTTTCCTTCCTCCTAGTCTCTCAAGCTTTACCACAATCGACATCGAATCCCTAGGCCCTAAACTGAGACCCATTCTCCAAGCTTTACCACATATCCTGACTCGAGATTACTATGCCCAATGAAGAGAAATCCACCTCTTAGCTTTATCATATATCCCACCATTCATGAGCAAGGGTTCCTAAGCGCACCAAGGCAACACAAAATTTATATTTATCGCAACCCACAGTCTGGTACAGGGGTTACTAGGCCATGTGTTCAATCATTCAGAGATCCACCTCAATCAACTTGAAATCCATCCAACAATCTACCTCAACCAAAACATGAGAACCCCATCACACCATGGCTATCAAAAAATGGGAAATTTAGGCTAAAAACATTGTCACACCTTGAAAAACCCATGCCATAATAGGAAGAATCACGTGCAATACCATGCAGGCTAAATCTAGCAAGGAAAATACACATGAAATTTGATACCTGCAAAGATTCTTGTTGTAGTTGTTTGATCCTACTCTTCCTTACTTACTCCTTCCAAGTATGTCACACTCCTCTAAGAGTGCTCCAAGAAAACTCTAAGTGTCCAAGAGTACGAAAGAGAGAATAATGACAGAGTGCCAAAACTGAGCAAAATTTTTCAAATTGATCCCTAGAAGCATTTTTATCAATGAGGCCTCTAATTTCTTCAATTTCCATTATTTTCCTTCAATTTCCTCATCACATGCAACCTGTTACCTTTCACCTTCCTTTTCTACTAATTTCCACTATTTTCATAAATAATTGTGCCAAAAATTCCATTTTTCCTTTCCAAAACCTTTTCCAATTTGATTTTGCCATAATAACTTAAATGAACACCCACTAGGATGTATTGCCGATAATTCAACTTGGAATACATGTCCCATCAATCGTGGTCTTATATGTTTTTACAAGAGTTTCTAACTAGGGTTGTTACAAAACCCTCCCCCTTGGGGGAACACCATCATCGGTGTTCAATGAAACCTATAAGCAACAAGATTTCAAAAATCAAAACATATTGCCCATGGATATTTATAACAAAGCTCATTGTAGTATTTACGATGACCATTTTCTATAACATGACAAACATACCATTTACTGGAGCTTTATAACACAACTCATTAGGTATTTACAATAACAACCATATATACACACATACACATTTGCTTCACCTAGCAAATAATCATATTGTCTATGGAGCTTTATAAATCCATCTCGATACAATATTTATAATGATATACACATTTTCTCAACCATCAAATAAAAGGATACGATGCCTGTATATGCAACAAGGGAATCCATAGGCTCACTCTCCATCCTCAAAGTAATATGAGCATTCACCTCCTTCCGAGGAAATCCAGACTCCACTGTCAAAGTGAAAGCTACATCCAATGTCCACTGCTACAAACCTGCGCCACTTGTCTTCTCAGTGAGCAGTTACCAACTCATTGTTCTAAGGTGCACTCCCAATGTGTATCTAATTCCATCTGGAAATGCTAATTATCAAAACAAATATATCCCCGACCTTCCCTTCTATGCTACAAAGTCCCTCGAGAAATTTAGTCATCCCTTCCATGCAGTGAATCACAATCCAAGTTCCCCGACATCCCCTATCCCCAGCAATCCATCCCTTGGCAAGGCTTCCTCACATTGAAAAGTCAAACAACAAAGGCATATACCCACCTCAAATCATCATTCTGTTCATCGCATGCTCATGGAAATCAATGGAAACTATTGGGTACCAGTGTCCCATAATGGCCCTGCTCCTGAAGTGCTTTACCAACATATTGCTACCTATTTCAATTCCTTTTGTTGTTGCTTCTAATTCTTACAGCCTATTTCAACCACCCAACTAGGCATGTTCATGATTTTTTTTACCAAGCACATAATTTCCGTTAGATTTAAAGTAAACTGAAATAAATTCAAATCATACCTCATTGGTAGCTCGTCCATAAGGTATACTTGAAATTATGTTCACTTCCTATTATAACAAGTAAAACTAGCATATTTACCAAATCATCATGTATAAATATACCACGTCATTTTAGCTCAAAACAAAACCATCACAAATCAAAATCATAAATCACATGTAACCATCATAAACGAGAATCATAATTCACAAGCATAATAAAACTGAAATAAAATTTTGATACTTATCCTTTAATCAATCTTTAGCTTCTACCTTTGTCTTTATTTTTGTAAGCACTCCATATTTGCTTCCACACCTGACAAACACCCAATGCCTTCTCCTCAACCATGTGCACATACACAATGTGCATCACTCACATACAACCACACATGACATACAATGCCATGCAATACATGCACTTATAAATGACATACAATGTATACACCTACACCCAGTACAACACAATAGAATACATAAACCTACATATGTTGTACACCACAACATTGTACATACACCTACACTCGATGTACAACACAATACATATATGTACACAGAGTACAACACAATGAATACACATGTCATGATACCATGACTACACCATGCACATACATAATACTGCATGTACACAACGGAACATGTACAACATGCACATAATATCACATGTACACCAGTACCGCATGTACAACATGTACACAGTGCCACTTATACACAACACCACCTACATAATGTGTACACAACATTACATGTACATGAAACCACCTGTACAATGTGTACGCAATGCCACATGTACATTGTACCACCTATACAACATGTACATAATGCTAGACATACACAGCACCTCATGCATGAGATGTACACGACACCACATGTACACAGTGCCATATGCATGATATGTACACAACACCATGTACATTGTACCACCTGTACAACGTCTACACAATGCTAGATGTACACAACACCACATGAACAACATGTACACGACACCACATGTACACAGTACCATATGCATGACATGTACACAACACCACCGACACACTACACCATATGTACAGCATGTACACAACACCACATGCTGATAGCACCACTTGTAAAATCATGCACACAACACCATATGTACATAGCACCACATGTACAACATACACACAACACCACATGTACATAGCACTGCATATCCAACATGTACATAGCCTCATATGTACACAACACTATATATACCACCCTGTACTAACATTTCATAACAACATGTACACACACTATATATACACAAAACTACATGCAAACAACATCACAGATGCAACATGTACAACATATACAACATCTGAACAATAGTAGTACCACACATCCAATACCACAATGTCTCTACTAAGTAACCTTTCTTCCAGTGTCTTATCCATGCTTGTCCTAGCATGTCGCAAACCACACTACTTTCAATTCACTAATGTATCCCTCGGTAAAGCCTGTCCATAACATAGACATAATATAATTACATAATCTCAACTCATAACCATATGATACCAACCTCATATATTTGTCATGACTACTCTTCAATTGATTCCTCATAAACTAGGATTCTCTTCATGCCATTCACCCACATAAGCAATCATTCCTCCACAATAATGATTCTTGATGACCCTGTTAGACAGTGACATAGATACATAGATACATACATATATATAACATTAGCACAAGACAACCATGATCTCGTCAAAAAAAGACATACCTACATACAAACATGTATACATATATATACATCGACACAATCATGACCACAACATAATTACCAGATATCATAAGGTCAAGGTTAAGAGAACTCCCTTTATGCATGCAACACCTATACAACATCAAGAACAATAACTCCCAATATAGCTAAGGAATCTGATTCCTCAATTCTATTTACTTTACATTTCTTGATTGCTTTTCTCATGAGTGTCCTGCCATCATCCATTTAAACCAATGGACCCAACCAATCTACCTAGTTGTTATATGCTTGCCTTCAGCTACCCTTATACATGCAATGAGCTTCATCTAGGTCTTACCTTACCTATCTGGTACCACAAAACTCTCCCCAAGCTCCATCAACTTTCTTCTTTCCCAACCAATTCGCCAAAACCTAAACATAAAAGGCAAGACCATAAGAAAACAAGAAGAAAACCATGGCAACCAACAACAATATGAAACCACAACCAAAGTGGCATGCCCATTGACAAGGTGAAAAAAAAATTGCAATCAAGCGAAACAAATCACCAAAAGAACAAAATCACAAGACTAACAACAAACATCGTGACTCAATCCCCATGGTTCCCAGGGAAAGATAAACCTGAGCCTTCTTCAAGATTTCATGGAAACCTCTTTCCATGCAATCTCCTACATCATACTGCCATAAAAACATAACTGTCAGTGCATAAATAAACATAAAAATACACCAGTTATGTTACCTTTTTGTGCAAATAATGTTTCTTGCTACTGAACACATCGAAGCCATCTCTCGAGGGACTGCAATTCTTTAATAGATCCAAATATAACTAACAACTAGTTGATGTACCTGTCAAATACATGTTCATAACTAGAGCACATATCCACATAATGTCAAACAAAATCAAGGTTAAGAAGGCTTCCTGTATGAAAAACACTTATGCGTTTGGAATTAGGGTTTCCAAACATAGCCAAATGAATTCTTGTCCAATTCCTTTTCTTTTACCATTTATCTTGCTACAATGGAGGCTTACCATATGATATCACTTCACCTAGTTGTTAAGTATATATAAGAAAATCAATTGTTACCTTGTCATGCTAATACCAAGCATGTTTCCTCCAACTATTTACACATGTCAACCACATGTTCCAAATATCAAGATAATCGTATCTATCAATTTTAAATCAACCTTTACCAAGACTAACAATCATGTCATAATCCATAGTCAATGCATAGTTGTTAGACATAATGCTACAATTGTCACCTACTACACTCAAGTACATATCAATTGTCTCAAAACATATGTGTTAGTACAATCATCTTAAAAAAAGATCATTTTAGCAAGAAATCTTATAGAAACATACTCATATCATTCAAGTAATAAAACATTCAAACACCAAATAAGTGACATAGTCAAACATTCAAACACCAAATAGAAAACATAAGAAAAATGATACCTTAATGTATCTTAGGGGAAGCTATCTTATCTGCACAATCAAGCTAGGTTAGCACGATATAACTTCACAACATATCAACTTAACCATAAATACATGATATCCATAACAATAACTAGCTAACATGTTCACATTGTAAGCTCATAAACAATTATCATTCATACATAATAATCCCATCCGCACAGTCAGTATAGATTAGTATGACATAATATCACAACATATTGACTCATGCATGAATGTCATAACCCTAACCATTTGCATAGACCAATCCAAGTTAGCATGACACAAATAACATCAAGATCTTAATGTAATAACCATAATCATTGAGTTAGTAGCATATACCAACAACAAGTTATATAACATAATCATCAACAACATATAACATAACCATCGAGCTAACTACAATTTTAACATATAACATATTCATCAACAACATGTAACATAATCATCAAGTTATCTATTATATAACAATCCACAAGTTAGCATTAACATAATCATCAAGTTAATTAACATAAAACAACAACAATGATGCATACAACCACGAGTTACTATCATTCATGACTATCTCACACATGTGCATATGACTACACTAATAAACTAGCATCTATCATGTATGTAACCATAATATCAAAAAAATGAAATATATACACATAACCATAATGCATATAACAATCCTTAACCTACATACATGCATGCCCAACATACAAACCTATATGATGACATGCTCTTGCCTCGGGTCCACTGCTATAACTTCATGTTCATGATCTACATCTCCTACTTTATCTCAGCCAACACATTATCATCATAACATACCAATATCATCATGTTGAAGTAATTGAAAACATTGACCTCATGCACAATAACCTTCACCATAATAATGCATGCATAACAACATATCGATACAGACATGCATAACAAATGGATATACAACCATACACTCATGATGACACATCCCACAAAAACACCATCAACCTTCACATGGCAAGATCTCTACAACCATGATCAACACCATGAAAATGCAAAATCCACATGGACTACAAGCATAAGAAAGACATATGCAACTGATATGAATGCATGACCAACAGACCACCCATCTAGTCTGAGGGGTGAACCATGCTCTGATATAATTCTATGGTATCCAATATGACCCAAAAAGAGCACAACCTGTTCTGATACCACTATGTAACACAATCCTCCCACATCTACCCAAGTAACCCACCAATCGGGGTAAACAGGTGAGGAGAGGCTATTATGATTAGATTCAACCTCCTATGTGACCTTAAGGAAGTTGAATCAATGGAAACACAATGTACAAACCTTCCTCATTAGTTACAAAACTCCCAAGAACCATTTGAACCACTCAGGAAGCTAGCCCCTGGTTCCCACTGAGGTTTTAGACCACTTGACCTCTAAACGCTCCCATGATATGGGCTTGACAGTGTCCAGGAGGCTTTGTGCACTCTCATGAGAAGGCATGCTAGCATCCATGGACTATTTTTCTCAGTGTTGTGCCAATGTCCCCAAGATTTGAGCCAATTTTTTAGGCCTAGATCCCAAGTCACTGCCCAAAATTGAATGAAACCTTTAGAATAGAAGGATAACAAGGAAACAATGATGCAAATGAAAATACTTGAACAAGCCCTTAACCGGACCCATATTAGCCATGACAGGAATTTCATCAAACATATCACAAATATGTAATATATAGGTGTAAACAACATATTTAAGCATAAGGGTCTCATACTTATATGAGAATCGCTATGAAGCATTATTCCCTTATATAATTTGTTCCATTATCATCTATTAGGTCATAGATACATTGTTCATATGTTTACAATTAAAAACATGATGAGAGACATACATAGCCACTATTATAAAACATATACATAACTAACATAATAACAACAGAAATACCAAGGAAATTAGAGCCATATGTGTTACAGGGAAAAGTGTCTATGCAGAACTGCTAATCCCACTAAGGCGTGGTAGCTACCTTAGAAACAAACAAAGTAAAACTACTTTTGTTTTCCTTTATGAAAGATAGATGAGAGAAGAATAAAGGAGACCAACCTCTGTCTTGCGCTTGGTTCCTTGGTCGATTCCTCTCTCTTCTGATAGTCCTTTGCTACTTGCTTCCTTGTATACCCAGCTTTACAGAGTACCTGTAGAATCAAAGCAGCATAATACTATACAAGAACATGGATCTATTATCATAAACAATCTAAGATCAGATGTAGATTGACCATACAAATGGATGAAACATAAATGACACAAGAGTATGGAGGAAAACTTGAATAGCTTTATTGATAATCAAGAAAGAGCCAAGAGAGTTACAACCAGTTGTTCTGACCTAGCATCATCCTCTCAGCAAGTAAGCCCTTCTTCACCTCATGCAAAGCTTAGATCACCCAACACTATGATGTTGCCTCAAGAAACCAACAGCAATTCCTTACAAGATGCAAAATTCCAACCTGTGGATCTCTGGGATGAGGGATCCATATATAGATATCTGTAAGGGAGATGAGTCAGCTTGTGATTTGATTAGTGTCTTCCCTCTGATAGTTCTTGCTTCCACTTGGAGATTGATGATCTCTTACTCATCCTTGGTCGAATTCAGAGAGGCAAGTGTCACAGGAGAAGTTTCTGGAAGATTCCATGCTTCTCCACCTCGCGGATTGACACTGCCAATTGTCTCTTCTCGCCCATCGCACCCCATAGAAGGGATTTTTGAAATGAAACGCACCCACTGAGTGTACTTAGGTGAGATGCAATGCACTTTACCTATGGAGCAGGTGAAATGATCCTGTTTTGACCAGTTCTGAGTAGTTTTTCATGGAGAACTTCTGGGAGAAGCTGTAATCAGTTGACCTTGTTCCTTTAGGGGTTGGAACAATAGTTTTAGGGACTTAGGAGCCCTTGGTTTATGCACATTTTATGCTTGGGGTTGCAGTGCCCAAAAATTTCTATAACAGTTGCCCCCTAAAGCATGACGTCGTTAATCTTTTTTGATGTCGAGTGAAATGCTTTATCATGAGGATCCCAAGTTCTTTCAAGCTGGGAGGAGACCTGTAATAAGATACAGTACAATACATTATCTTCATAATATTTTCATGATCTAGCTGAGGCGAGCATTCCCATGCTCAGCTTTATAAATTCATTTTCATGTACATAGGACAGACAATCGTCTGAGTGTAGACTGATGATTCTAGAGGAGCCATCATCCCGTAGATTGGATGATTATCGATGCAGCAATGATGTACATTTGATGTCTTTATTTTCCTGAATATATATTGCAGCCCAGATGGATAAAACTAGATCCGGGGTCTTCAATCTCATTCGATATTCACTCAAATTACAAGTTGATCCATGTGAGAGATGTTCTGGAGTCGAACATGGAAAGACATCGCCTGATTACCAGCCAATGATGTAAGCTGTTAACATGTGCGAGAGGAATCACCGGTAATGATAATGATCCTCAAGGTACTACAGTACAATTCACGTGGTGTGAATAAGGGACTTGGCATCGAACACCATGCAAAATCTTTCAGTCGAAGGCCATTGATGTAAACCTGTTGCCGGAAGTGAGAAACTTGCCATTGAGGCATGCAAGCTTCAAAGTACTGAAATGGGTGTTCCTAGATCGAATTCTTGGATAATGAGCTAATGTCGACAAGAAGTGATCCGTCATAGGAGGGCCTTAATGAATCCCACATCAATGACACGGAACGGAGCAAATGATTTTAACGGAGGTGAAAATGATCTGGTGATATAAGGTTTAGGGTGGCGGTCATGAAACAATGGAGCGTAAATGTATTGCAGCGGGTGAGACACAGGTGAATTCTCTGAGTGACTTCTCTTGAAAATATCGGCGACACTGACATCATGGATTGGTAGCATTAACCCCAAATTAGGACGGCGTGATGTGACCATGGGGATGTGACCGGTGAATGAAACAACCCAACCCGACTTGGATGCGGAGTGAAAGTGTCATGTTCAAGAGCGACTTGCTACCAACAAAGTTTCTTCAAGTTTTCTTCCCAATTTTTTCCCAGTCATTACTAACCAGTACCTCTTTATTTTTGTCAAGCTTGAGGAGGATAACATATTCTTGTTCTATAATTTTCCCTTCGGGCAAACCCATCGCTATGTTTTAACGAGCCTAGCGATAGTGAAACTCGTTCTTGTCTGCTATGGACAAGTTTGTCGCTATTAGATTTTAACGAGTTTAACGACAAAGATAACTCGATCCTTTTAAATTTTAGAGAGTCTGAAAAGGGACGTAAAGGAAACTCCAAAAATCCTTTTTCATCATCTAATCCCTTAAGTCTGAAAAAGTATAAAACAATACAGAAGGGATGAATTTTCGATACTTTTAACGAGCCGAACAAAACAAGCGCTCGATCTTTTTGTGTAATAATCCCTCTGGTCCAAAAAGATTAAAATCTAAAGGAGGGATAGCACTTTTGGTCCCTTTAACGAGCTGGAGAGGCCAATGGCTCGGCAATATTTTCATATTTTATGAGTCAGTTGAAAAGAGCTTAAAGGAGACTCATCTTTGAGGAACGAGTGATAAAATTGGGTAGCAGCTGATTCCAGGTAAGGTTTGGAATTTTCCAATCATAGCAGTGTTACAAGGATGGCTAATAGGATCACTCTTCGCATCTATTCCTCAAAAGGGGTAAACAATCAAATGGAGGTGAATGATCGGGCAATACAGAGTGGAGGTGATGATGAGAACACGACCAAGGCTTTAAAGGCTAAAGTACTACATTCACGATGGTTATTTACCGGGAATTGGTTCATTTTTTATTGAGCTTAAACGCTGGGGGAAACATTTGCTCATTGATTATGTTTATTTTTTAACGAGCATCAAGTCCGCGTTAAAACTGCCCAATAAATCCAGTCGTAAAATAATAATGTCTCATATATAAAAACGACAATTTTTCAAATCTTTGCCCCACATCCTTTCTTTATGCAACTTAGGAAACGACCAATCCTATGAGTTTAAAGGGTTAGAGGACCTACAAATTTAAAAAATAAATGGTCGCTCTTCGCTTGCACGCCAAAAGGCTTGCATGCCCCCAGGTATAAAATAAAGTTTCAAGGTCACCTCTCAATCTACCGACAAAACATTTGTTCTATCGAGAAAGGTTTACCTCTTTCAGGTTACCAAAGATTGTTTTATCTGCAGCGCAAACAAAACACTTCTTCGGCAATGCCTACCGAAATAGACAAAGGCGAGTGGTTCAGACGCCTCCACCCACATAACTTTGACAAGGGAATATTATTCCAGTCCAACCCCCTTTTCTAATCACGGACGGGAGTGTCAGACTAGTAATATTTCTCTCGCGGAAACCTATCCTATACCTGGAGTTTTCCTGCCGAAGCAGACCAGGGTGCATGCCCCCTGGGTTTCAGTCATGTCCCCCGAATCACTCACGCTCATCAGGTGGACGGAATGGGGATTGATGAGACATTCCTTGCGTGAAAAGACCATTCAGGGATGGTATATGACTATTTTCTATGTGTGAACCGGGGAATGAAAGCTAGTCTACGAGCTTGACCACTCTTCCTTCGTGCGGAAAACACATTACTCTAAAGAGTGATGAGACAATGGCTCCCATGCAATAAATATAGTCTCGTCCAAGGAGTAGATTATAATCCAGGGGCCCTTGGACTACCATTACGTTCATGTGAATGGTTTTCCCTCTCAATGTTATTGGCACATTGGGAAGGATCCCTAATGGTCGACTGGTTCCTTTGTCAAAGCCTATTAGATTTCTCATCTCAGGTAAAAGCGATGGCGAACCAAGTGCTTTCCAAGCAGTCGAGGAAAGGATACTCACAGAAGCCCCTTCATCTATGATGGTACTGGCCATAACCATTCTATATACTTGAGTAATGATTCGGAATGGTACACTAGCTAGTAAACGGGGTCTGCCTAGCTGATTCCAGTCAAAGAAAACAACTAGGTTGCTTGGAGGTGGGACCGAATAGATGGATGGGTATGACTTTGATGAACTTCCTTCCTACGGTAAAGGAATGGGTAAATTTCCCCCATGTTCATCGGAGTCTGTGTTTACGAAAAGAATTTGGACGGTGTCATCCTTGTTCTCTTCGGTGACTGTATCATCTGAAGATGGAACCTCTGAAGGCAAGACTAGGTCAACTGCCGCCTCAACCTTTTGACTTGCATCCGGTATGGGTTTAGATGGTTTATCTTCAATGATAGATGCTTCGGCTGACCAGCTGGGCAGGTCAGCTGGATTTTCAACTAGTGATGGACTCGGCAAGAGTTTCTTATATCCAGGAGGAAGTCGTAACGGTGAAACCGGATGATCGTCCAAAACTCTTTTAGCCTCGTCTAAGAAGGGAGAATGGTGGATGGCATGACCGCCTTCACACAGTTTACAAGGAAATTTGCCCTTTCCTTTTTGTCCAGGGACTTCACTTTCACTAGTCGACGGTGTGCTTTCAACATGATCATCAGAGGTTGATGACACCGAGTTGTGCAAATGAGGAGACCAGTCCCTTAAGATCCGAGGGATGCACGGACAATCTCTATGATAGTGGTCTCCTTTGCAAATGACACATGGCGATTTAGGCCTGGTCGGTGCAGTGTGTGGATTTTCGCTAGATGACGTTTGGTTGCCCCTTTTCACCTTTGGCTCCTTCTTCTTCTTCTCTTTCTTCTTCTTTTCCTTCTTCTTCTCAGGTACTTGATTTTTGGCTTTACCAGCTCCATCAAGCAAAGAGGAAGGAGGAGAGGAAGAATTAGATGAAGTAGAGGGTTGGGAGGTAACTCTGGAATTGTCTAGTTGCTGACTCGATTGTTCAGGAATTGCGGTGTTCTGAACGACGGAGGTTGAGAAAAGCCATACGGGCAAGCCAATTGTCAATCCTAGAAGTGACAATGTGGCCATATGGGGTGCACCAACATCTCCCCAAGAGGAGAAGGGACCAGGATTTCCTCCAAGGGGAATTCCTTGGTTGGTGGACTCCATTTTCTCAACCTAAGACCAACATAGGAAAGGTGATGATTATTCCGTTTAAAATAAATTTTAGACGCTTTGACACAACTTGTTTTTTCAATTTTAAAGAGTCGAGAAAAAGCAAAAGATGACTCTAGCTGCCTTCGATTTTTAATGAGCCTGAAGTGACAAGTGCTTAGATGGACCTTTTCCGTTAAGGAGTCTGAAAAGGAACAAAAGGGACTGCTCTAGAAATCTAGGCAGAGGGATTACCAAACCAATTGTAAAACTACAGAATACATTTTACGGTACGGCAATCAATCTTCCCGAATGCTGTGTTCAGTGCATTGCGATTGATAGGGCGGCAGACACGGCTTCCTATGGATAAAGGATTAATCCTATTGTGGTCTCCCAAAATATACTCGACGATACGTGGGAGCACAAGTCTGTACTAGCACTTATCGTCTCAAAGTGGAGGAATCACCCAACCAACAATGAGAACAACAGTTACCAGGCTTTACGACGCTAGAATACGTCTCTAGCCTAGACTTCTAAATGTTGTGCGTTAGGTTCCAAAGCGTTGTTAGATTCATTAAATTTATTTTATAGTTGATCTTTCTTAAGAAATTTGCCTTTTAGGTTCACCACGTGATGTAGATATACAATTCCTAAAATGCAATCTAAGATGATAAAGAGTCTTTTTATCTTCTTTGTGCAATGAAAATCCTAGCTACTAAGGAAAGAAAGACAGAATTCTTTCAACAAAGAGCAAAGAGCACACACTATATGCACCGTCCTAAATCAAACCAATCAAACAGTCTAAATGCAAATGCACATGCATGTATTTGTTTTCAACCTTCTTAATATGTGAATGATAAAAAGAAAGCTAATGCGCAAATCTAAATTATTTTTCAAAGCAACAATTACTAACAAGTTTCTTTTCAAAATCAAAATGGAGACAATGACAACACTTTGCGATTTGGAAATGAAAACTTGCTTTTGACACTAGAAAAACTACTAATTCAGATCAAATACAATAGTAACAGGGTAATCGACTATCAAGAGCAATCAGACTCTCTTCTATGACTGAAAACGACACTTGCGACACTTTCAAATCAAGAAAAAACAGTACAATTACGTTACTCTTTTGCAAAGGAGAACTGAAAATGACTCAACAAATACACAAAAACATTTACAGTTCTTTGCACAATGGAGGCGGAATAACAGCAAGGAAAGGGGTTTCAAACAGAGGTGTACTGACTACAGGCAGCAAAATTCTTGAATAGATCTGAAAAGAGTGAACACAGAAACCAAATTTTGGGAACAATGCCTAGTTTGATCAGCGCACCTACTACACTCGGGAAGTGCGTTGAATTTGAGATTCACAGAATAGACAGTGCGTTGGACCAGAAACGAGACTTTACTTGGGTTCCGGGTCACAGTTTACAGTTCATTTCAGGGATTTTGGCCGAGCAAGTGGTAATCAGTAAATCAACAACAGGGGTAGATCTAAGGAGGTTACTAGAGCTACCACAAGGGCAATTAAAGAGTTTGTAAATCAGTTGTTTAAGTCATAAACAAAACCCGGAGATTGACTGAAGCGACATTTATCTACTTTGCATTTGCATAGCAAATGCAGTTCGAAAGCCACCTGGCTCGACTTCAGCCTCCGTCTGTAAGTTTATAAAGTAAACAAATGTAGATAGACAAACAGCCTAGTCGGTCCCCAGTGGAGTCGCCATTTTGTTACAAGGAAAAGTGTCTATGAAGAACTGCTAATCAAACTAAGGCATGGTAGCTACCTTAGAAACAAACAAAGTAAAACTACTTTCGTTTTCCTTTATCAAAGATAGATGAGAGAAGAATAAAGGAGACCAACCTCTGTCTTGCGCTTGGTTCCTTGCTCGATTCCTCTCTCTTCTGATAGCCCTTTGCTACTTGCTTCCTTGTATACCCAGCTTTACAGAGTACCTGTAGAATCAAAGGAACATAACACTATACAAGAACATGGATCTATTATCATAAACAATCTAGGATCAGATGTAAATTGACCATACAAATGCATGAAACATAAATGACACAAGAGTATGGAGGAAAACTTGAATAGCATTATTGATAATCAAGAAAGAGCCAAGAGAGTTACAACTAGTTGTTCTGACCCAGCATCATCCTCTCAGCAAGTTAGCCCTTCTTCACCTCATGCAAAGCTTAGATCACCCAACACTATGATGTTGCCTCAAGAAACCAACAGTAATTCCTTACAAGATGCAAAATTCCAGCCTGTGGATCTCTGAGATGAGGGATCCATATATAGATATCTGTAAGGGAGATGAGTCAGCTTGTGATTTGATTAGTGTCTTCCCTCTGATAGTTCTTGCTTCCACTTGGAGATTGATGATCTCTTACTCATCCTTGGTCGAATTTAGAGAGGCAAGTGTCACAGGAGAAGTTTCTAGAAGATTCCATGCTTCTCCACCTCGCGGATTGACACTGCCATTTGTCTCTTCTCACCCATCGCACCCCATAGAAGGGCTTTTTGAAATGCAACACACCCACTGAGTGTAATTAGGTGAGATGCAACGCACTTTGCCTATGGAGCAGGTGAAATGATCATGTTTTGACCAGTTCTGAGTAGTTTTTCTTGGAGAACTTCTAGGAGAAGCTGTAATCAGTTGACCTTGGACCTTTAGGGGTTGGAACAACACTTTTAGGGACTTAGGAGCCCTTGGTTTATGGACATTTTATGCTTGGGGTTTCAGTGCCCAAAAATGTCTATAACAATATGATCCACATATAAACCAACATAATACTCATAGAAATACAAGGAGAAATAACCTCATATTCATCATGCAAAATTCAAACTCGGGATGGGACTACCACATTCCACAACACCATAGAATGGTTGAGCTAAATCTTTCTTCAACCATTCACCCTCGTGCCATGTTCCAAGCATGAATGTGGGACTCAAACCAAAATAACCAATCAAGGAATCCTGGGGCTAAACCACCTCATCCTCATCAATATAAACCATACTTTATCGTAATTGATCTCGAATAACCAGGCCAACACAAAGAACATGTAATAACACACTTTATCATGATCTCCACCAGATCACTAGGCCAAACAAGCATGAATGCCACCAGATTTCTCCACCTACAACCTGTGTTAGAATATTCTAACACATAGGAAATAGTTAAGTATAACTTGGTCTAGTGTATAGTTAGGTAAAGTGTGTTTCCATACTATGTACATTTTTAACTTACAATCTGACAGTCACGATATGTTCTAGACATGAAGTGATCCGAAGATTCATTCTCTCCTTGGTATTACCGACACATGATCCGTGGCTTAACACCCGATTGGTCCATGATCTCTAATTAAAGAGCATGGAGGGTAATTTGTAAGGTGACCGTTCATGAGAGAAGCTTATGTGAATTTTATTTCGTTTACATTAATAAATTTCTTGAAGTGGCCACGTTGGCTCAGGCCATGGACTATTTCCCTCTTTCAGCATTTTAACCATGTCATGAAAACTGGTGTACTGATCTGTGATCTATTTTTGACTGGTTTCCTTTGGTGTTATATCTAAGGAAATTACACTATAAATTCCTACATGGTATCAGAGCTATTTGAGGGCCACATCTGTTAGTGATCCAATCAGAAGTCAATACAACTGCATCCAACTGTCATGTTGTTTCTGACCACTTTCAGGCTGAGAGGGATGCTCTATTGTGTTAGGAGCATCTTTTCCACTGAGGAACCCCTTTCGTTTCACGCGAAAAAGTTTATGTTAGCCCTAGCTATGTCATTTTTAAGATCTGGAGGTATGCAGTCTTAATTTGTAGTTTTAGTTATTTATCTATGTTTATTTTGATTTATTTATCTATCTGTCTTTTATTACCAGATCTATACATTTCATTTCTGCATATGCCCTTTCCCCTGTGACTCTATGCAATTTGGGCAAATCAGAAACAGAAAGGAAAGACTTTTCTCATACGTATGCTCTTTTCGCTACGCCTTAGAGTGATCTCAGAAAATAAGAAACATTGAGGAAAATATTTAGCTTCCGATGAAAACTAACTTCAAGCCATAAGGTTTGTTTTTTTTTTCATGTCTGTGTTGGTTTTTGTGGTTTTTTGTTCTATAGGCAAAAATGGTTTTGTCAAGTAAGCACGCACTTGAAAAATTCAGCGACTAAAAAAAACAAAAAAAACAAAAAGCCCCCTTCCTTTTTTCCAAAAATTACTAACCTTTTAAACTAGCTCACTTGGTCCAAGGTTACTTTATGAGAATAGAGGTCTTGGTTTCAAGTCTTTCTTTTTAATGAGTTACCTTTTCAAAAAGCACATGTAACTTATGTTTTAAAGTTACTTTATGTAGAAGTGTTCTCACCCATTATAAAAGGTGAGTCACTCATAATTCTAAAGTCACTTTATCTTTTATTTAAGTTACAATTTAGTGGGTATCTCATAAAGTACCACCATAAAAGTTACTTTCACTTATTTATAAAATTGGGTCACATAAAATCATTTTTTTAAGTGAGCTAATTTAACTAAGTTTGGAAAGGGGGGGTATTTTTTTTTTAAATAAAATTATCCTTCACTTCCAAACATTCACATACTTCATCGGCATCTTCAACAATTTTTCTTCAAAAAGTCATAACTTCTTCATCTGGAAACCGTTTTTTTTTAATCAGCCTAATTTTTTATGTTTTTTCCATTAGAACACTTAGTTTTAGCATCTACAACTTTAGTTTCTATTAAAATGGAAATTCCATGCCAAGTTATTCTTGACAGCACCAACTAATTCCAGTTTTAGCATCTACAACTTTAGTTTCTGTTAAAATGGAAATTCCATGCCAAGTTATTCTTGACAGCACCAACTACTTCCAATGGGTGTCCTACATGGAGGATTGACTTAGAAGTAAAGGTGTTTATAGAAAAGCCTCAAGCCAAGAGTCTAAACCTAAAGATGAAGATAAGCAAGCCAAATGGGAAAGTAGGCAAGATCAAGCACGTGGGTTGATAGGGATGTATATTTCTCCATACCTTAAATTCCTTATCGCAGAACTTGGTACCTTTGATGAAGCAATGAAACATCTCAATAAAATTTTTGGAATTAAAAATGAAATTAGAGCCCATCAACTTGAAAATGTGTTGCTTTTGTTGGACTCCAATAATTTTTCTTCCATTGATTATTTTTTGTCCAAGTTCAAGACCCTTAGATTTCTCTTGGAAGGTGTTAAGGTTAACAAACAAGATGGTAGCCTTATCTATTCCATTCTTACTAAGTTGGGACCAGACTACTATGTGTTTGTTTCCACCTTCCATTCTACTAGAGAAGCCTTTATTTCTTAAGGACGAGACTACATGTCCCCCTCTTTCGAAGCCTTTTGTGATATTTTAATAAGAGAACAATAAAAACTCTTACATCTTGGTCTTCTTAATCTTGAGAACTTTTCTAAGAAAGCCTTAGCCGCCCAGCAGCAACCAAGTTCAAAGAATCCTAAGAAGAAGCAGCCTAAAAAGAATAGTACTAAACCAACCAAGGGTCCTAAGCACTTTCAGTCTCAAAATGAAAAACCAATTCAACAAAATGATAAGGAAAATAAAAACAAAGAGAAAAAGGTTGATAGTCATTGCAACTTGTGTGATTGAGATGGCAACTTAGAATCCAAATTCCTTAAGAATATGGAAGCCTTGGAAGCAACAATGAAGAAGCATAACATCCATTTGGAGCACTCTTCAACTTCAACTCCATCTTCAGGAATAACACTTTATGCATGTGGTTATCAAGAAACTCGTTTTGGTTATGCACTAAATGTATCTTCTTCTTCTCATTCTCATGAGTGTCTCATTGATTCTGGAGCTTCTTATCACATGGCCAAAAACAAAGCCATGTTTTCTTCTTTAAATGATTGTAACACCATATATATATATATATATATATATATATATATATATATATATATATATATATATATATTGGTGATGATAGATCTCTTAGTGTTGTAGGGACTAGAACTATTCATCTAGACAATGGTCAATTTAATGATGTATTATGTGTTCCTACCTTATCCTGCAACCTTCTATCTGTATATCAGATAACTCATTCAGGTGAAGGTAAAACTGTTGAATTTTCACCTCATGATTTTGTAATTAAGGATCTAAGAGATCCTAGATAGATTTTAGCTACTATTATTGCTTATGATTATATAAGGTTGTATAATTTTAACAACTTTGGGTCATCAACTCTTCCCTCAGTATTTGTTGCTCATAATGATGAAGTGAACAAACTTTGGAATGAGCGATTTGGTCACTTAAACTATCGCTCCCTTCAAAATCTATGTAAAGAAAATATGGTGACAGGTCTTCATATGTTATCTTGTAGAGATGGTGTTTTTTCGGGATGTGTACTCAGAAAAAATCATGAGGATAGTTTTGAAAAACATTCCTCTTGGCACACCTTAGCCCCTTTATAGCTTGTGCCCAGTGATTTATGTGACCCACTTCCAGTTGTTTCATTCTCTGGCTACAAGTATTTCTTAAATTTCATTGATGATTTTTCTAGATGCACTTGGGTATACTTATTAAAACTCAAGAGTGAAGTCTTTAACATACTCTTGGTCTTTAAGGCCTTTGTTGAGAAACAATCTGGACATCAAATTCTTAAGCTAAGTCTGATAATGGCGGAGAATATGTTAACAACAAATTCATCAAGTTTTTCACTGAGCATGGAATTCAAATGCAACATACTATTCCATATACTCCACAAAAAGGTGGTGTAGTTGAAAGGAAGAATCACGCCTTAAAGGAATTGGATAGTTGTATGCTTCAATCTAAAGGACTTCATCTTAATTTTTGGGCAAAAAAAACTAACTGTGAAAATTACATAGTAAATCGCACTCCTACTAAGGTTTTAAAGAATATTACTCCATAAGAAGTATGTAGCTTAATTAAACTAGATGTAAGTCACTTTCATGTTTTTGGAAGTTAATCATGGGCCCATATTCCCGATGAGAAACATAAAGCCTTATAACCTAAGAGTGAAAAATGTATTTTTGTTGGATATTCTGAAGATGTCAAAGGATATAGACTTCTTCCACCTAAATCCAAAAATGTTATCATTAGAAGAGATGTAAATTTTGCTGAAAATATATCGGCCTAGCTCGGTGGATGTGCCACCTCTCTCTATCCATTCTACTTCTGAAAATGTTTCTTCTTCAGAAGATGACAGCGAGGATTACAATCCTCCCCCACCTTCTCAAGGTCCTCCTTCATCTCCTCAGATTTCAAAATGGGTTTGTGCTACTTGGGATGCATCAGGTGCTCTTGCAAGTGATCCTACAGATCAACGACGTACACGTTCTTAGTTTGATAGAGCCTCTTCTTTACCAGCTCAAGCTTTAGTGAATATGATCCTGACACCCTGGCAAAAGCTTCAAGCCATTTAGATTGGGACGTAGCTATTAATGAAGAATATTGTTCATTATTGGCAAATGATACATGGGATATTATTCCTCTTCCAAAGGGACGAAATTTTTTTAGATGTAAATGGATTTATAGAACCAAGTTTGGACCAAATGGAAAATTTGATAAACATAAAGCTCATCTTGTTGCTAAGGGCTTTTCACAAGTTGAAGGCATTGACTATACTAAAACCTTTTCCCCTGTTGCCAAAATGAACTCTATCCACATTGTTCTTTCCCTTGCTGCCTCTTTCAAATGGTAAGTCCATCAGATGGATGTTAAATCTGCCTTCTTGCATGGGGACTTACATGAAGAAATCTATATCGAACAACATTTTGGATTTATATGAATAGACCTTAGCCTTGTATATTGGGTTAAGAAATCCCTTTATGGTCTCAAGAAAGCCCCTCAGGCTTGGTATGCCAAAATGGATAGCTCTCTTTTAGACACTGGCTTTTCTAGGCATCATTCTGACAATATTGTCTACAAAAAGAAAGTGGGTAAGTCTCTTATCATTCTTTTTCTTTATGTTGATGATCTTATCCTTACTGGTAGTGATCCCAACCTTATAAACCATGTGAATTCCAACCTTAAAAAGCAGTTTGAAATGACATAGGACACTTGCATTATTTTCTTGGTCTTCAAGTCTTGCAATCCAGGAACGTATTTCCCTTTCCCAATCCAAGTATGCATGTGATCTTCTATGCCACTTTTACATGGAAGAATGTAATCCAACCCCTTCTCCCTTTTAGTTTGGAGCTAAAATTTCAGTCACCTGTACTTCCCTTGAAGTTTATGCTACCTTATACCGTCAGCTTGTAGGAAAAATTTTGTATCTGACCCATACCCATCCTGACCTTTGCTTTGTTGTTGGCCTTATTTCTCGGTTTATGCAAAACTCACATGAAAGTCATTGGAAAGCAGCTAAAAGAATACTTCGTTACGTTTGAGGTATAGTTTAGTTTGGGATTCATTACAATGCAGAAGCATCTCCTCTATTGGTTGGTTTCACTGATTCCGATTGGGCTGGTGACCCTGATGATTGATAGTCTACTACAGGTTATGTCTTCACTCTTTGTTGTAGACCTATTACATGGGCTTGTAAGAAACAAAGTGCCATTTCTCTTTCTTTAGTAGAAGTAGAGTATGTGGTGTTGTAGAAGCTAGTAAGGAAGCCCTATGTCTTCGTCAAATCTTATCAGAGTTTGGCTTTTAGCAGCAGCATCCGACTACACTTTGGTGCGATAATCAAAGTATCATTCAACTATGCAAAGATCTAGTCCAACATTAGCGCAACAAACACATTGAAATACACATGCACCTCATCAGAAACCTCATTCATGACCATGTTCTTGAAGTGCATTATTGTTCAATCGATGATCAAGTTGCAAACATCTTTACAAAGGCTCTCATATATGTGAAGTTTACTAAAATTTGATTTATGGGTGGAGTTCAGGAAGTTGTCACTAAGGGGGGATAAGATCTAATTCCTCATTCCTTCTCCTATTGTATCATATTTGTAAATCCTTCAATCCTATCTGAAATTGTTCTTAAGGGGGAATGTTAGGATATTCCGACACATAGGAAATAGTTATGTATAGCTTGATCTAGTGTAGAGTTAGGTAAAGTGTGTTTCTTTACTATGTACCTTTGTAACTTACAATCTGACGTTCACGATATATTCTATACATGAAGTGATATGATGGTTCATTCTCTCCTTGATATTACTAACACTTGATCTGTGGCTTGACACACAATTGGTCCATGATCTCTATTTAAAGAACATGGAGGGCCATTTGTAAGGTGACCGTTCATGAGAGAAGCTGATGTAAATTTTCTTTCTTTTACATTAATAAATTTCTTGAAGTGGCTGCGTTGGCTTAGGCCATGGACTATTTCCCTCTTTGATGGTTTTAACCACGTCAAAAATACTGATGTACTAATATTTGATCTGTTTGTGAGCAGTGTCCTTTGATGTTCTATCTAAGGAACCTACCCTGTAAATTCCTACAACATGAGAAACTTTCTTGCCTCCTAGTCTCTTAGGCTTTAATGCAATCCACACAGGATCACTAGGCCCTAAACCGATACCCACTCTCTAGGCTTTACCACATATCCCAACCTAGGATTTCTAGGCCCAATGGAGAGAAATCCACCTCTTGGCTTTACCGTATATCCCGCCATTCACCAGCAAGGATTCCTAGGCTCACCAAGGAAACACAAAATCTGGCTTTACAACAACCCACAATCCGGTTCAGGGGTTATTAGGCCATGAGTTCTATCATTCAAATATCCACCTCACTCAGCTTCGAATCCATCTGGTAATCCAGCTCAACCAAATGGAAAGGCTAGGTTGAAAACACTATTACACCTAGAAAAGCCCATGCCATAATAGCAAGAACCACATGTAATACCATGCATGCCAAATCTAGCAAGCAAAACACACATGTAATTTTATATCTGCAAAGAATCCTATTGTAGCTGCTTGATCCTTCTCTTCCTCACTTGCTCCTTCCAAGTATGCCACATTCCTCCAAGAGTGCTCAAAGAAAACTCTAACTGTCCAAGAGTATGAGAGAGAGGGAGAGAATAATGAGAGAGCTCTAAAACTAAGCAAACACTTGCCAACTGATCCTCAAAAGCCTTTTTATCAATGAAACCTCTATTTTCTTCAATTTCCATTAATTTCCTTCAATTTCCTCCTCACATGAAACCTTTCACCTTTCACCTTCCTTTTCTCATAATTTCCATTATTTTCATAAATACATGAGCCAAAATTAACATTTTTCCTTTCTAAATTATTTCCCATTGCCTTTGCCAATTTCCTTTAGCAATAATAACTGAAATGAACACCCATTAGGATGTCTTGCTTGCCATTCATCTTAGAATATGCATCCCATCAACCATGGTCTTATATATTTTTACATGAGCTTTTAACCAGGGTTGTTACAATCTTCTTAGGGCAATTTTCATCTACCCTATTCCTTTGACTGAATGGGTTTCAAATCCAGTCCCTATTGATAAAAATAAAGGAACAATCCATGTGTGCATCGATTTTATGGATTTGAATAAAGCTTGTCCTAAAGATAATTTCCCCACTCCGTTTATCGATCATATCATTGATGAGTGTGCTAGAAATGAGATATTTTCCTTCATGGATAGATTCTCTGGATATAATCAAATAACAATTCATCCTGAGGACCAACATAAGACAACATTTATTTGCCCCTGGGGTACGTTTTCATACAGGAAAATGCCTTTTGGCCTAAAAAATGTTGGGGCTACCTTTCAATGGGCCATGTCCTATGATTTCCATGACATCAAGCATATAATTGAAGCATATTTGGATGATTTAGCTACTTACTCTCGCAAGAGAGCGAAACATCTAAAACACCTTCATTTAGTCTTTGAAAGATGTCGTTACTACAAAATCCAGTTGAACCGAAATGAGTGTCTTTTCACAGTGACATATGGTCGGTTGTTAGGATTCATCATGTCTAATGAAGGGATTCGTGTAGACCCCTTAAAGGTTGAGGCAACATTTCAGTTGCCTCCCCCATCAAGTATCCGTCAACTTCAGAGTCTCCAAGGGAAAACCAATTTTTTAAGGAGATTTATTGTAAAGTATGCTGAGATCACAAAATTTTTATGTGCTTACTCAATAAAGGAGTTCCATTCATTTGGGATGACTTTGCTCAACGCTCCTTCAATGCTTTGAAAAAGGAATTTACCTTTGCTCCTCTTCTGAGTCCAACTGATTATAGAAAATATTTCCTCTTATATCTTGCAGCAACAAAATCAACCATTGGTATGGTTCTAGTTCAGGGAGACAATACCCTTAAGGAGCATGTGATTTATTATCTAAGCCATAACTTATTTGGTCCTGAACTTAGGTATTCTCATGTTGACAAATTGTATTTGGTAGTTGTTCATGTTGTCCAGTGACTCTGTCATTACATTCTGCTTGGAAAAACCTTTGTATTAGATGATCTCAACTCATTTAAATTTGTTCCCAGTAGGTGAGTGATTGGGGAAAAATATAATAAATGGATTGTCATTTTTCAAGAGTTTGATCTCATGTTTATGTCAGATAAGTCAAAGAAATCTTTTGTCTTTATGGAATTAATCTCGGAATTTCCTTGTGAAGGAGATGTTGTTTATGAAGAATCATTTTCTCATGATCATGTTTTTCTCATCTCTTCATAAGATCCTTGGTATGGATATATCATTATATATCTCCAAACTTCAAAGTTCCCTGAGTCTTTTTCTAAGTATGAACATTAGAATTTTCATCACCTGGATAAAAATTATATTATCATTGGTGATACTCTATATTGTTGAGGGATTGACACAATCCTTATACATTATTTAACCTTAGAATAAGTTGAGCTAGTTTTGAATGACTTCCACATTGGAGCTTGTGGAGGTTATCTATCTAGGCTTGTTACAACCCAAAACATCTTGCGTGCAGGATATTTTTGGCCCTCGATTTTCAAAGATTGTATTGAAGCAGTCAAGAAGTGCCATCCTTGTCAAGTTTTATACTCGGAAAATGTGCATGCATCCATATCCACTTTTCCCAGTTATCAGTATCGGTCCATTTACCAAGTAGGGTATTGATTTTACTACTTATAACCCAACTTTGGCTAAGGTCCACAAGTATATCATCGTAGAAGTAGACTACTTCACCAAGTGGGTCAAAGCTATGCCTACAGTCAATAACGATGGTTAGACAATAACTATTTTCCTATTCAATCAAATTATTTCATGCTTCAGTGTTCCTAAAGAGATTATCATTGATCATGGCAGTCAATTCGATAATAAGATGATGGCAGAGTTGGTTTTGAAATTGGGATTTTGGCAGAATCATTCATCTCCTTATTATTCTCAAGAAAATGGATAAGTAGAAGCCATTAATAAATCCCTTAAGACCATCCTGCAAAGGATGAAAAATCAGGCTAAGTCCAATAGGAACAACATGCTATATCCTACACTTTGAGCATACCGAATGTCTGTTAAGATCTCTACAGGTTTTACTCCTTCTCAACTAGTTTATGGGTTGGAATCAATTTTTCATGTAGAATGTGAAATTCCATCTCTCAAATTAATAGTCCAGCTCCTTCCAGACACTTCAAGTCTTGAACTACACCTCATTCATTTGGAACATCTCGATGGTCAATGTCAAGATGTGATCCAAATGGAAAATGGCATCAAACCATGGTATTCATCCACCCATGTTATTCATCCACCCATGGAATTTACCCATGGTATTTTAAGTGACATCCACTCATGGTATTTATCCACCCATGGTATTGTAAGTGACATCCACCCATGGTATTCATTCACCCATGGTCTTGTGACATCCACCCATGGTATTGTTATGAAAGCAGCTCACAAAAAGATAGAAAAGATAGATCAACGCCTTAGAATTCATCTTATTCGAGGGGGCAACCTCCTTTATATTACACAAATGAACAATTCTTGGATGATTAAAATGAGAAAACCTCCTTTCTATATATAGGAGTCTAAGGGGTCATAATATAACCAAGCTCACCTAACAATAATAATATAAAGCCATAAAAATAACAATAGAGGGATTCTATGGGGAACAATAATAACAATATGGGGACAGTAGGGGCACAACAATAATAATAATGGATACAACGACAATAGTAATGGGGGAATCGCTAGTATTATAGGGACCTATCATGCCCCTCTCCTTCAAAAAAGTGTTGTCCTCAAAGCTTGAGTAGTTCTAGATATTTTTGTATAAAATTCTCATCCTCACATGTGGAATCTTCAGAAGATAAGTTATTCCATTTGATGAGATACTCTAAAATTGATCGATTTCGTAGCTGTCGAGTTCTTGTCTCTATGACCGCTTCCAGTTCCAATATAATTTTTCCTTCCTCATCAAGTTCTGGCAATATTGTTTGAACTGGGAGATTGTCGCCTATAAGCTTCTTTAAACATGAAACATGGAAAACTAGGTGCACTCAAGAAGCTGCAGGAAGCTCCAATTTGTATGTCATAGTACTAATCTTTTGCAACACCTTGTACAGACCATAATACTTTGGTGATAATTTATTATCCTTCTTAGCTTGCTTGAGGGGCATTTGTTTATATGGTTGTAGCCATAGGAATACCCAATCACCTACATCAAAACTTCTTTCACTACGATGTTGATCTGCCTATTGTTTCATTCTATTCTACACCAACACGAGGTTATCCTTTAAGAGTTGGAGAACTTGTTGTTGATGCTCGATGTGATGTTCCATTGCTTGAACCTTAGAATTTTCTCTTAAATATGATGTGATGGATAATGGCTGATATCCATAAAGTGCCATAAATGGGGTTATTTTTGTTGCAGTATGGAAGGAAATGTTATACCACCATTTAGCCAGAGGCAACCATTTGACCCATTGTGTCTGTTTATCAAATATAAAGCAATGAAGATATCCTTCCAAACATTTTTTTACTACCTTAGTTTACTCATCAGATTGAGGATGATAAGATGAGCTATGAGCTAACTGAGTACCAAGACAAGAAAATAATTTTGTCCAAAAATTTACACTGAAAATGCGATCTTTGTCACTTACAATAATCTTTGGGTTTCCATGTAGCTTTTGAATTGTTTCCATAAATGCAGTAGAAATTGTACAGGCTTAAAAATGGATGTGATAATGCAAAAAAGTGTGCATACTTGGTAAGTTTGTAAACTACCACCATGATGACACTCTTTCCTTCAGACTTTGGTAAACCTGTGATAAAATCCATTGAAACCTCCTCCTCATGTTGGCTTGGAATGGATAAGTTGTAATAGACCCGGGGTCTTAATTGTTTCAACTTTATTTTGTTGGAAAACCAAACATTCCCTCACAAACTTTTGAATATCTGATTTAAGGCCATCCCAAAAAAATTCCTTCTTAACCTTGTGGTAAGTTTTTAAAAATCTCGAGTTCCCTCCTAAGGGAGAAGTGTGCAATTCCATAAGAAACTTTTGTTTGAGTTGGGAATTCTTAGAGAGGTATAGAGATCTTTGTACCATAACGAATCATTTTTCTAGCTAAATGTATCAGTTGTACTGGAATCTTGTTGTAACTTTCGAATAAGTGCCCAAACTTCTTTGTCATTCTTCCATTCCTCCCTTGCTTTGTTTATCCAATCTGGTTGGATAATAGAAATGGCACACAACAATGCTTCCACATCCTCATCCTTTCTTGAGAGTGCATCTGCCACAACATTTTGCTTCCCTTTTTTGTAGATGATTTCAAAGTCATAACCCAACATCTTTGTCACCCATTTTTGTTGCTCTTCAGAGGATAATCTTTGTTCTAAAAATTATTTAAGGCTATCATGATCCATTTTTACCTCGAAGTGTCTTCCCATTAGGTAGGGTCGCCATTTCTTAAGTGCATGTAGTATTGCAAACATTTCCTTCTCATAAATAGCTTTGTGTAAATACTTTCCCTTGATTGGACGACTTTTGAAAGCAATGGGTCTTTCATCTTGCATTAAAACAACACCAATTCCATCTCCTGAAGCATCACAGTCCATAATAAAGGTTTTTGTGAAGTCTGGTGTAGCTAAAACCGATGCTTGGCACATTGCCTCTTTAAGATGTTTGAAGGCCTTTGTTGCTTCTAGAGTCCATGAAAATGCATCTTTCTTCAATAATGTTGTTAGATGTGTTGCTATTCTCCCATAATTCTTAACAAACTTGTGATAATACCTTGTCAACCCAAGAAATCCTCGCAGATGCTTTATGGATGTGGGGATTTTCCATTCCTTAATGGATTTAATTTTTCTAGGGTCTACCTTAACACCTTCATGAGATACAATATGACCCAGATATTCCACCTCTTGTACCCCAAAGAGACATTTGGAGCTTTTTTCATATAATTGTTTTTCCTCCAATAGTTGTAGCACCCTGTTAACATGTTCAACATGATCCTTCCAAGACTTGTTGTAGATTAGTATATCATCAAAAAATAATAACAAAAATTTTCAAAGGAAGGGTTTGAAAATGGAATTCATCAAACCTTGAAATGTAGAAGGTGCATTGGTAAGGCCAAAAGGCATGACCAAAAATTCATAATGACCCTCATGAGTTCTAAATGTTGTTTCCAGAATGTCTTTAGTCTTCACTCTGATTTGATGATATCCTGAACAAAGATCCAACTTGGTGAAGTAAATTGATCCATGCAATTCATCCAATAATTCATCAATGACAGGAATTGGTAATTTATCTTTAACAGTGAGCTTGTTGAGCTCCCTATAATCCAGACACATGCGCCATGATCCATCCTTCTTGTGCACTAATACTACTGGAGCAGAGAAAGAACTTTGACTAGGTTGAATTATACCAGCCTCTAGCATTTCTGCAACCATATGTTCAATTTCACTCTTTTGGGCATAGGGATATCTATACGGCCTGATTTTTGGAGGAACACTTCCTCGAATCAAATGAATAGCATGATCATGATCACGAATAGGTGGGAGACCTTTGGAAGTCTCAAATACCTTGGAATGATTGTCCAAGAATTTTTGGATATCTGGTGAAATAGATGATTTTGATGTGGAAACATCTAGCGAACATAATTGTGAAATTACTCCTCATTGTTCCTTTTAGAAGCTTTGTCATACCGTTAGAGCTGATTATCTTTCCTGGTTTCCCTGCAATACCCCTTAATTTAACTTCCTTTCCTTCCACAGAAAATTTCATGAAAAGTTCTTGAAAATTAAAAGCTATTGTACCCAAGGATTGTAGCCATTGAACTCCTAGTACAACATCAACACCTCCCATTGGAATGGAAAGCATTGGGCTATTCAATACATATTCTCCCATGGATATCTTGATATTATGGCACTTTCTAGAGAAATTTATGGTTCCTCCACTTGCAGCCACCATTTGACACTCTGGTGCTGAATATAGGAAGCAATTCAATTCTTTTTCTATCTTACAATGAATAAAATTGTCGGTACTTCCTGAATCAATCAACACTATTACCTTTTTCTTCTTGATATGTCCTTCTATCTTGATAGTTTGAGGAGTGGTAATTCCAGCCAATGCATTACAAGATATGGTCGGATTCATTTCTTCTTTATCTAGGGTTTGTTCCTGGAGTATATCCTCTTCTTTTGACATTTCTTGTTCTTTTTCTTCCTCCTCTTCACAATCTATGTAGAATAACTTCTTCTCAACACACTTATGACCTTTAGTGTATTTGCTATCACAACTGTAACAAAGCCCTTTTGCTCTTTTTTCTTCCAATTTTTGTAGTGTCAACCTTATAGGTTGTGGAAGGCTAGGGGCAACAACACTTCCATATTTATAGTTGTGAGTGGTAGGCTTCCTAGTTGCCATAATTTTACTTTCCATTTTTCTTGCTAACCTGAATGCATTCTCTAATGAATCAGGTTCCCAAAGGCAAACCTCATGTTGGATATTATCCTTTAAAGTCCCTATGAACACATCAATCATATGCTCCTCTGGAATATCTTTTACCCTTATGTTCAATTTTTTGAAGTCCTCGATGTGCTCCATCATTGGACCCTTTTGTTTGAGACTTATCAATTGGCCAAAAAAGGTGTTTCTTTTCTTGTATCCTCATAATGTGCTGTCATTTCTTCTGTAAAAGTTCCCCAAGTGACAATTTGTTTACAAGAGCAAAGTCATTGATACCATACAAACTGATTTGGTTCCAAATATAAAGTTGCAATATGGACCTTTTGTGTGTTTTTCACATTATGGAGATCAAAAAGTTCCTCCATCTATAGTATCCATACAAACTGATTTGGTTCCAAATATAAAGTTTCAATACGTACCTTTTGTGTGTTTTTCACATTATGAAGATCGAAAAATTGCTCCATCTGTAGTATGCATGTTGCAGGATCCTTGCCATCAACCTTCCTCATATCGATTTTTGGAATATGGTGGGTCTTCAATCCAACATTAGAGTCTATGAAATCATGATTAACATTTCTTTTGTTCTCATCATGAGTTCCATTTACTACCCTTTCACCATTAGTGACCATTTCTTGAAGCAACTTATTCAAATTTATCTTCAATTCTTCCATCTTATCATCCATGCCATTCATCTTAGCTTCCATACCATCCATCTTAGCTTCCATGCCATTCATATTAACTTGCATGCCATTCATACTAGCTTCCACGCCATTCATCTTGGCTTCATTTACCTTTAGTGGGAGTGAAATTTGTTGTACTTGGTTTTGTAATTTTGAGATATCATGTTACATTTCTTTCTCTTCTTCACGAGTCATGCTAGAGCTTTCAGGTTGCTTACTAGGTGTTTCCATTTTCTTTCTTTGAGGCATTAATTGATGCTAATAATTCTTCATTATTCCCTTTGAATTCCTTCAAACTAATTTTTCAAACCAAGTTTATGAAAAAAATTTAAAAAATCTACACACATTTTTTCACTTTGTAGGAGCTCGATATTACATCTGGTGTATCTCTGTAATTTTGGATCTTCCAGTTCTGAAATTACGATCTACAGTAGCCCTCTGTGTCTTCTTTCCAATGCCACTAGTCTGATCGAATTTAGATTCTCCAAGAAAGTATTATGCACAATCTCCCAAGATGACCTGATTATATACCTTTTCAGAAGAGCGAAATTGTATGAAGTGCCACGTGTCACTTTTTTTACCTTAGTATCTGAAAAATATACACAGGAAACTAAAATCTGTCTTCTTTCTGTAACTTCTTACCAAAATTTCAATCTCATCCTCAAAACAAAAGTTATGATGATTTCCCCAGGTCACCTGTTTGGAATGTAATTTGGGAGGCTGCAAAAAGGCCAACTTCCTCAGATCATATCTCCGCAAATATAGAGCAAAGAGATCTGAAATTTGGACCTAAGCTTTAGAATGATTTCAACCCAAATGGATTTTTTTTTTTAGCATCTGAAACATCACAGAAAAAAAATTATAGCGCAAATGCCACGATAACCTGTTCGGTGCAGCGAAACCCTATAATCCAAAGCTCTGATGCCAAATGTTATGAAACCAGCTCACAAAAAGATAGAAAAGATAGATCAATGCCTTAGAATTCAGCCTATTCAAGGTGGCAACCTCCTTTACATTACACAAATGAACAATTCTTGGATGATTCAAATGACAAAACCTCCTTTCTATATATAGGAGTCTAAGGGGTCATAATATAACCAAGCCGACCTAACAATAATAATATAAAGCCACAAAAATAATAATAGAGAGATTCTATGGGGTACAATAATAACAATATAGGGACAATAGGGGCACAACAATAATAATAAGGGATAAAACGGCAATAGTAATGGGGGAATCAGTAATATTATAGGGACCTAACAGGTATTCATTCACACATGGAATTGACCCATGGTATTGTGACATCCACCCATGGTATTCATTCACCCATGGAATTAACCCATTGTATTGTGACATCCACCCATGGTATTCATTCAGCCATGGAATTGACCCGTGGTATTTTGACATCCACCCATGGTACTCATTCACCCATGGTACTCATTCACCCATGGAATTGACCCGTGGTATTGTAATTTAAAAATACTATATGTAACAAGCTGAATTTTGTAAAAGGACAGATGGTCCGCCACAATGTAGCCTTTATAGTTATTATCAGTTTTAATAAAATGTTTCTTTATAGTTTTGTTTATTAGGCATTCTCCTGTTTTTCTTTGCAATTCAAGTTTTCAGATCTTGGGGGTCCCTCCCCCCAAGATCCATTTATCTTGGGGGGAGAGACCCCCAAGATCTGAAAACTTGAATTGCCAAAAGAAAAAGAGGAGAATGCCCAATAAACAAAGCCACAAAGAAACTTTTTATTAAAACCGATAATAACTATAAAGGCTACATTGTGGCTGACCATCTGTCCTTGTACAAAATTCAACTTGTTACTTATAGTATTTTTCAATTACAATACCACGGGTCAATTCCATGGGTGAATGAATATCATGGGTGGATGTCAAAATACCACAGGTCAATTCCATGGGTGAATGAATACCATGAGTGGATTTCACAATACCATGGGTTAATTCCATGGGTGAATGAATACCATGGGTGGATGTCACAATACCATGGGTCAATTCCATGGGTGAATGAATACCATGGGTGGATGTCACAATACCATGGGCAAATACCATGGGTGGATAAATACCATGAGTGGATGCCACTTACAATACCATGGGTGGATGAATAAAATGGGTGGCTAAATACCATGGGTTGATGCCATTTTCCATTTGGATCAAGATGCAACCACAATTAATGAAGCTCATATGAAAAGAGTAAAATCCCAGTATGGAAATACTGTACAACCTAGGGTTTTCTCTGAAGATGACCTTATTGTGTTTTATCTAACACCCTCCTTCCACATCTACCCAAGTAACTAGCCAATCGGGGCAAACATGCGATGAGAGGCTCCTATGATTGAATTCAACCTCCTATGTGACCTTAAGGAAGTGGAATCAATAGAAAATATCAACCAACCTATCCACATTAGCAACAAAAACCTCAAGAGACATCTCAGCCACTCAAATATCTTATCCCTGGGTCCCACTAATTTTCTGGACATCTTAAGCCTTAGTCTCTCTCATGCTATAAGAAAGAGAGCATACAGAAACCCAAAGTCACTCTCACAGGCTTGCCTACCAGTGACTAGAGACCAAATTTGTCAATGTTATGCCAGCGACCCTGGGATTTGAGCCACTTTTTAAGCCCCAATGCCTAGGTCACTACCCAGAATAGAATGATAACCCAGGCATAATAGAAGAACAAGGTAACAATGATGCAAAATAAATAAGTTGAACAGGACCTTAATCAGGTCCCTACTATCCATGCTAAACATTTCGTCAAACATATCATCAACATGTAACCTACAGGTGTAAACAACAGAATTAAGTGTAGGGATCTCATACTTATCTAAGAATCATTATGAACCATTGTTCCCTCATGTCATTTGCTACATTATCATCTCTTAGGCCATAGGTACATTATCCATTCATTTGCAATAAAAAACATGATGAGGTCCATACATAGATTATGTTATAAAACAAAGATATAACCAACATAATAACAACAGAAATACTCATGAAAGTATAGCCATGTAGACCACATATAATCCATCAAAATGATTATATAAATAAAAGGAGAAATAACGTTTCATTAAGAATGCAAAAACCAAACGCGGGATGGGACTTCCACATTCCAGGAAACCATAGAATGGATGAGCCAAATCTCTCTTCAACCATTCACCACCATGCCATATTCAAAGCATGAATGTGGGACTCAAACAAAAAGAACAAATCAAGGCATACCGAGGCTAAGCCACCTCACCCTCATCAATAGAAATTAAGCTTTATCGTAATCCATCCCGGATAGCTAGGAAAACACAATGAACATATCATAATAGGATATACCGTGATCTCCACCCTATCACTAAGCCAAACAATCATGGATGCCACCAGATTTCTCCACCTACACCGTGAGGAATTTTGATGCCTCCTCGTCTCTCAAGATTTACCACAATCCACACCTGTATCACTAGGCCCTAAACCGAGACCCACTCTCCAAGATTTACTGCATATCCAAAACTTGGGATTACTAAGCCCAACACAGAGCAAACCACCACTTATCTTTACCGTATATCCTTCCATTCACTGCAAAGGATTCCTAGGCCATTAGAGGAAACACAAAATACGACTTTACTGCAACACACAGTTTGGTTCAGTGGTTACTATGCCATGTGTTCTATTATTTTGGAGATCCACCTCACTCAACTTTGAATCCATCTAGCAATCTAGCTCAACCAAAACACGAGAACCCCATCACACCATGGATATCTAGAAATGGTAAGGCTATGCTAAAAACACTATTACACCTAGAAAAACCCATGCCACAACAGCAAAGAACCACATGCAATACCATGCATGCAAAATCTAGCAAGGAAAATGCACATGCAAATTGATACGTGCAATGAATCCTGTTGTCGCTGCTTGATCCTACCTCTCCCTGCTTGATCTTTGTTTCCTCTTTCCTTATTTGCCTTTATTTATCCAATGCAAAAATTATTCAAGAAAACTCTAAGTTTCCAAGAGTGAGAAAGAGAGAGAGATAATGAGAGAGCTCCAAAACTCACCTAATAAAAGGTTACCAACTAATCCTGAGAAGACTTTTTATAAATGAGGCCTCTATTTTCTTCATTTTCCATTATTTTCCTCTAATTTCTCCTCACATGCAACTTGTGACCTTTCACCTCATTTTTCTCCTAATTTCCATTATTTTCATAAATAAATGTGCCAAAAATGTCGTTTTCCCTTTCCAAATCCTTAGTCATTTCCTTATTCATAATAAACCAAACGAACACCCCCTAAGATGTCTTTCCCAACATTCATCTTGGACTAAGTGTCCCATCAACCATGGTTATTATAATTTCCTTTATTAACTTGTATTACATGGGATTTTCACGAGGGTTTTATTACATGGAACACCATCCTTAGTGTTAGACCACACCAAGACCTCAACAAAACCGTTGGAAAGAAAACATATTTCCCATGGAGCTTTATAACATATCTCGATGCAATATTTACAATGATCATCATGTTGAAAAGAAAATTAACATCATAACAACAGAATAACATGACATCATAATGACATGACACCCATACTGCTTATTGAAAATTTATAACATAGCTCCTGGCAGTATTTACATCCATATACATATGTACATATACCAAACATAATAAAAAATATACGAGAACATATGCCAAAGAATATACCAAAATCACACCAAAACTATTTTACCTCAACCGACAAACAAAGAAGGATACATAGCCTGCATCTAATCCACCATCTCTTGTGTAGCTTCATCGAGGGCAAAGTGCTTCCACTACACTTTATCTTACTCGATTGCTCGATTTTGGAGCATGAGTGTTGGGTTGCATTATATTCCTTCCACAACTATCCTACCTAGTTAACTAGGGGGTTAGAAGGGGGTGGAGACCCCCTTCATTATGCCGATTATGCAAGAGGAGGGTCACATGGAAGGAAGTAGCCCCCCCATCGACAGGGTTTAACGGGGGCAGGTAGCCCCCCTCTACGGGATCCGGGGCAGCGACCCGCGAAATTTTTTTTGGACTCTATATTAGGTTGGGTGGACCTACCTATGGTTTTGTGCATGGTTTTCGCACATGGTTTTGGACGCAATGGTTTTCAGTCCATGGTATTGGATGCTTTGACATGTATAAATATGTATTGTAACATTTAAAGGAATATAATGAAAAATCAAGCTGGTAGTCCCAGTTCTGGGATCGAGGGGAAAATCTCTGTGTATATGTGTTTTATGTGTTATGCTCCTGCCTTTGTTTATCTTCTGTTTTATAGAATTCGTATGCAGGTAATTTCTGTACGGGGTTAGAACCTACAATGAACATATTTTTTTGCAATATACATTGCGGCTTCGGTTGGAATTATCCATCTGGTTCCCTTGCAATACAGACCATTCAATCACATGATCAACATCTTTAACATACTTCTTACGTAAGGACACATGGAAAACGACCTGGAATTTCACTATCAGAGGTAGTGCAATTTGATAGGATACTAGCCCAATCCTCTCAATGATACTGAACGGTCCACAAAACCATGGCGCTAGCTTGGCACACGATCCAATATTTAAGGATCTCTTCTTCAATTTGATGCACAAGTACACCTATTCCCCAACCTGGAACTCCTTGAACAACCTATTCCGATCTGCATAGATTTTAGATTTTTCTTGATCACCTGCATTTCATGTTCCATGTCTGCCAACACTTCTAGTCCAGTCAACACCTTGTTAACCAGATCACTCCAACTGATGGGAGTATTGTAACTCTACCCATACAATTCCTTAAAAGGACTCATCCTCAATGACTCCTAGTAATCATTATTGTAAGAGAATTCTACCAAGGGGAGATACTCTTCCCACTTCCATTGCTGATGCATCACATGCATCCTCAACATGTCCTCCAATATCCTGTTGACCCTCTTTGTATGTCCATCTATCTGTGGATGATACGTTTTGCTCAAGGCAAAGTCTGTGCCAAAACCTGTAAATAACTCCTTCCAAAACTTGGAAGTGAAATTCGCATCCTTATCTGACACAATCTTCTTTGGAACACCATGCAACCTGACCACATCCCTGATGAATATCTGTGCTACATCACTAGATGAGAATGTAGACTTCACTGAAATGAACTATTCAACTTTTGTTAACATGTCTACAATAACCATAATGGAATCATGATGTATCACTATCTTCGAAAACCCTGTGATGAAGTCCATGGAAATAAACTCCCATTTCTACCCTGAAATCCTGATTGGTTGTAGTAGTCCACCTAGATGTCTACACTCGACTTTCACTCCATGACAGTAGAAACACCTCACCACAAACTCTCCTACATCCCTCTTCAAATTTGGTCAATAGTAGAATCTATTCACTACTGTCAGTGTCTTTTGATAACCTGGGTGACCTGAATAAGGTTTCACATGAAACTCTCTCATGATCACCTTCTTGAGCTTGTTGCTATCTTGCACATATATCTTGTCTCTAAATCTAACCAATCCATCTGTTGTAATATAGAAATCCATACCTTGTGCACCTTTACCTGTACCTGTGCCTATACCTGCACTACCACCTGTACTTATACCTATAATATCACCTATACCTGTACATGTACCAGTACCCTACTCCAACCTGTGCACAATATCTATATACCTGACATCCTACTGACCTAATTGCAAGATCTTTTCCTATAGATCTGTCCCACAGGAGCTCATAGCTACCAAGTGATTTACCTATATCTTCTTGCTGAGAGCATCTTCCACCCTGTTCTCTTTACATTTTATGTACTTGATCTCGAAATCAAAGTCATTGACTGTGGCAAACTATCTAGCCTACCTGGCATTCAAATTAGGCTAATCCAATAAATAACTCAACCCAATATGATCACTCATTAGTACAAACCTCCTACCAAGGAGATAGTGCCTCCACATCTTCAATGCATGTATGATCATTGCTAACTCAAGATCATGTGTCGAGTAGTTCTGCTCATGCTCATTTAGTTTCTGAGACTCATAGCATACCACTTGTCCATGCTACATAAGGACTCAACCAAACCCTCTCTTTCAAGCATTTTTGCATACCACAAAATCCTTGTCCAGATCTACAACCTTTAGCATTGGTGCATGTATAAACAACTTCTTAAGCTACTCAAAGCTAGCCTCACACTCCTTTGTCCATACAAACTTCTTACCTTTCCTTTGCAATGATGTGATAGGATAATCAATCTCTGAGAAGTTCCTGATGAACCTCCTATAATAGACTGCCAAACCCATGAATGATCTCACCTCATCCACACTCTTAGGAGCTACCCACTCCATCATCGCCCTTATATTCTCTGGATCTACTACAATTCCCTCCTTGGAGACAACATTGCCCAAGAAGTGTACCTCAGTCAGAAAGAAACTACACTAGTTGAGTTTAGCATACAAGTGATGTTCCATCAACAACCTCAATGTTGCTCCTAAATTCTCACCATGCTTTTCCTCATTTTTAGAATATACCAATATATCATCAATGAACACAATAACAAAGTTATCCAAATACATATGCAACACACTATTCATCAAGAACATAAATGTAGTTGGAGCATTAGTTAAGCCAAATGGTACAACAACAAACTCATAATGCCCATACATGGTCTTGAACGCAGTCTTGTAAATGTCCTCCTCTTTGATGTGTACCTAATGGTATCCCGATCTCAAGTTGATCTTGGAGAACACTACTTCTCCCTTCAGCTAATCAAACAAGTAATCAATCCTCGACAATGAGTACATGTTCTTGATAATCACTTTGTTCAACTTCCTGTAGTCAATGTATAATCTGAGAGTTCCATCTTTCTTTTTCGCAAACAAGACTAGTGCACCTCATGGTGATACACTTGGCCTACTGTATCCCTTGTCCAAAATTTCCTTCAATTGCAACTTTAATTGAACCAACTAAAGTTTTCTCATCTTATAAGGTTCTTTTGATGCTGGAGCTTCCCCTGGCAATAACGCAATAGAAAATTCTACCTCCTTGTGAGGTGGAAGCTCTATAATGTCCTCAGGAAATACATATTGAAATTTCTGCGAAACTGGGTACCTACTCAACACATCTACATCCTCAACCTCCTTACCCTTATCACTAGAAATGTGTATTGCAAACAACATAAACCATTTCCTACGAATATGCTTTATTTGCATATCTGTCACCATCCTAACTAATGTGGCTTTCTTCCTACCTTGGAAGACACTTGGTTCTCCATTTTCATCAACAGAGTCAATGGATTTGTCATAACAATCTACCTTGGTTCTATGAAGATACAACCAATCCATTCCCAATGACATAATGTATGATCCCAACAGTAATACATTCAAATGTGTTGCGGTAGGCATAACATTTAAATCAAATGCACAAGATCTTACCCAATGATGAACTCACTTCTTTGTACCTGTAGTCAACTACACTAATCAAGACTCTACGTGCAATTCCTTACTCAAACCACACTTATCCACCAAGTCAAGACTAACATATCTATAATTATATCCAAGGTCAATCAAAATAGAAATAACTTGATCATAAATCTTATTGTCCATCTCAATTATAGATACCTGGTGTTCTCCCTGTTTGTTGTTCACTGTTGCATAGATATGCAGAATAATCTGACCAACATCCCCAATAGTCTGTGCCTCTTGTACACTATAAATCTTAGGCCTACCACCCTGATACTACAAACAATCTCTCCTAAGGTGTTCTTCACCACATGTCCAACACTCCAACCGACCAATGCCCTCACCTCTATGCTTTTGTTGCTCTTGTGACCCATCTCCCTGTATAGTTGCATTAAATCTCTCTTATGGTGCCATATTTTCTTTCCCATCTATATTTTGAGGCCTTATTGTCTTAGGACACCATTTACCATTACCTTTGTCTTTTCCCTTCCATCCTTGCTGAGATTCATTCTTACGCTTTGATTATTCATAGCAATTCTTGAATTTCCCAATAACTTCCTCAAGTGACCAAGGCTCATCATACTCAATCCGATCTCTAAATTCTAATGGAAAACCACTGAAAAATCATTGAACTTTAATCTTCTCATCAGTAAGATACGATTTGTACCTTAATAGCTCCATAAATGTGGTCATGTACTCTTCCTCTGTCATTGATGCCATCTTTATCTCATAGAATTCTTTAACCTTACTATCATAGTACCTCTCTGACAAGTACTTCTTCCTAAAAATCCTCTTCAACTCCCACCAACTCAAATCACATGTCCTGATTTCTTTGACCCGCTTAACATCTTCCCACCAAATGTCTGCTTTACCTTTCAAGCTGAAGATAGTTATTTTTTCCTTCATGTTATCTGTGCACTCATACAACTCAAAGAATTTGTTCATCCCAAGTATCCAAACCTCTGCAACTTCCGGCTTCTTCACATCTCCATCAAAATTAGGTGGCTTCACTTTCTTAAACTCATATGGCAAGTATCCTCTATCATTTTTCCTATAAGGATGATAGAGATGACGATCATGATGTCTATCAAAACTAGAACTAGAATAATACATGTACTCATCGCCTCTCCTATCCAGAGTATCCAACAACCTACCATCTCTCAACGTATCATATCTATCTGACCTATGTCTACTAGGAAACCTACTTCCATATGCCCCATTAGTTCAATCCTCATGTCCATGGCTGATCCGAAGTAGCCCTTGTCACTGCATGTCTAACAAAATTTTAAGGAGTATAGAATTAACCTCTGCTTACTTCTCGTGTGCCTATATAATCCGGTCATTATCTACCTTACAACTGCTTATTTCTTCCTTTAAGTTTCTCAATGTGTCTGCCAAATCAAAAGAGTGCCCCACATGACTTTGCCCATCTGATTCATAGGGAGATTCTATGTAGTATACCACCTTGTTAGCCATTTGATCTCTTTCCTACAATCCATAATTTGTCAGATAAACCAAATCACAATAAATCAACGTACCTTAGTATGATTCTGGGAGGATACCTTGTCTACAAGATCATCAAATCAACATGATACATGTATAGCATAATCATAAAAACATATAGACATATAACAAGTAAGTGCATCAAAGCATAAACATCATTCTAGCTAGGGTCCAGTCATCAATGCAAGGCTATATCAACAATGCATGTTATGACCTCATGCATGACGAAAACCATTACTCCATTGTACACATTGCCACATGCAACCATCAACATGGATAAGAAATGCCAAATCAACTACACATACACATAGACACATGTAGTAGAGCATAAATGATCAATTCTTGTATTCAAACTAAAGAATGATACACGTAATCAAACCTACAAGAATGTAGCCTAACATACAAGAATGTAAGAAGGCGACATAAAATCAACATGTAAGTGACATGAGATAATGTGTAACTAGTCGTATACTCATGACGATGCATTCCACAAACTCAACATCAAATTCTCCATGACAACCTTACTTCAACAATAATCAATCACCAAGAAAATGTAAAAATCACATGGAATGCAAGTGTAAGAGACAGACATGCAACTAAAATGCATGCATGACCAATACACAACACCCATCTAGTGCGAGGGGTGAACCATTCTCTAATAACACTCTGTAACACCCTCTTCACACATCTACCCAAGTAACTAGCCATCTGAGGTAAACATGCGACGAGAGGCTACTATGATTGGATTTGACTTCCTATGTGACCTTAAGGAAGTGGAATCAATAGAACAAATCAACCAACTTATCCATGCCAGCAACAAAAACCTCATGATACATGTCAACCACTCAAACATCCTCTACCTGGGTCCCACTGATGTTTTGTACATCTTAAGCCTCATTCGCTCTCATGCTATAGGCAAGAAAGCATCCAAAAACCCAAATTCACTCTCACAGGCTTGCCTGCTAGCGACCAGCGACTAAATTTGTCAATGTTATGCTAGCGACCTTGGGATTTAAACCACTTTTCCAGGCCCAAAGGCTAGGTCACTACCCATAATGGAATTATAACTCAGGAATAGTAAAATAATATGGAAACAATGATGCAAAAGAAATAAGTTGAAAAAGACCTTAATCAGACCCCTACTAGCCATGCCAGACACTTTTTCGAACATATCATCAACGTTTAATCTACATGTGTAAACAACATAATTAAGTGTATGGATCTCATACTTATCTAAGAATCGCTATGAAACATTCCCTCATGTCATTTGCTGCATTATCATCTATTAGGCCATAAATGCATTATCCATTCATTTACAAGCACAAACATGTTGAGAGCCATACGTAGATGATGTCATAAAACACACATATAACCAACATAATAACTACATAAATCTCATGAAAGTAAAACCATATAGACCACATATAATCCATCAAAATTCTCATAGAAATACAAGGAGGAATAATCTTTCAGTGGTGATAGAAAAAAAAAACCAGGATGGGACTTCCATGTCCCACTCGACCATAGAATGGCTGACGCAAATTCCTCTTTATCCATTCACCCCCATGCCATATTCCAAGCATGAATGTGGGACTCGAACCAAAAGAACCAACTAGGCATCCCGAGGCTAAACCACCTCACCCTCATCAATAGAAGCCAGGCTTTAGCGTAATCCATCATGGATCACTAGACTAACATAATGAACATATCATCATAATATTTACTGTGATCTCCACCTGATCACTAGGAAAAACAAGCATGGATTCCACCGGATTTCTCCACGTACACCGTGAGGAATTTTCTTGCCTCCTAGTCTTTCAGGATTTATCGCAATCTAAACTTGGATCACTAGGCCCTAAACTGAGACCTACTCTCCAAGCTTTATCGCATATCCCAAACTCATGATTACTAGGCCCAATGGATAGAAAACCACCTCATGGCTTTATCGTATATCCAACCATTCACCGACAATGATTCCTAGGCCATCCGAGGCAACACAAAATCTAACTTTACCACAACCCACAGTCTGGTTCAAGGGTTACTAGGCCATGTGTTGTATCTTTTCGGAGCTCCACCTCACCTAGCTTCGAATCCATCCAACAATCCATCTCAACTAAAACATGAGAACCCCATCACACCATGGCTATCCAAAAATGGCAAGACTAGGCTCTAAACATTGTTACACCTAGAAAAAACCATGCCACAACATCAAAGAACCACATGAAATACCATGCATGCCAAATATAGCAAGGAAAATACACATGCAAATCGATACCTGCAATGAATCCTATTGTAGCTGCTTCATCCTACCTTTAACTACTTGATCTTTGCTTCCTCTTTCCTTCTTTTCCTTTCTTTCTCCAATGCCAAAATTCTCCAAGAAAACTCTCTGTCCAAGAGTGAGAGAGAGAGAATAATGAGAGAGATCCGAAACTCAAATGACAAAAACTTACCAACAGATACTCAAAAGCCTTTTTATGAATGAGGCCTCTATTTTCTTCATTTTCCATTATTTTCCTTCAATTTTCTCCTCACATGAAACCTATGACCTTTCACCTCCCTTTTCTCCTAGTTTCCATTATTTTCATAAATAAATGTGCCAAAAATGTCATTTTGCCTTTCCAAAGCCTTAACCATTTCCTTTGCCAATTTCCTTAGCCATAATAAACCAAATGAACACCCACTATGATGTCTTGCCCAACATTCAGCATGGAATAAGTGTCCCATTAACTGTGGTTATTATTTTTTCCTTTATTAACTTTTATTAGATGGAATTTTCATGAGGGCTATTACATTTTATGACCAAGACAATGACACCTTGTTGGAAGGAAAGTTTAAACATATGTGATATGGTACTTATATCATTAAAAAATTTCTTGAATAAGTGTTCGTATGATTTGGTTGACTTTGAGGGAAATTTTCTTTCGGAGCCCAGAAAATGGTCTCTATCTCAAGAAGTATTATGCTTATGCTCTTGCCTAGCATTTGTTTTGTTTTGTAAATATCGTACATAGTATTTTATTTCTGTCTATGGGTTTACTTAGTGATGATGATATTTTTGATATGCTTTGGTAGGTTTTGATGGGTGATTTGGTGTATTTAGGATTCACTGATGGTGCTAGTAGACATACTCAAAATTTAGCTTCTATCGCTTGGGTAATATATTATCCATCTGGTCAGTTGTTAGTCTCAAGAGGCATATGTGTTAGTCCTACTTCTAATAATATGGCTAAATACAATGTCGTTATTAATTTACTATATGAAGAAATATCTTACAGTATTGAATTACAAGTGGTTTATTTGGATTCACAACTGGTTGTGTCTAAATTAAATAACATTTATCACATGAGGGATCATTTATTACATCGCCAATTTCTGAGAGTGAGATTATTACAAAGATCATTTACTTTTATTACTTTCATTCATATTCCATGATCAGACAATGCATTTATTGATTTTATCGCCAACTAAACATTAGATTGTCATATTAATCATTCATCACATTAAATGAAAAATATCACAAATTCATTTGTATATATGATCGAATCATCACAAAATATTTGTATATAGATAGATAGAGTATGTCAAAATATTACAAAATGTGGACAAATGTCCTACAAAATTAGGGCTTAAGCCTGATCATGTCCATATATCAAAAAAATATCAGTCATCTAAAATCTAAGGTTGTGGGCCCTGCCCTAGATGAGCATCTTGGAAGAAGACGATGGCATTTGCCACTCATTGGAAGAGCCACACCCACTCTCATGGTACTCAAACCACTCATCTTTGTATAGCCTCAAGGATATACTCTAATGCTACCATGGGAACCAAACAAGTCATACTCTCCAAGTTCCTCTGAACAATATGAAGAACTCTCTCAGACTTAGATGTTGATATCTTCGTATCTACCATGATGCCTATGCCTCAGTAGACCCTCAGGTCTCACTGGTCCAAAATCTGTATCATGATCATTTAATCTTGTAATATTTTTGTTTCACAAAAAATTATTTTGAATTTCTTGAGATTACATTTTAAAAATCCAAAAAATCGAATAAGTTAAAATCAAATTTTTTACCAATGTCACCCCATGCAGCTCCAGCTAGTAGTGTTAGCTCTGGGGACTCTCCAAAATATACACCTAGATAGGGGTAATCATCTGTGACCACAACTTGTTTCTCCCACTGGTGGAAGAAATCATCATCAAATGCCACTTGAGTGACTTCGCCTCCTCCAAGTCGCTTCATCATATCGTCCCATCTGGCCATCATGGGATCACTAGGATTGCCGATGGCGGGGGTTACTTTGGGTCATAGCACTAGAATCCACAAAAAAAAAAAAATTAGTAAAGGATGCTACCATAGCCAAAGTTATTCGTTTTACCATGTTTGACAAAGTCAATTATTTCTTCATGTTACTCAAGAATGTTGTGCACCAATCATAGACAATTGGCCATAGGAATTCTACTTCCAAGAACATAGCAAGCCGTGAAGATTGATGCAATGAGGCTAAACATGCTAACCTGGAAATAGTAAAGAAGTTGATTTTGATGGATAGGTTTATGATTTCTTTGGACAGAACTGTCATCCAACATTGCCAGTATTTGGTGCATAGTATACGGAAATATAGTCTTCAATGTTAAGGCCTGCATGGGCCCCTCCTTTCAGGTCAACTATTTCACCCCTTAAGGAAAGCCCTGTTATGAAGTAAATATCCTCTACTTTTATCTCTAAAGGCATATGATCTATAATGAATAATCCTTGCTCTGGGTCCCAATAATGAACTAACATCTCTAACAATCGAGTTTGTGTTTTCATGTTGGGCATCATGAAGAATTTAAGAAACCCACAATTTTTCAATGCATCCAATGATTCTTGATCCTCTAAGACTACATTATCCACATCAGTATGCTCTCTCTCTCCCCAAATGATTGACATCCTACAAAATTGAAATATTTTGTCCATTAGAAATTAAGATTTTCATTTCTCTCTCTGTGTGCAACACTTTTGTAAATAACAATCACATACATATGAGGCTTGTCCTTTGAAAACTCGTGTATAGGGCTATTTATACATGGTTTTATAGTTTTCAACCCACATACATGTTAAGCATCATTTAAAAATTAAAATCGCTCCTTTAAATTGATTTAAAATCTTGAAATTTTGGATCAAATGGATGAGTTCAAGGATTTGAATTACCTGGAGACTGTATGTGATGAATTATTTGGTGAACTTGATCAATGCGGTTTGCCCAAATTCTCTCCAAGATTCCTCTTCTCAACACGTGGATGGTAAAAATGAGTTTGGGTGAGTCTACAAAGTTCTTTTATAACCAAATTTTGAAAACCCACTTTTCTAAAGTTCAATATTTTTATTTTTATAATTTTATGAACTTTTGAATTTTTTCTTGAAGTGCTAGGAAAGGTTATTTTTTAGGGTAATGAATATTGATGCTTTTCCAGTTCTTTGACTCTACGATCGATGACCTATCGTGGAAGGTATTTTTTTCTAAGACGGAAAATAGGTTAAGACATATCACATTTCCGTTTCATTATTCATCTTGATCTCATACTGCGATAGTTTCCATAGGGTCGGTCCCATTATGTTTGATTTTTAACCACTTTCACCAATCATCTTGTAAAGTCATAACATAGTGGTAGAGCCTTTCCTTCCATCGGATTCCTAGTTAGATCCTCACTGGCATATGTCGTCCATGCTACAAGTATTGTGTAGGCTCAGGAGTCCTATTTAGTCCTGCCATGACATTACGTTGAAGCCTCACTCTCTTCTTCTTCGCTATTTTCTAGCCTTATAACCTAGATCCTCCTAGGTGTTAAGTTGTACTATGGCATTTCATTTTGGCTACTTGTAGCTATTTTTTCCTTAATTCTGCTTCATTTTTACCCATGCATAAGCCACTTTTGACCATGACCTTTTACAAGTTCAAAGCATGCATTCATTAGCCTTTGCGACTTAACACATATTTTTCCATGGAGAGAACACCCCCTTAGTGTCGATGACCAACACTTTCCACCTTGCATTGAGCATAGGATTGCTCCAGTCCCAGGAACTAGTGAATTCTCCCTTGAAACTTGTTCTCTCCACTATACTATAAGAATTATTTTATTCCTTTTAAGGCTTTATATATGAAAATGACAAAAAATATATATATTAGAAAAAGAGTGGGAACGAGATAGTTTCTTCATCAATTGATGACATCTAGAGTCAACTATGTAGCCCTTGAACAAAGAACCTAAAATGAGTCTTTCCTCCATTGGGATGGGACTTATTCTAGCTTTAGGGAATTCATAGCTTTGTTTGTGAGTTAGTCCTCCTTCGTTTGGTTATCTCTTCTAATCATGTGGAGAGGTTATTGATGCCTCCTGCATTGCAAACTTATACAAAGTTATTTTATGTTGTCGTAAAGTCACATTGAGTCGTGATTTTTTTCAAGGGAAGTAAACCTATTGTCAACCATTTTGTGGTGTCTCTTGACTCATTTTTTTCATCCATAACTAGTCTGTCAAGTTATCTTTAGTATCAAATCAACTATTTGGTCCTTCACTCACTTTAGTTAGGGAGGTCCCCTTTGAATTCTTACTAGCGGGTTTTCTCTTATCAACTTCAACAAATTTCTCTAAGAGTAGACTTAGAGTCACAGCCTGACCCTATTTACATCATTGATAGGTGACCTTGTGCTCAACATCAATCAATATCATGGGTATTTAACTGAGTTGTTTCCCTTGTGTTTAATGTCAACTTGCATTATCACACATTGGGATTTGGGCAATACCTATGTTTCCATTTGACCCTATTGGTGGATTCCTCACTTGTGTGTCAACTTTCATTATTGGTTGGTTCAGAGGATTTTTTCCATGTATTAGCCACATCTTGCGTACGACAGAAATGTACTTCGTAATGGTTACTTCATCTCTCCTTGTCCTAGTTCTTCCAAATTATTGGCCTGCGAGTTACACTCGTGATCATTAATGTGGGATTCCTTAATTCCTTCCTTCTAGAGATATTTTCCCATAGACTCTGAATCATTGATATGGGAATAAGGTCTAGAGGCCCTTTTTTAGTGTATATTTTCCTGTAGATTCACAGCTTATGTAATGTAGTAAAACAAAAGACAAGAATCTACTATACTATTTAAATAATGGAAACCAATAGATTGATGAAATAAATAAGCAACAAGAGGAAGATAATAAATGGAACATAACACAATAATTTCTCTCGGGAAATCCACTCCTAAAATCCCCGACTACCTATTGCATTAATCAAAATATTGAGTGATAATACAAAGCTTGTTCTCACTAGAACAATTCTTGCACAAGTATGATCAACTCTCTTCCTCAAAAGCCTGCTCTACCCAACACTTAGCCAATTTTGCTACCTGCCAAGCCCCTATTTCCTTGCTTAATTCCTATGAGGATCAACCCATATTTGATTTGGAAATCCTTCCTCCATAATTGCACAATCAAAATCTAGGTCCTCTTCTGATTTCATGCATGATCTATATAACTTGGATCATTCCTATAATTGATAGTACATTTTCCCTGCACTATAGTCTCAACTGGGTCTTTCTCTTAACTGAAATGCATAAGTTTCTCATGAGGGAATCTTCAGTTAGCTAGAGTAGCACCTGAGGATGAACCAGTGCACCAACTCACTACTAATCCTCTACTAGTCCCACAAATAGTTAGAACTAGTTTAACTGTCCATAACTCAGTCAAACTAAGTTATCTAATTACAACTAAAATAAAATCATATCAAACCCCTAAAATTTAGGGTGAACATATACATGACTACAGAAGGACTTCCAACTCGAAATTCCTAAGATAATTAAGTCAATTAAAATTAATTTACTATTTACAAGTTGCTATGAGAATAGAATTCAATTTTAATTCTTAGTTTAATTCAAGGACAAATTAAACTGTAATTTCTTGTTGCCATTTCTCAACACCCCCTCTCAACAAGAAATGGATTATCAGCTACCCCGATCCTGTGTTTGTGAAACTCAAGTTTACATCTTGATAATTCCTTTATCAAAATGTCAACATCTTGCTCCTCTATGGGAATGTACTCCAACAACATAATCCACCTCAATACACAATCTCGAAGATGATGATATCAGATATCATTATGCTTGGACCGATCATGAAAAACTAGATTTTTAGAGAGTTTGATACAACTATGTGTTATGAAACCAGCTCAAGAAAAGATAGATAGGATAGATCAACGCCTTAGAATTCAACCTCTTCGAGGGGGCAACCTCCTTTACATTACGTAAATGAACAATTCTTGGATGATACAAATGAAAATACCTCCTTTCTATATATAGGAGTCTAAGGGGTCATAACATAATCAGAGCCGACATAACAATAATAATGTAAGGGCATAATAATAACAATAGTGGGCTTCTATGGGGCATAAGAGTAACAATATGGGCACTACATGGGTACATCGATATAATAAGTGGGTTGTACTAATAACAATAAGGGGTTACACTAGTAGTATAGGGGCCTAACATGCCCCTCTCCTTCAAAAAGCATTGTCCTCAACGCTTGAGTAGTTCTTGATGCTTCTGTATAAAATTATTGTTCTCCCATGTGGAATCTTCAGCAGGTAGGTTCTTCCACTTGATGAGATACTCTGAAATTGATCAATTTCGTAGCTATCGGGTTCTTGTTTCTGTGACTACTCCAGGTTCCAATATGATTTTTCCTTCCTCTTCAATTTCTGGCAATCTTGTTTGAATTGGGATCTTTTGCAACTTTTGAATAAGTGGCCATACTTCTTTGTCCTTCTTCCATTCATCCCTTGCTTTGTTTATCCAATCTGGTTGGATAATAGAAATAGCACAAAACAATGCTTCCACATCCTCATCCTTGAAGAGTCTTCCCATTCGGTAAGGTCGCCATTTTTTAAGTGCATGTAGTATTGCCAACATTTCCTTCTCATAAATAGCTTGCTTTAGATGTAGCAGTAAAAATACCCAGTCACCTACATCAAAACATTTTTCACTATGATGTTGATCTACCTGTTGTTTCATTTGATTTTGCACCGAGGTGGCGTTATCCTTTAAAAGTTGGAGAACTTGTTGTTGATGCTCGATGTGATCTTTCACTGCTTGAACCTTTTTCTTCTTCATATGTCCTTCTATCTTTAGAGTTTGAGGCGTGGTAATTTCTTCCAATCCTTTACAAGATATGGTCGGATTCATTTCTTGACGCTCAATGTGATTTTTCACTTCTTGAACATTTTTCTTCTTGATATGTCCTTCTATCTTGATAGTTTGGGGAGTGGTAATTCCGTCCAGTGAATTACAAGATATGGTTGGATTCATTTCTTCTTTCTTGATGTGATCTTTCACTTCTTGCACCTTTTTCTTCTTGATATGTCCTTCTATCTTGAGAGTTTGAGGAGTGATCATTCTTGCCAATAGTTTACAAGATATGTTCTGATTCATTTCTTCTTTCTCTAGAGTCAGGTCCTGGCATATATCCTCTTCTTTTGATGTTTCTTGATCCTTTTCTTCCTCCTCTTCATACTCTATGTAAAATAATTTCTTCTCAGCACACTTATGACCTTTAGTGCATTTGCTATCACAATTGTAACAAAGCCCTTTTTCTCTTTTTTCTTCGAATTGTTGTGGTGTAACCCTTGTAGGTTGTGGAAGGCTAGGAGAAACAACACATCCATCTTTATAGTTGTGAGGGGTAGACTTCCTTGTTGCCATAATTTTACTTTCAACTATGTCACAAATCCTTTTTACTCTTTCCAATTGTTGTGGTGTTGCTCTAAAGAAGGTGTTGCTCTTTGTATCCTCATAATGTGCTATCATTTCCTCCGTGAGAATTGACCACGTAACAAGTTGTTTACGAGAACAAAGCCCTTTATACCATAAAAATTGATCCGTTTCTAAATATGTAGATGCAATACATACCTTTTGTAATAGTGGTACACCATGTAGATCAAAATATTGCTCCATCTGAAGTATCCAATTTACCAAATCCTTGCCATCAAACTTCCTCATCTTGCTTTTTCTTGATTTTAGGACCTCGATCTTGAAACGACTATAACTCTGTAATTTTGGATATTTAAGTTCTAAAATTGCTACCTGTAGTAGCCCTTTGTGTCCTCTTTCCAATGCCACCAGTCTGATCCAAATTGGATTCTCCAAGAAAGAGTTATGCACAATCTTCCAAGATGACCTGATTATAGACCTTTCCAGAAGAGCGAAATTGTATGAAGTGCCACGTGTCAAATTTTCAACCTTTGGCTCTGAAAAAGGTATACAGAAGCTACAGTCCGTCCTCTTTCTGTACCTTTTTATGAAATTTTAATCCAATTCTCAGAGAGAAAGTTATGACGATTTTCCCCAGGTCACCTGTTTGGAATGTAATTTGGGAGTCTACAAAAATACCAACTTCCTCAGATCATATCTCTGCAAATATCATCAAAAAGCTCTGAAATTCGGACCCAAGGTTTAGCGCGATTTCTTCTCAAATAGGTTTTTTTTGGGACTTCTGAAACATCACAGAAAAAAAGTTATAGCGAAAATTCCACAATGACCTGTTTGGAGCAGCGAAACCCTAGAATCCAAAGCTCTGATACCAAATGTTATGAAACCAGCTCAAGAAAAGATAGATAGGATAGATCAATGCCTTAGAATTCAGCCTCTTCGAGGGAGAAACCTCCTTTACATTACGTAAATGAACAATTCTTGGATGATACAAATGAAAATACCTCCTTTCTATATATAGGAGTCTAAGGGGTCATAACATAATCAAAGTCGACATAACAATAATAATGTAAGGGAAAAATAATAACAATAGTGGGCTTCTATGGGGCACAAGAGTAACAATATGGGCACTACATGGGTACATTAATATAATAAGTGGGTTGTACTAATAACAATAAGGTATTACACTAGTAGTATAGGGGCCTAACACTATGATTATCACAACAAATCGCAATTGGATCTATCTGCTGACCAAACAAACCAACCAAAATATTCCTCATCCAGATGGCCTCACATGCAGCTTGACTAGTTTCCATGTACTCTGCCTCTGTTGAACTAAGTGCAACCGATCTCTGTTTCTTGTTGTAGTAAGAAACTGTTGTTGACCCAATACTGAAGATCCCTCTTGATGTGATTTTCTTTTCAGATGGACTCTCTTCCAAAAATGCATCGGTGAAGCCTTGAAGCTTCACTCCCTCTATTCGGTTGTACCATAATCCATACTAAGTAGTGCCCCTGAGGTATCTCAACACATGCTTTGATGCCTTCCAATACAACTTGGTAGGCCTAACCATTGATTGACTAAGCTGGTTAACTACATAGCACATAGCCGATCTTGTGTTCACTAAATACATGAGTGAACCCACAAGCTACCTGTAAACAGTAGCTTCCACTACTTCCCCCGAAGTAGCATCCTGTTTCCTTCGGTTACTTGCTAGAGGAGTCTCCATGGGTTTGTTGCTCTCCATGCAGAATCTCTTGAGTATCTCATTGGCATACTTTCCCTGAGACACAAATAATTCCCCATCGCCTTACGATCCATGCCCAGAAAGTAATGCATTAGCCCCACAGCCTTCATCTCAAACTCTTTGGCAAGATCCTCCTTGCAAGACTTCATCAACTGATAATAACCTATCAAAATCAAATTGTCGACATATAACACAATGATCAACAATTTATCTTGCACCACTATGTGGTACAGATTCACATCTATTTCACTCTTGGTGAATCCCAACCTGGTGAAGTAGATATCAATGCTGGTGTACCATGCACGGGGTGCTTGCCTTAGCTCATACAACGCTCTCTTGAGCCCGCACACATGCGACTTACGGTCGAAGGTCTCAAAACCTTCAGGCTTCTCTATGTACACCTCTTCTTCAATAATGCCATTAAGGAATGTTATCTTTACATCCATTCGATGTATCTTCCAAACCATCTGCGTTGATAATACCAATATGGATATGATCGATGAGTACCTTGAAACAAGAGAAAAGGTCTCATCATAGTCAATCCCCTCTACCAGTGAAACACCATGGGCCACAAACCTAGCCTTTAGCTTCTCCACACTACCATCTGCAGATTTCTTTACCTTGTAAATCCATCAGGAGCTCAGCAATGACTTGTCCTTTGGTCTCGAGACCACATCCCAAACACTATTACAGACTATGGAGTCATAGTCCTCCACCATGGCATCAACCCAAAACGGATTCTGCACTACCTCCTCCAAGGAATATGGCTCTATCACAACACATATACTCATAAGATCCTTGTATACAATGTACCTCTTAGGTGACCTCCTCTTCCTGTGCTGAGATGTGGGTGCTCCCACATTCTCTCGTGCATCATGCAATAACTTGTCAGCCTCTCTAGTGTGATTTCTCCCATCTCTGTAATACTCTTCCTAAGTGGATGTATCCACTCCTAGATCCTCTACATGTGGCTGCTCCACATCAATCTGAGGCTCCTCAACATTAGGAACCAAAACTTACTCAATCACATGTAGTTGTATCTCCCTCTCAAGGGAAACTCACATGGCCTTCTTCTCATCAAAATTGACATCCCTGTGAACCACTATCATCCTACTAGTTGGAAAGTACACCTGATAGTTGTGAGGTGTATGAGTGTACCCCACAAATATCCCCAACTCTATTGTCGGCTCAAGCTTCTTTTGTACATATTTGGTCATATGGAAATATACCAATGACCCAAAACTCCTAAAGTGACCAACATCTAACCTCTTACTAGAGAAATCCCCCTTTGGTGTTTTCATCCCAAGTATCCAATGCGGGCTCCTGTTCTGCAAATAAACAACTATGTTGCATGCCTCAACCCACAAGTGTAATGATAGGCCCTGATCATTAAAAATCGCCCATGTTTCCCCTACAATTCTTCTATTCTTCCTCTCGATCACCCCATTCTAATGTGGGTTATGGGGTGTCCTCAACTCCCGTTTAATCCCTTCTTCCACACAGAAGTTCTTAAACTCATTCGAGACATACTCACAATCGTTGTCACTCATTAGAGGTTTAACCTTCTTTCCAAAATCTTTCTCAACCAATTCTTTAAATTGACAAAAGTTTTTGAAAGTTTGATCCTTCTTCTGCATGAAAAATATCCAACATTTACAAGAAAATTCATCAAAAAATATAACTTAATACCTATGTTTGGCCATGGATGTTGTCGAGAATGTTCCACACCCATTGAATGGAATTTCTCTAGAATATCCTATGCTCGATTGTCTCTGTTGTGAAAGGAAGCCTTGGGGTATTTTCCCAAATTCCACCCCTTGCATTTATCAACTTTCTCTAGCGTACCTTTGGCAAGACCAGTAGAAATCCGCTACATGATTTTTAAAGCCCCATGATGCAAGTGATCCAATTGGCTTTGTCAAAACTCACCAACATTTCAGCTCTACACCATCTCTTCTTTTGTGCTCAAAGAAGCACAATCCTCTACCTCTAACTTATAAAGATTCTTAACTCAAATCCCTATATTCTTTACCTGACCTGTGGATATGTGTCGAAGGAACACCTTTCCTTTGCTAAAGACCACATCATAGCGTCTGTCATCCAACATGGTGACCGATACTAATTTCTTCTTCAACCCGAGCACATACATAACATCCCTCAAGGTGAGAGGAGCACCATGCTCCCTCTGGAAAGAAACTGTGCCCAATTCTATAGCACTATACCTCCGATTGTCACCCATGTTGATATGCATATGGAGATCCTTCTCCTCTAGGTCACTAAACAACTGCTTATCACCAGCCATGTGGAATTAAGCTACACTGTCAAGGTACCATACACTACACATCATTGATGACACCATGCATGCAATGAGAGTAAAGTACAATTCAAATTGAGAAGCCAAAGCCTCACCTGACGCTCCTCCTGAGGACTTCTTCTTGGACTTCTTGAGCATAAAATTTGTAGCAAATGTCCCATCTCATGACAATGAAGGCACTTAACTTCTGACATGTCTTTGTTCTTACCTATATGGCAAGAATCTAATTTGGAATGGGATGTCTTCCCTTTACCCTTATTTTCCTTACCTACTAAGGCAAAATTTTCCTCATCACCAGTCTTTGATGAGGAACCATCTCTGTTGTTCCTTCTGATCTCCTCCTGCCTCAAATCCGACAACAATCATTGCTAATCTGGGAGCTTCTCCTTCCCATTGATAGAGTCTTTATAGATATTCCAACTCTTGGGAAGGACTAGGAGAGCTAGGATCACCATATCATCCTCGGCAACAATTATTCCAACACTTACAAGCTCATCACAATAGCGAGTGAAATTGGTCAAGTAATTTGGAATGGTCTCACCATTCTCCATCTTGATTTTTTTAAGTTTATCTTTCAGTGCCAACTTCATATGGTCACTACTATTCTAGAACATGCTCGTCAATTCATTCCACATAACTAATGAATTTTCATTCCCATGGATACTTGAGATAATGTGGTCTCGAACTACCTCAAGGATTATCTGCCACACCTTCACCACACACTTCTTCCATTCAGCCATATTTTTTGCATCTGATGTTGTTGCCTTAGGAATGCCTTGATCAATGAATTTCTTGAGGCCATTATCCACCAACACTTCCTCCATCCTGTCCTTTTAGGCTATATAACTTGAGTTTCCTTCCAAGTCATACTCTAGCCTCAAACAGTAGAAATCCATTTTCTGATCTTGAAGTATGTATTGCAAATTTGAATTTCAACTATAACCCCAAACTCAAAACTTCTAAATCTCCTCTAGTATATTGTCTTCAACTATGATACAATGTATATTTTCTTGTAGCTTCATAGCTCATGTAATGTACTAAAACAAAAGATAAGAATCTACTCTACTCTTTAAAAAATGGAAACCAATAGATTGATGAAAAAAATAACCAACAAGAGGAAGATAATCAATAGCACATAAAACAATAATTTATGTTGGAAAGCCATTGTTCAAAACTCCGGCTATCTATTGCATTAATCAGAAATCTAAGTGGTAATATAATTCTTGTTCTCACTAGAACCATTCATGAACAAGTATGATCAACTCTCCACCTCACAAGCCCACTCTAGCCAACACTTAGCCAATTCTGCTACCTACCAAGACCCTATTTCCTTGCACAATTCTTTTGAGGATCATCCCATATTTAATTGGGAAAACCTTCCTCCATAACTACGCTATCCAAATATAGGTCCTCTTCTAATTGCATGCATGATCTATGCATCTCAGATAATTCTATAACTGATATTACAATGTCCTTGCACTCTAGTCTGAACTGGGTCTTTCTCTGAACTGAAATGCATGATTTTCACATGAGGGAATCTTTAGTTAGCTGGAGTAGCACCTGAGGATGCACCAGTGCACCAACTCAATACTAATCCTCTACTAGTTCCACAAACAGTTAAAACTAGTTTAAATGTTTATAACTCAATCAAACTGAGTTATCTAATTACAACTCAAATAAACTCATCCTGAACCCCTAAAATTTAGGGATAACATATACATGACTACAGAAAGAGTTCCAACTCAATATTCTTAAGCTAATTAAGTCAATTAAACTTAATTAACTATTTACAAGTTTCTATGAGAATACAATTCGATTTTAATTCTTAGTTTAATTAAAGGACAAATTAAACTCGAGTTTCTTGTTTCCATTTCTCATCGCTCAGTACTTTAGGGTTTACAGTCATTAGTGGCAGACTCCTTTGCTATCAACATTGAGAATACATGAATGTCTCCCGATTGATCGATTCTTTCAAGTGTTCAAATTAAACACATTTATTCACACTTGTTAGATTGTACTGGGGTATCGTGACACTCATTATCATTATTGGTGAGTTGTCTCATGTTTGTTAAAGTTATACATAAATGAAGGGTAACCAAACGATTTATCACATGGTGAACTTCAGCTCAATTATTCCCATAGTGTATAAATGTACCATTTGTGGTCAGTGAAGGCCTCAGGTTGTGTCGGCATTGTGGTTCACTTGACAACTCCTTTAGTTTTTATGCCAGTGACACTTTCCACCCTTATATGTTGTAGTCCTTCACAAAAAATCCTATATGTTGGCACTCGAGTTTATGAAGTACCACTATTCCACCTATATGAATTGGTACTTTTATGAGCATCAATTATGAATCATCATTGATCAGAAAATCTTCTTGCATCATTGATCGTATATTCTTCTATATGTGATATTGAGACATAGCTTTTTTGTGTTCCTTTGCAGCTATGATCTAATGATCCATTATGTAGTCTACAACTCCTTCTGTTCACTTATGTATACATTCTGGATCCCCTTTATACTTGGTCAACTGACATGCTTTATTACTTCTAAGCATGGGTATGATCACCTCAGACATGAGCTTTCTTTCTAACTCCTTCCACAGGTATTCGATGAGCTAGAATCCGGTGATCTCCTCATAGATTTTTGTATGACTCCTCTCTCTATACTTAGTATATTTTGCTCATAATGTACCCCTTCTAACCTCATATATTGGGGGGCATCTATTATAGCATCATTTAGCACTCCTATAAACTTGATGCTCTTTTATGGCCTTAGGTAGCCTTTTCCAATGCAGACTTGATGTTATATTAAAAATTATTATTTTAAATTCCATATGCGACTCTTCCCATTCAAAATCACACACATACATGAGATATATAAACACATACCCGCATATACCTTCTAAAATATAAAAAAATAAAATAATATGCTATTTTTTTGGCGGGGTTCATGGGTTTTACCAGATCCCACCTACAAGATCCCATATCACAACCAAATTAACTAATTCCAAGTGGTATATATACACCACTTGGGTAGGCCTAAAATATAAAAGAGAAGGGCTATCAAAATTATACCCATTTTTCTCCCAGATCAAGTTTAATTTTCACATGCCTCTTGCAATCCAAGTCTATATGGAAACCCTATTTTTTTGCAGATATGTTCATCATCTTTATAGCATCTCCTTATATTATTTAGATAGGTTGTCTTGATGGCTCAGGCTCGATGGATTCGGATGAAGGCTTCAACAGTGCTTTGGCTTGGATCAAGTTGTACCTTTCCTATACCTATTATTGTTAATCAATAAAGAAGCTCATGTCTTGTTCCTCATATGTTATTTTCTCATGAATGACAATTTGTATGTTTATATATGATGATATAATGTATACTTTATGTATGCACATTGAATTATCTATCATGTATATGCTTCTCTGAATTGAATTGCAAGCCTGATCAATTCTGAACGAAGCAAGGGGTTTGGACCCTATGGGAACATCATCAAACGTAGGACCTCCAGGTATGTTTTAAAAACCACATTTAGTAATTCACATGTTTGGCATGCTTTCTTGACTGCTCTTTGTTAATTATCTTGTTCCACTCTATTGAGGTTGTCAACCCTTACCTTAGGGAAATTTTCCTACCAACAACTACATAGTCCCTTGGGAAATTTGGTCATCTGCTTTCGTGCATTCACTCACCTTCCAAGTTTTGTTGGCATCCCCTTATTTGCTATCAAGTCCCTCGAGTGATCCGTCCCTTGGCAAGGTTTCCTCACATTGGAAGGTCTAAAAACCAAGGCATATTCCTACCTCAAAACCATCATACTGGTCATGGCATGCTCTGATGGAAGTTAATGGACACTATTGGGTACCAGTGTCCCAGAATGACCCTGCTCTAGAAGGATTACCAACGTACTATCGCTTGTTCCAATTTCTTTTCAAATCTGCTACTAATTCTTGCAGTTAATTTCAACCACCCAAACCAGGCATTTCCCACTACACAAACCAGAAATTTCCATGCTTTTTTATACTGAGCACATAATTTCCATTAGGCTCAAAATAAATTGAAATAAATTCAAATCATACCTCATTGGTAGCTTGTCAATAAGGTACACCTGATACTCTATTTACTTCTCGTCATAATAAGTCAAACTAACTCTTTGCTCAAATCATCATGTATGAACATATCACATCTTGTTATATCAAAACACAACCATCATAGATCACAATCATGAATCACATGCAATCATCATAAACCAAAATTATAGATCACATGTAACCATCATAAATTAGAGTCATAGATCACATGCATAGTGAAAAACTAAAATAAAATACTGATACTTATCTTTTAAATGGTTATTTTCTTTTACCGTTGTCCTTTTTTCCTTTTCATACACATATCGAATCAATTTCCACATCCTACAATCACCTCATACTTCTCTTCTTTTCAATCATGTACACATACACATAGTGTACACCACACACATACAATCACACATGACATACAACACTACACAATAGATGCACCTACATTCGACATACAACAAATACACCTACACCCGGTGTACAACACATACACCTACATTTGGTGTACAACAAAATACATACACCCACACCCGATGTACAACATGATACATATACATACACAGAGTACAACGCAAGGAATACACATGTCATGATACCACAACTATACAACGCACATCCACAGTCATCCACAGTACAACATGTACACAACACAACATGTATGCCACAAACACAATACCACATGTACAACATGTAAACAATACCACATGTACACAACACCACCTGCACAATGTGTGCACGACACCATCTGTACAATGTGTACACAACACCACATGTACACAACACCACCTGCAAAACATTTACACAACATCACATGTACAAAACACCACCTGCATAATGCGTACACAACACCATCTATACACATTTCTACATATATGACATGTACACATGTACACAACAGTAGTACTGCACATCTAGAGACCACAATGACTCCACCAAGCAACCTAGTTTCTAGTGTATTTCCACTATCCACACTTGTCCCATCATGTCGCAGATCACACTACTCTCATTTAGATGATGTGTCCCTCAGCATAACCTATCCATAACATAAACATAGGTATAATATAAGAATATAATAAAATAATATCCACATGATACAATCTCATAGATCAGTCAAGCTATTATGCACAACTTGATCCGTCGTAAACTAGGAACCTCTTCATGCCATTTACCTACGTAAGCAATCATTCCTACATAAGAATGATCCATGATGACCCTGTCAGACAATGACATACATACATATATACATATAATCATTAGCATAAAACAATCATGATCCCTAATGGCCCTGTAAGACAACAACATACATACAAACATATATAGGGACATCAACATAATCATAATCACAACACAATTACTAAAATTCACAAGGTAAAAGTTAAGAGAACTCCCTTTATATGCGCACACCATGCACAACATTGAGAACAATAGTTCCCAACATAGCTAAGGAATATGACACCTCAAATCCATTTACTTTACCTTTATTGTTACCTTTCTCATGAATGTCCTGCCACCATCCATTTACCCCAGTGGAACCAATCAATCCAACTGGTTTTCATATGCTTGCCTCCGTTGTCCTTATACATGCACATGATTCCTATGGGTCTTACATTACCTATTTGGTTTCATTCATCTCTCACTGAGCTTCATTAACTTCCTCCTTCCCAACTAATTCCAAATACACTTGAAACATAAAAGGCATGAACCAAAAGAAACCAAGAATAAAACCATGAAAAAATAATAAAATATGACACCCCAAACAAAGTGGGATGGCCATGCACCAAACATAAAAAAAAAATCAATTCAAGTGCACAAAAATTATGAAATACCGAAGGCACAAAACTAGAAACAGACATCATGACTCAATCCCCATGGGTTCCTAATGCATCTAAGGGAAAGCTCAACCTGAGCCTTCTTCAAGATTTCATGGAAGTCTATTTTACTATGCTATCCCCTACATTGTACTACCATAAACACATAACTATTAGTGCATAAATAAACATAACAATATATTGGTTGCCTTACCTTGTTGTGCCAAGCGCACTACCTTGTAACTGAACATGTACATATATCATCTTTCTAGGGACTCTAATTCCTTGATGGATCCAACCATAATCGGAAAACCAACTATTATACATGTCAAATACATTTTCATGAATATGACTCATACCCACAAAATGTCAGCCAAAATTAAGGTTAAGAAGAATTCGTGCATTCATTCAAAGCACTTATTCATTTGGAATTTCAATTAGCATAGCCAAAGTAATTATCATGTAATTCCTTTCTTTTACCTTTTACTTTACTACAATTGAGTCTTATTAGGTGCTCTCACATCACCCAACTATTAGTTATATAAACAAATCAATTATTACCTTATGACGCTAATGCTAAACATGTTACCATGCAATTGTTCACACATGTCAATCACATGTTACAAAGATCAAGACATCATCCCCATTAATTTGTAATCAACCTTTACCAAGACTAACATCCATGTCATAATCAACTCATAGTTGTTAGTCATAATACTATAAATAGAACCCACTTGCACTCAAGTACATATTAACCGTCTCAACACATATGTGTTAGTGCAACCGTCTTAAAACAAGATCATTCCTTCATACAATCTTATATAACATACTCATATCATGCAATTAATCAAACATTCAGAAAACTTGTAAACATATGATGTTAAATAAACTGAATAAATGACATAATAAAACTCATACCTCAATGTACCTCAGAGGAGGCTATCACATCTACACAAGTCAGTCTAGATTAGTATGACACAATATCACAAGTATATCGACTCATACCTGAATATCATGACCATAACCATATGCAGAGGCCAACCCAAATTAACAAGATACATATAACATCAAGATCTTAGATACAATGGCCATAATCATTGTTATCGGGAAAAGTGTCTATTTAGAACTGCTCTATCCCACTAAGGTGTGACAGCTGCCTTAGAAACAAACAGAGAAAAACTACTTTTGTATTTCCTTTATGAACTATAGACAGAGAGGAATAGAAAGAACCAACCTGTGTCTTGCGCTAATCCTTTGATCCAATACCTCTCTTCTTTGACAGTCTCCAGCTACCTGCTCCCTTACTTGCCTAGCTTCACCAAGTACCTGTAAGATCACAGAAGAAGAACACTATACAAAGACATGGATCTATATTCATAAACAACTTAGGATCAGATTTAAGTTAACCATACAAATGTAACAAGCATCAATGATACAAAAGCATGGAGGAAAAACTCAAATAGTTTTTATTGGTAAACAAGAAGATCCAGGAGGAGTTACAACCGATGGTTCCTGACCCAGCATCAACCTCCCAGCAAAGAAGCCCCTCTTCACCTCCAACAAAGCATAGATCACCCAATACTCTGATGTTTGTCTCAAAACCAACAGCAATTCCTTACAATATGCAAAATTCCAGCCTTTGGATCTCTGGGATGAGGGATCCATATATAGATGTGTGTAAGGAGGATGAGTCAGCTTGTGATTTGATTAGTGTCTTCTCTCTGTCAGTTCTTGCTTCCACTTGGAGACTGAAGGCCTCTTACTCATCCTTGGTCGAATTCAGTGAGGCAAGTGTCATAGGAGAAGATTCTGGAAGCTTCCATTGTCTCTCCACCTCGCGGAATGACACTGCCATTTGTCATTTCTCACCCAACGCACCCTCATAGTGCATTTAGGTGCGTTGCAATGCACCTAGCTAGTGTGTTTAGGTGCTATGCAACGCACCTAGCCAGTGGAGCAGCTGAAATGATCCTGTTTTGACTTATTCTGAGCAGTTTCTGGTGGAGAACTTCTGGGAGAAGCTGTAATTTGTTGACCTTGTTCCTTTAGGGGTTAGAACAACACTTTTAGGGACTTAGGAGCCCTTGGTTTATGGACATTTCATGCTTGGAGCTGTAAGGCACAAAAATGTCTATAACAGTTGCCCCCTAAAGTATGAGGCCGTTAACCTTTTGGTGTCGGGTGAAATGCTTTATTATGAGGATCCGAAGTTCTTTCAATGCTGGGAGGAGACCTGTAATAAGATACAATACAATACATTATCTTCATACTGTTTTTCATGATTTAGCTGAGGCAGGCATTCCCATGCTCAACTTTATAAATTCATTTTCATGTACATAGGACAGACAATCGTCTGATTGTAGACTCATGATTCTGATAGAGCCACCATCCTTTTGGTACGATGATTATCTATGCTGCAATGTTGTACATTTAATGTCTTTGTTTCCCTGAATATATATCGCAACCCGGATGGATGAAACTAGATCCGGGATCTTCAATCTCGTTCGATCTTCACTCGAAGTACAAGTCGATCCATGTGAGAAATGTTTTGAAGTCGAACATGGAAAGACATCGCTTGATTACCAATCAATGATGTAAATTGTTAACAAGCGCGAGAGGAATCACCGATAATGATAATGATCCTCAAGGTACTGCAGTACAATTCACGTGGTGTGAATAAAGGACTTGGCGTCGAACACCACGCAAAATCTTTCGGTCGAAGGTCATTGATGTAAACCTGTCGCCAGAAGTGAGAAACTTGCCATTGAGGCATGCAAGCTTCAAAGTACTGAATGGGGTGTTCCTAGACCAACTTCTTGGATAATGAGCTGATGTCGACAAGAAGTGATCTGTCACAGGAGGGCCTTAATGAATCCCACATCAATGACATGGAACAGAGCAAATGATTTTGATGGAGGTGAAAATGATCTGATCATATACGCTTCAGGGTGGCGGTCATGAAAAAATGGAGTATAATGTATGGTAGTGGGTGGGACGCAGGTGGCTTCTCCGGATGACTTCTCTTGAACATGTCGGTGACACTGATGTGATGGATTGGTAGCATTAACCCCAAATGTGGATGGTATGGTGTGACCATGGCGATGTGACCGATGAATGAAACAACCCAACCTGACTCGGACACGGAGTGGAAGTGTCATGTTCAAGAGCGACTTGCTACCAATAAAGATTCTTTGAGTTTTCTTCCCAATTTTTCCCCAGTCGTTGCTGACCAGTACCTCTTTATTTTTGTCAAGCTTGAGGAGGATAACATATGCTTGTTCTATAATTTGCCCTTCGGGCAAACCCATCGCTATGTTTTAACGAGCCTAGCGATAGTGAAACTCATTCTCGTCTAAAGACAAGTTTGTCGCTATTAATCTTTTTAACAATTTTAACGACAAAGATAACTCGGTCCTTTTCATTTTTAGAGAGTTTGAAAAGGTACGTAAAGGTAACTCCAAAATTCCTTTTTCGTCATCTAATCCCTTAAGTCCGAAAAAGTATAAAACAATACAGAAGGGATGAATTTTCGATAGTTTTAACGAGCCGAACAAAACAAGCGCTCGATCCTTTTGTGCAATAATCCCTCAGGTCCAAAAAGATTAAAATCTAGAGGAGGGATAGCACTTCCTGTCCCTTTAACGAGCTGGAAGGCCAAGGACTCGGCAATCTTTTCATATTTTACGAGTCAGTTGAAAAGAGCTTAAAGAAGACTCGTCTTTTGAGGAACGAGTGATAAAACGGGTAGCAGCTGATTCCAGGTAAGGTTTGGAATTTTCCAATCACGGCAGTGTCACAAGGATGGCTAGTGAAATCACTCTTCGTAGCTGTTCCTCAAAATGGGTAAACAATCAAGTGGAGGTGAATGATCGGCCAATGAAAAAGTGGAGGTGACGGTGCAAACACGACCAAGGCTTTAATGGTTGAAGTACTACATTCACGGTGGTTATTTACCGGGGAATAGTTCATTTTTTAACGAGTTTAAACGCGGGTGGAAACATTTGCTCAGTGTGGGTTTATTTTTTAACGAGCTTGAACCTTGCGGTAACACTACTCGATGCGGGTTTATTTTTTAACGAGCTTGAACCTTGCGGTAACACTGCTCGATTATATGGTCTTGTTTTGATTTTACCATAAATAGCTTTGTCCTTTCAAAGATCGTACTGTATTTTCAACTGCTTCATCAAACTAGTAAGAAATGAACAATATTTGTTTGAAAACGAGTTAAAACGCTAATATTTTACTTTGAACTATGTAAAAGTGTTTTTTACCTCTCATTTTACAATTTCATTTGAACTTGGTTTGTTGGAGCTTTGGAGGTGCTTTTCCCCGTCGATTTTCATCAGTTGATTTCGGGAGATTCTGTGGACGATTCTCGGCGCCGTCTAGACCAGGTAGGAGCTAACCCTGAGCTCTTTCATTTCATGGTTTCCATTTTGCATTTTGAGCTCGATTCCTAGCTTTTTTGAGCCCCTGGGGTTTAAGGAACTCGTTCTGCCATCAACGCACCCTCAATGTATCGAAACCTACGTTGAATGTTGGCCTGTCTAAAGGCTATCTGATATTCAACGCACCTAGAACACTGCTGCAGGTGCGTTGGGCGCAAAAAGGGAATTTGATGCACAATTTTTGATGAAATTTTTGCCTGTTTCTCACCAAAATCAGGACCTAACTCTTCTCTTGTTTGTTTTTCAGAGATATTTGGAGTAAGATGACCATTACATGGCGAGAACGTGAGCATGAAGAAGAGGACATGCTTGCCCTAAATGATCCAGTTACAATGAACGCGCTATGGAATTGTGGCTTGCTGAAGTTCTTCCGCATTTATAGCATGAGACAGCAGATCAACTTACTGCAGTATTTTCTCGATGCTTGGGATCCTACAAATCAGGTTTTCCAGATCAGGGGCAAATCTATCCCCTTGACTGCAGTAGACATCTATTTCTTGACCGGCTTGTCGAGGCGGGGTGCCCCCATTTCTTTGTCAGGTTCGGCTCGAGGAGGCGATTCTGTGAGAGATTATGTCTGCCGGTACTGCAGAGAAGGATCTCAGCCGAGTAAAGACGGCAAGATCATCATCCGTGATGTCATTGACAGGTCCCTTAGGACTATTCTGTTTACTTTTGGTAGGATGGCCGGTAGTGCGTCTCTTCATGTAGCCAATCGATCTTACATGCAGCATGCCTTGGAATGCCTCCAACCGAAGGTGTTCAACTGGTGCGACGCAGTACTTCTTGTGATGAAAGAACAGTTGACCAAGATAAAGAATAGGAGGTTGAAGAACTTTGGGTATGGTTCTATTTTGACCGCCTTTGCCTTGGAGAAGATACCACTGATGCAGCCGCAGTACATTGCACTCGATTTACCTTCTCCTACTGAACCACGTATGCAGAGATGGGTTGACCATATGTCTAGGCATGCTGGCCAGTCTCAGATTTCATTTTCTGATACCTTCTTCAGGTGGTTTGATCATCAGGAGATGGTTTATTCTGAGTATCCATATGCTGGCATGGACTTCCGGGGTGATCCAGATTTGGTACTGCCGGATGGCGAGCAGTGGGGCGCCATTGGTAAAATCTTTGACCATATTGTTGTTTATCGTTTTTTGTTTATAATGTCCTTGTGCTTTATTCTATCAAGACTTTAATCAAACTCATGTGTACATGCAGATGTTGGTCCCGTTCGTCCAGTAGTTCGCCTGAGAGTACCAGCTGCTGCCCCAGCAGGAGAGGTCGTCGGAAGGGCTATTCTTCATGACCTCGATGTGGCCGAGACTCTCACAGCTTTGCAGGAGCAGGTTGAGGGCCTCACTCTCATTATTCCAGATGTGAGGACCGACGAGCTACCTTTGCGGTTATAGCAGCATACTACTGGTGTGCCCGGACGATGGACTCATCTCCTACGCATGATCGCACAGGCTGTGACTTGATATCACGAGCATCATTAGACTAGGGTGCCCCCTAGCATTTTGAGTTTTTGGGTCATTTGACCGATTTTGTCTTGGTTACAGAACATTATGTGTAAACCATAAACAGTTATATGTATTTTTGATTTTCGGAGTTTTATTTTGGTTGAGCTACATGATCCACATGCAAAACATTGATGATGTGTTTCTTTTTATAAATGTTGCAAATATCTATCTAACACATAGTTTGCTAATGAGTCAGTTAATGTGTTTAAGTTTCTGGAAATATGTTGATATTGAATAAGATCAAATTGTCTTTCCAAAATCTTAACCCTTAGGAACATGCGATAAATAGCTGGGTTCCGGACGGAATATATACCATTGAGTTGTAGTATTACGAGTTGTGAGTCTAGCCTGACAATTAGTCGGCGTATACCATGAGTGATGGCATCAGAGAGAAGCTCTATCAATGCGCTATACTCAGCGATGTTATTCGTTGATCGACCAATACATACACCTCTGAAACTTACTAACTCGCCGCTTGGATCAAAAATGGCCCAGGCTGCAGAGGACAGGTTCCGCGAACTACGACTTGCTCCGTCGGCATATCCAACGCATGGCTCCAATAGGTTTGACATCTGCAATAAATGTAAAAAGTGGATTACTTGACCAAAACAAACACTTTAGCGAAAACAAAAACATAACAAAAGCATATTGGTTACCATTACGCATAGTAACGCTTGAGGTACAACCCATTACAGGGTTGCGCCAGTGGAATTCCGTCATAATCCATTAACTCGTAGGCTCCTTTTGCTAACACTCGTTTAACAATATAGGGGCCCATCCATAAAGACTTAAATTTACCTGCTCCCAATTTATCGGATTCTTGGTCATAAAGCAAGACCAAGTCACCTTCTGAGAAGACACGGGGTTTGACATTTTTGTCGAACTGCGCCTTGACTCGTTTCTTATGGGCTTCGTTAGCCAAAGCGGCGTCACGACGGGTTTCATCCAATTGGATCAATTCCAAGAAACGAGCCTCTTCTTCTGAAGTTCTGGGGAGGAGATCAATTGCGAGTTTGAGAGATGAGATTTCACACTGGACTGGTAAGACTGCTTCCAGGCCATATACCAGTTGAAAGGGTGTGAACCCGGTTGCATTCCTTACTGATGTTCGGTAAGCCCACAAAGCTGAGTACAAGATTAGGTGCCATCTTCTTTTGTGAACTCCGATCATCCTTTGCAGCATGCGTTTTAGGACCTTGTTGATCGCTTCAACTTGTCCGTTGGCTTGCAGATAATATGGAGTAGAGCTGTTGTGAGACAACCCTAGTTTGGCAGATAATTCAACCATCATGTGATTGCGAAAATGCGATCCATGATCTGTGACTATAGCCTGTGGTACGCCGAATCTGGCGACTACATGATTGAAAAAGAAGAGGGCAGCTGTTTCACCAGTATTATCTAATGTAGGCATCGCCTCGGCCCATTTGGTAAAATAGTCAACTGCGACTATGATATACCCATGCCCCCCGGTCGAGGTGGGGTTACATGTCATGAAATCGATGCCCCATTTGGCGAATGGCCCAACAACAACTATTGGCTGTAGAGGTGCGGGTGGTCTTCTGGTTTTGCTATCAAAAATTTGACAAGCATGGCAACTTCTGACTGCGGTTATGCAATCTTTGAACATTGTTGGCCAGAAGTATCCTGCTCGTAAATTTTTTTGTGCTGTAGCATATCCAGATTGATGCCCCCCACACGCGCCTGAATGACACTCATTCAGGACTTTTTCGGCCTCCTCATGGGTGAGGCACCTTCTCAGAACTGTATCGATACCATGACGGTAAAGTGTATCACCGACGATCATGTAGTCCTTTGCTTGGTATCGAATACGTTTTTGTTCAGAGTGGGAGGTGTTTGGCCTAAATTTTTGGGTTTGGAGATAAATGATTATATCCCCATACCACTAATTGCTTGTAGATATCAGAAACAAACTTTCATCCATGATTAATTCTTCGGATGTTTCATCGTTGGACGACGATGGGAGATCGCATAATAATTCTGCGAAAACTAGAGCTTTCTTTGACTTGGATTTTACAAATTCCAGATCAAACTCTTGTAGGATTGCTATCCATTTTGAGTATTTGCCCCCCAGTAACTGTCGCGACAATATATAAGTCATGGGGTTGCAATCTGACAGAATGGTAGTTTTCCGAAAGAGGACATAGTGTCGAAATCTTTGTATCGCTTGAACAGCTGCAAGCACTAGTTTTTCAACGTAAGAATATTTGCTTTCTGTATCATTTAAGTTTTTACTTAAATAATATATAGGATGCTCAATTCCATCGACTTCTTGAACTAAAACCATTGCGATGGTCGTATCTGCTGCAGCCAGATACAGGTTAAAATCTCTTTGATAATCAGGGGCGTACATTAATGATGCTTTCATCAGGGAATCTTTTAAAGCATCAAAGGAAGCTTGTGCAACCTGATCCCAGACAAAGGGTACCTCCTTTTTCAAAAGACGTGTATAACCTTTAGCAAGTTCAGCGTAATTTGGAATGAACCTCCTCAGAAAGTTTGCTTTCCCTTGGAGTTTCTGAATCTGAAGCAAATTCGAAGGTGGAGGCAAATTTATGATTGCCTGGACCTTACATGGGTCGAGACAAATCCCATCCTTGGAGACTACAAAGCCAAGTAAACAACCAGAACTAACGCAAAATACAAATTTGTGTGGATTGAGTCGTATCTTGTAGTGTCGGCAACGTAGAAATATCGCTCTTAAATGCTGTGGATGATCAGTCCGCTTTCGCAAATGAGCCAGAAGGTCGTCGAGGTATGGTTGAACAATGTTTTTGATGTCATGGAAGGCATAATTCATTGCCCTCTGAAACGTCGCCCCTGCGTTCTTTAAACCAAAGGGTAATTTTCGATATGCGAATGTGCCCCACGGACAAATAAATGCAGTCTTTGACTGGTCCTGTGGGCGGATATTTATTTGATTATACCTGGAGAATCCATCCATGAATGAAAAGATTTCGCATCCGGCACATTCATCAATTATCTGGTCAATGAAGGGTGTAGGGTAGTTGACTTTTGGACAAGCTTGATTTACATCCCTATAATCGACGCACACTCTAATTGTCCCTTGTTTTTTCATAACAGGGACAATATTCGATACCCAATAGGTTAAAGGAACCGGGTAGATGAAACCAGCATGGAGAAGTTTTTCAACTTCTGCCTTAATGGCAGCGGCTTTCTTGGGGTGCACCTGCCTTAGCCGTTGTCGTACTGGTTTGACATCTGGATACATCTTAATTTCGTGTTCAACGATACTTGAGTCAATGCCTGGCATTTCACTATATGACCAAGCAAAGACATCTCTGAATTCGCGAAAAAGAGCGTTATATATTTCCAGTTCTGATGGAGAACAACATTTTCCAACATAAATATTCTCTACAACATCTGTTTTGGTCGAGATATTTATGGTTATAGTCTCTTCAATGTTGGACAAGTTTCGCTCGGAATCCACCATATTTACAGTATTTGACAGAAAATCAAAGACTGAAGGATGATAAAGGTCATTTTGAGTATCTTCTCCACAATCCGGAAGAAGAGAACGATGGTGGGAATCATTCCATGGTGCTCCTTCAATTACCATTGATTGGACAATTCCTTCATCGGCGACATGCACTCGCGACCAAGGATCTGAAGGAGTACCATATTCTCTAGACCTATCTATCCAAACGCTTGATGAGCATTGATTTGGGTTTGCCTCCCATGCTAGGAACATTGATTGCTATAATATTTCCGTTGGGCTTGGGGGCAAAACCACTGCATGATCCATGTCGATATCATTTTCTGAGATCTTTGTAGAAGATATCATGTTGCAGGTTCCTATCGTCGCTACTTCCGCCAGATTGATTAGAGGTGGAAGAGTGAAAGTTCCCATTAGTATAGGATCTTTTAGTAGGCCTACTCCGATATTCTGAAGCGAGTGGTGGCTTCCATGGATCATGGGAATGCTTCCAGTAACTTGAGAACCATTGGGGAGGAAGTTTTGTTGATCGACGATTGTAATCCCTCCTTGAAAAGGAAATGCAATCTTTCTAAAATAGGTCGACACAACAGCTGCCATGGCATATATCCATGGTCTTCCTAGTAGGATGTTGTAATCAAGATTCCCATCGATGACTTCAACATCTATTTCTACCGTTTTCCCTCCTAGTTCAACTTTCAAGTTATTTAGGATACCATATGGGGTATATGTCCTTCCGTCGAATGCTTTTAATGTCGTTGAAGATCGCGACAAGGTTGGAGATCCTAAAGTTTTCCAGCAACTCATCGACATAATGCACGTAGATGCCCCTCATCAATAATTGTTCGATGAACAGTTTTGTTGAGGGCTTTCACTTGAACAAGGAAAGCTAGTTGAGCTGGTAACTGAGGATCGTATCCTTTATGATCGAAGGATACACGATTGGAATCCTTTGGGTCAACCCACCAATGGCCGATAATAAAGCCTACCTTTGGGATGGGCAATTTTGTAGTACTTCAAGAGTCAACATAGCGGATGGTGATTGGGCCAAATCTTCCACTATATTATAATGTTGTGCCGCTCTAGCGCGGGGATTAAATGTCGACTTGTGTACTACTCCCTTTGGCGGTTTTATCGTTAGTTCAGGGATGGTGGGTGGCACAACTTCTGTCGAAGTTGTTGTCGAACTACTTGGTTGATCTTTATCCTTGTTGTTCGACAGCTGTGGATTCCCATAATCTTTGTTCCTTGTCGATATCAAAGCATCATTTTGTTGTTTTGAAACCGACAACATTAGCACTTGAGATGGGGAAGCATTTCCACTTTCAACCAGATTTGTTCCTGGATTTGGAAACGGAACAATTAACACTGTGGAGGTTTTTGAATTCTTGAAGAATTTTTTAACCTCAGCTCTGTGTGGACAATCTGAGGTCCAATGATCCTCATCGCATATAAAGCATGGAGTTTTTGGTTTCCTATTTCCAGGAGGTTTGAAGAAGATTTTCCAGGTGATGATTCCTCCTGTTTCTTCTTCTTCCCTTTTCCTTTCCTCTTGCTTCCTAGTTGTTTGGTTTCTTTGCCTTTGTCTGTCGATACAGCATTTACTTCCGAAGCAAGAAGCTCGTCTTTTGCATTTTGACCTGAAATCTTACGGGCCTTTTTGGATGTAGCCTTTGTCGATTTCATGTCTGTCATGCCAATCACGCCATCGCCAGCATGAGAGTCATTATTTGATTTAGGAGGAGGAGGAATTGAGAATTCCAGTCTAGGGGCGTTAGGTATTTTGTCGTAGAGCGTGCCGGATTGAGTGTAAATCAAGTCCAGATATTGTGCACGAGCGATAACTTGTTCTTCTATTATGACTCCCCCCTTTGCCACATCTTCCGTGATGGAAGGTAGTAATGACTTGATAAACCATTCAGCTAAGAGCTGATCGGGGACGTACGTTTTTACCATCCTACGACGACGTCGCCACTCATGTATATGATCAGATATGTGAGTGGCCGTTGTCTGTTGAAGTTGGTAAGAAGTTCTGTTCCCATTTCGTACCTTATTGGTAATTGAAAATGGGTTAAGAAGGTTGTGGCTAAGGTACTGAAGTTGTCAAACGAAGCTCTAGGCAATTCAATGTACCATTTTGCCACTAGACCCATTAACGTCCTCTGAAAGAGGCGAAGTCTTATCGAATCATCATTTAGGGTGTTTGACGAACACCATAGATGAAAGGTCATCACGTGATTCGATGGATCTTCACCCGGATTTCCATTAAATTTAGGAATATCTGATGGAAGTTTATGCGGAATCGCTGGCCACCAAGGGGCGTAAGCAATTGGATCGTTTGTTAACCGATTTAAATCAGGTAACTCTAAGGTTGCCACAAAGGGTAACTGTTGATTCAGGTTAGGTGAAGCATACCCAGGATAAGATGGAATTGCCTGAGCAGTTGGTCTTTGCATACCGGCGTAATGCATTTGATGCTGGTATGTTTGGTAAGGTTGGTGGACATGACCATTGTAAAATGGTTGATTTTGACCGTTTTGAATGTATGGCTGTCCACTGTTCGCAAAGATTTGCTGCTCAGAACCTTGGTATACTTGTTGGAATTGCGGTTGTTGGTATTGCACCAGCCATGGTTGTGAAGCCATGTGCTGTTGTGCGATACTAACCATTTGACCAAGGTGAGGGGTAATTGTACCCGTCTGGACCTGTGTCGCTCCACTGGTCGGCGATTGTGGTTGAGTTGCAGGGTCAAGGGGCTGTTGCATTACAACCTGAGAAACCTGAGGTTGGCATACAACAGGCAGCGTTTGAACTTGCGACACCGTCACAATAGCTGGCGTAGTCGGGATGTTCGACATGGGTACGCATTGTTGCATCGAATACACAACTCTTGGTTGTTGAGGTAGTATAGGTACCCAACCACTTGAGGTAATTCCAGTGTAACCTGAATGTTGTTGTGAACTCCCGTATGGATATCCTCCCGGAGGGGATAATGAAAGGGCATACTGCCCCCCATACGGTGGTAATCCAGAACTCAAGGGAATTGTTTGCCCTTGGGGACCGGAATGCCCAAATTGACCTCCAAATGGATCAATTTGTTGAGACCCAACACAAGAGTTTCCGGATATTATTCCGGATGAACAAATAGGAACAGACCATACTGTCGAAATAGCCCCTGAGTGGGCTCCTTCTAGCGGTTGAGAGCTAGTCGGGACAGATGGTATACCGGCGAACATTGTCGGAGTGATAGCAGGGAGTTCTGCCGTCGCTGTGTCAAATGACATAGTCCTAGATGTTGACGGTTGTTCAACATTTGTAGTCTATCCAAAAGATTACCTAGCGATTCTACAGAACTTTCCACTGGTGGTAGACTAACTTCTGATGAAGAAGGATATAGAGTGATCCCGACTCCAAAGTGCATTGGAGTACTTGTTTGAGGATCTTCTACAATTTCTTCAATAGCAATCAGACCAGGTGGAAGGGGAGGACCGTCAGGTCCGTAAAATATTTCTGGTGCCAAAGAAGGTGTGAAATCGGCAGCGACAGATGTTTGAAGAGTAAGACTCTCCGAACCGGTTGTAGATGGAACTGGTTCGGTAACACAAGTTTTTACTCTCAAACTAGGATCAGTATCACTGTCCTTCTGTGGCTGTTGAACTTCTTCTGTAGAGGCAGGGATTCCAGAAATGTTTGGAGTAACCGGAGTCTCTGATGTCGTTGGAACACTTGTTCTAACTTTGATAGGAGATTTGGAACCGGTTAAACAAGTTCGCTTTGTCCGTACTGGTTTCGATTCCGGAGACAAATACGGTTGACTCGTAAGCCTCCGCGAACGACGGGGTTTCAATTGACTTTCTTCCATGATTGCGGATTACTCGATCAACTAAAATAAAGGGAAGGTATTTTTCCGAATTAAATGAATTTTAGACGCTTTGACACAACTTGTTTTTTCAGTTTTTAAGAGTCGAGAAAAAACAAAAGGTGACTCTAGTCTCCTTCGATTTTTAATGAGCCTAAAGTGACAAGTGCTCAGATGGACCTTTTCCATTAAGGAGTCTGAAAAGGAACGAAAGGGACTGCTCTGGAGGTCTAGGTAGACGGAGTACCAAACCAATCGCAAAACTGCAGAATACTTTTTACGGTACGGCAGTCAATCTTCCCGAATGCTGTGTTGAGTGCATTGTGATCGATAGGGCGGCAGACACGGCTTCCTATGGATAAAGGATTTAAGCCTATAGGGGTCTCCCAAAATATACTCGACGGTACGTGGGAGCACAAGTCCGTACTGGCACTTATCGTCTGAAAGTGGAGGAATCACCCAACCATCAATGAGGACAACAGTTACCAGGCTTTATGACGCCGGAATACATCTCTAGCCTAGACCTCTAAATGTTGTGCGTTAAGTTCCAAAGCGTTGTTAGATTCATTGAATTTATTTTAAGTTGATCTTGCTTATGAAGTTTGCCTTTTGGGTTCACCACGAGATGTAGATGTAATTCCTAAAATGCAATCTAAAGATGATAAACAAACTTTTATCTCTTTTGTGCAATGAAAATCCTAGCTACTAGAGGAAAAGAAAGACACAATCTTTTCACAAAGAGAAAAGAGCACACTGTAAATGCACTTTCCTAAATCAAGCCAAACAGACTGTCAATATGCAAATGCACATGCATGTATTTGTTTTCGACTTTCTTAGTATTGATGCTAAAAATAAAGTTGATGTACAAATCTGAATTTGCTTCCAAGCGACAAACACAAACAAGCTTCTTTTCGAAATCAAAAGAGAGAGACGATTATGACACCTTGCGATTTTGAAATGAACACTTTTTCTTGACACTAGAAAATCACAAACTCAAACCAAAGCAATAGTAACAGTATAATCGACCACCAACAGCAATCAAACTTTCTCCTATGATCGAAATCGACACTTGCGACAGATTTAAATCAAAGGACGACAGTATGACTATTCTACTTTTGCAATGGAAAATTGTAAATGACTCAACAAACACACAAAAATATCTACAGTTCTTTTGTACAAAGGAGGCAGAATAACAGTAAGGAAAAGGGGTTTTAAACAGACATACACTGATCACAGGCAGCAAAATTCAGAGACAAAACTGGAAAGAATGAAGCACAAGAACCTCAGCTGCATAGGGCTAGTCTGATCAGCGCACCTGTAACATAGAGAAACTGCATTTCAGCACAGGTTGCCCTTTCGGGAAGTGCGTTGAAATGCAGGATCTCTTAACAGTACCTGCGCTGGGCTAGAAACGAGAATCTGTCCGGGTTCTGGGTCACAGTTTGCAGTTTGGTCTTTGGTTTTTGGCCGAGTAAAAGCAATCAGTAATGCACAATCAGGGGTAGATCTAAGAAGGGTCTAAGAGCTATCACAAGGGCAATCAGATAGTTTGTGAATCAGCTGTTCAAATCATAAACAGATCCAGTGAATGGATTGAAGCAGCAGATGTCTACTTTGCATTTGTTATGGCAAATGCAGTTCGAATGCTACTTATAAGTTTATGAAACAAACAACAAAGAATGATACACAAACAAACTAATTAGACATTCTCCCCAGCGGAGTCGCCATTTTGTTACCGGGAAAAGTGTCTATTTAGAACTGCTCTATCCCACTAAGGTGTGATAGCTGCCTTAGAAACAAACAGAGAAAAACTACTTTTGTATTTCCTTTATGAACTATAGACAGAGAGGAATAGAAAGAACCAACCTGTGTCTTGCGCTAATCCTTTGATCCAATACCTCTCTTCTTTGACAGTCTCCAGCTACCTGCTCCCTTACTTGCCTAGCTTCACCAAGTACCTGTAAGATCACAGAAGAAGAACACTATAAAAAGACATGGATCTATATTCATAAACAACTTAGGATCAGATTTAAGTTAACCATACAAATGTAACAAGCATCAATGATACAAAAGCATGGAGGAAAAACTCAAATAGTTTTTATTGATAAACAAGAAGATCCAGGAGGAGTTACAACTGATGGTTCCTGACCCAGCATCAACCTCCCAGCAAAGAAGCCCCTCTTCACCTCCAACAAAGCATAGATCACCCAATACTCTGATGTTTGTCTCAAAACCAACAACAATTCCTTACAATATGCAAAATTCCAGCCTCTGGATCTCTGGGATGAGGGATCCATATATAGATGTGTGTAAGGAGGATGAGTCAGCTTGCGATTTGATTAGTGTCTTCTCTCTGTCATTTCTTGCTTCCACTTGGAGACTGAAGGCCTCTTACTCATCCTTGGTCGAATTCAGTGAGGCAAGTGTCATAGGAGAAGATTCTGGAAGCTTCCATTGTCTCTCCACCTCGCGAAATGACACTGCCATTTGTCATTTCTCGCCCAATGCACCCTCATAGTGCATTTAGGTGCATTGCAACGCACCTAGCTAGTGTGTTTAGGTGCTATGCAACGCACCTAGCTAGTGGAGCAGCTGAAATGATCCTGTTTTGACTTATTCTGAGCAGTTTCTGGTGGAGAACTTCTGGGAGAAGCTGTAATTTGTTGACCTTGTTCCTTTAGGGGTTAGAACAACACTTTTAGGGACTTAGGAGCCCTTGGTTTATGGACATTTCATGCTTGGAGCTGTAAGGCACAAAAATGTCTATAACAATCATCATGTGTATGACCGCAATGCATATAACAACAAGTTACTAGCCTTCATGACTATCTGACGCATGTGCATATGACCACATTGATTAACTATCACCTATCATGCATATAACCATAACAAAAATAGATCTCAAAGAATCTATATAACCATAATGCACATAACAACCATTAACCATTGTACCTGTATGCCATACATAAAAACCTATATGATGATTTGCTCTTACCCCAAGGTTGACTGCTACAACCTCTGTTTGATAATATGCTTCTCCTGCTCTATGTCAACCAACATATCTACATCATGATTACAAAAACTACAACAATGACCAACACAATGCATATATAACAATCACATAGACAACTAACATGCATGTATGACAAACACATTCCGCCCATCAAGTCTAAGTGTTTGAACCTGGAAGCTTTGATACCATTTTGTAACACCCCCTCCCACATTTACCTAATTTCACTGACCCAACAGGGTAAACATGAGAGGAAGAGCTGCTATGACATGACTTGACCTCCTAGCTTCATTAAGGAAGTGGAGTCGACAAACTAAAATTTTACTGACCTTCCTTAGGATCTATAGGACCCCCAAGAGCCAAACAACCACTCTAGATGCCCAAACATTGAACTAAATTTCCTTTTTAGTGATATAGATACCCATTCACTTGCATAACAAGGAAATCCAGTAGTTGTAACCCTCCATTTGCATAGATAACCCTGCCTCCTAGAGACTGTAGTCTAGATTTCCTAGTTTTAAGCACGGGACCCTCGAATCTAAGCCACTTTTTCAGGGCTAGTCTCTAGAACATTTCCCAGAAATTTATAAGACATTGTAGAACAATCGATGACATTAAAACAAAGAAATTGATATGAAATTTTCTCAAAGACCTTACCTAACCAGGCCTAACTATGACAATAATTTCATCAAACACATTGTGAACATGTAATCTACAGTTCATGAATGCATATCTCAACATAGAGGTCTAATAATTATTTGAGAATCATCAAGAAGGTCTAATTCCCTCTCACAATAGCTGCAATAACATCTATTAGGTCACACATTCAATAACCATTCATTTACCAATCAAACATGTTAAGAGCCATAACTAGGATCTGTCAAGAAATCATGCTTCTAACCAACATATAACTAGAATAATAACAATGATAGAAAAAACATCAAAGCCACATCATAACAAGTATAAAAACTCATGAAATACAAAAGGAATAAAGTTCTTATTAACATATGCAAAATCTAACATGTCAAGGACTTCGATGTACCACCTGACTATAGATTGGGCTGAACCAAATCTCTCTTTTAGCCAATCACCCTCGTGCAATATTCCAAGCATGAATGTGGGATGTCATGGAATATTAAACCAAACATAACCAAACCAAGGCTTTCATAGGCCATACCTCTACCCTTACCCAGTATTTCCACCTCATAGTCAGATATCACTAATGCCAACCAGATTAGTTGCTACCTAAGTTGTCTAGGGATTTATAGCATTTATACCAACTATATTTCTAGGAACTAATAATTCAATCCACAACCTTCTAGGGCTCTAGAGTGTTTTTCCAACCAAGGCTCGAGGACCAGTAACTCAAACCACCAAGTGCTCCAGAGTGTTTATCCAACTAAGGCTCTAGGACAAGTAACTTAACCCAAGTTAAGAAATGTCTTTTCTTAGAAATCACATAAGTGAATTTTTTTGGCCAACACGTTTCGATACAACGAATGTGGTTCATCATCAGGACTAGATGAAGATTCATACCATGGAAAAGGCTTAAAAAGAACTAATAACTCAACCCACAACCATAAGGAACCTGAGCACCAATAAGAAACAAAAAGTGGAAACACCCATAACAACATGGCTATCTAGGAAATGGAAAGCTAGGAAAAACCACTCTCCATCTAGGAAATCCTCCATGCCAATGACATATCATAACCAAATAACCACATGCATATACCATGAATTCCAAAACTATAAATCAAATCGTACATGCAACTTGGTACTTTCAAGGAAAACATGTTGTAGTTGTTTATCTCGTTGTCCCTTGTGCTTTCCTATTTTTCCTTTTCCTTCTTTCTCCAAATCCAATGTAAAATATAATGCTCCAAGCATGCTCTAGCAATACTCCAAGATTTCTCTAAGTGTGCAAGAGTGTGAGAGAGAAAGAATAAAATGAGAGTGCCAAAGACTCAACTAAAAAAAGTCTTTGAACTAATCCTCATAAGCCTTTTTATCATTGGGGCCTCTATTTTCTTCATTTTCCTTAATTTTTCCTTAAATTTCCTCCTCATGAAAATTTGCAACCTTTCACCTTCCTTTTCTACTATTTTACTTTATTTCATAAATAGAATTCCAATTAATGCCTCTTTTCCTTTTCCAATTTCCTTAGCCATTAATTAACCAAAAGTAACGCCCACTAGGATGTTTTTCCCACCATTCAGCTTGGAATACATGTCCCATGACCTTGGTGTTATATTTTTATTTATCTACATATGAAATCAACCATGGGATGTTACATCACCAAAGTGATTACTTAGCCTATAACCAATCAAATAAGGTACCATGACACTCCTTGATTGGGAATCCAAATAATAGAGCCTCCACCCAAACTAGGTAATCATGAGTTCCTCTGTCATTCACTTGAGAGGTTCCCATGCCACCTTTCTCAAATCTAAAACAACTTTCTTCCTCTGTTATTCAAATTTCATATTAATATTAACTTCCACTCCTTGTCCTTGATTCAAAGTGCTGAAAATAATCTTTTCTTCCGCTATGTGTGTTATTCTCTTATGTGACTTCCAAGGAGAAGCCCCCTCTTCTCTTCAATAATATGCATGTTTTGTCTACATGATATATCTTTTCTCCACAATTCTTCCCCTATATGAATTCCCCTCCATACTATTCTTCCCCCTTCTACTTCCAAACCCCCTTCACCATGATCTCCTCATCCTCTTGTGCACTAAACGTCTCTTCCTATTTGGTTACTTGTTGACCACGAGCTCCATGGCTAGTGTTGCACCGCCACATGGTTCCCTTTCCCTATTTATGTCCCTTATCCACTCTTATTCATTATAATGGACTCTCCAGATCCTCATTGTGTGCTTAGCCATGATAGGACTTCCAAGTAGCATAACCCTCCTCTTAAATTTTTCCCTTTCTTGACTACAAATTTCTCCAACAGAGACATGACCCTATCCTCTCTTCTCCTATTGAATTTAATGATGTGGTAAACCGATTTAAGGTGTAAAACCATCCTCCCACATCTACCCAAGTAACCATCCAACTGAGGTAAACATGTGAAAGATATTTACTCTGATTTGATTCAACTCCACATGTATCAATTAAGGAAGTGGAACTCACGAAACACACAATGTAGACCTTCTAGACACTCTGCAAAATCCCCAGGAGCCATCCAAACATATCAGGTGACTAGTCCCTCAAAAAAATAACCTTTTATTGGATCAATACCCTAGTCATTGGTATGCCTACGACTAGGGAATTTCCCAAGCAGTTATGTGCCTACAACTCATACTTCTTTGCCACTTTTTCAAGCCCAGGGCTTAGGTCATTGCCCAAAACTCCATGACACTTCCAAAAATGAAAGATAAAAATAGCATAATGATTCAAATGTAATTACTTGAAAAAGGACTTGACTGCACCCCTACTAGCCATGACTAGCATTTCATCAAACATGTCACAAAGATGAAATCTATAGGTTTAAACAAAAACTCTGAGTATAGGGATCCCATAATTATCTGAGAATCATTAAGAAGCATTTATGCCTCACAGTAACTACATTACCATCTATTAAGCCATATAATCATTGTACATTTAGTGATTAACCAAAACATGATGAGAGCCATACATTTCCACTATGATAAAACTCATTCATAACAAACATAGAGCCAACAAAAATATCAAGGATGTAACAACCATATAAGACACATATAAAAAAGTATGTTTACCCATAAAATGCCAAGGATAAAGAGATATCTTATTGATGATCTCATAGGATGACCAGGTATGGGACTTCCATGAACCACCTGACCATACACTAGGCTGAACCAAATATTACTTTCATCCAGTCACCGTTGTGCCATATTCCAAGCATGAATGCGGGATGTCATAAAATAAATCAAACAAAACCATCCAGGGCTTTTAGAGGCCAAACAACCTCAACCCTCATCCAGTGATTCCACCTCATGGTTGGTCATCACTAACCATCACCAGATTGGTCTCTACCCGAGCTATCTAGGGCTCTAGAGCATTTGTTCCAACCAGGGTTTCCATGACTAGTAACTCAACCCATAGCTAATGTCAGCTTGCAGAGTGTTTTTCCAACTAGGGCTTCGAGGACTAGTAACTCAATCCACCAAGGGCTTCCAAAGTGTTTTTCCAACCAAGGGTTCTAGGACTATTAACTCAACCCAGGCTGTTACAGGCATTCTCGAGTGTTTTTCCAACCAAGGCTTCCAGGAACTAGTAATTTAAGACACATCCAAAGGCACAAGAAAACCAACTAGAAAATAAAAGTGAAACCCACAACACCATGGATATCAAATAAATGAAAGGGCTAGGAAAATACATTGTCAATATAAGCAATCCTCCATGTCAATGATAGATGATAACCAAGAAATCACATGCATATGCCATGCATGCCAAAACTAGTGAGGAAAACATACATGTAACGTGGTACTTCAAAACAAAACATGTTGTAGTTGTTGATCCTGATGTCCTGTTGTGCTTTCCTGCACTCCCTTTTCCCTCTTGCTCCAAAAATCAAGTATGACACATTCCTCCAATAGTTCTCCAAGAAAACTCTAAGTGTCCAAGAGTATGAGAGAGAGAGAATAGAGAGAGATCTCCAAAACTAAACCGAAAAAATTCTGAGCTGATCCTCAGAAGGCTTTTAATTAATGAGACCTCTATTTTCCTCATTTTCCATTATTTTCCTTCAATTTCCTCGTCACACGAAACCTTTGACCTTTCACCTCCCTTTTCTCCTAATTTCCATTATTTTCATAAATAAAATTCAAATAAATGCCACTTTTCCTTTCCAAAGCCTTAGCCATTTCCTTTGCTAATTTCCTTAGCCATTAATTAATCATAAGTGATCCCCATCACTATGTTTTTTACCAACATTCAGCTTGGAATACAGGTCCCATGACCAAGGTCTTATTTTACCTTTATTAATTTTTACATGGATTTTTGACCAGGTTTTTTACAGAACCCTACCCCTTCGTGGAACACCCTCCTCAATGTTCAATGACACCTCCAACCACAAAACTACTGTAAAAAAACATATTGCGCATGGAGCTTTATAACTCAGTTCGCTGCAGTATTTACAATGATCAAGTTACTGAGAAGCAGACCAACATGACAACCATAATGACATGATACCATATCGCTTATTGGAGCTCTATAACATAGCTCATGGTGGTATTTTCATCCATACACATATGTACATATACCCAAAAATCATACCAAAACATTCGCTCAACCAGCAAATAGAGAAGGATGCATAGCCCACATTTGATCCACCATCTCCCATCTAGCTTCATCGAGCCCAAAATTCTTCCACTACACTTTAATCTACTCGATTTCTTAGTTCGAGAGCATGAGCATCTTTCTCTGCAAAATGCACTAAGGTTCTGACTGGAAGTCTCCTTCTGGCGCCACCTATAATACATACCAGTCAATCACATGATCAACATATTTAACATACTTATTAAGCAATGACACATGGAAAACATCATGAACTTTCACTATCAAAGGCAGTGCAAGTTGATAGGCTATTGGTCCAATGCTTTCAAGAATCTTGAAAGGTCCACAAAATTGAGGTTCCATCTTGGCACATGATCCAATCCACAAGGAGCTCTTCTTCGGCTTGATGCATAATTACACCTACTTCCCAACCTGAAACTCATTAAACAACCTATTTTTATCTACATGGCTCTTCTTCCTATCTTGTGTCTATTTCAGATTCTTCTCGATTACCTGCATTTCCTGTTGAATTTCTGCCAACATGTCTAGTTCGATCAACACCCTCTTAACTGGATCACTCCAACTAATAGGAGTATTAGAACTCCTCCCATAGAGTGCCTCAAATGGACTCATCCTCAAATATTCCTGATATCCATTGTTGTAAATAAACTCAACCAGTGGAATATATTCTTCCCACTTCGTTGCTGATGCATCACATACATCCTCAGCATGTCCTCCAATATCTTTTTGACCCTCTCTATCTGTCCATCTCTCTAAAGATGATAATCTATGTTGAAGGCCAACTTTGTACCTAAACATCGAAACAATTCCTTCCAAAATTTGGAAGTGAACTTCACATCCCTATCTAATAAAATCTTCCATGGAACACTGTGCAATCTCAACACATCTCTAATCAAGACCCATGCCACATCATTCGTTGAGTATGTATACTTTACTGGAATGAAGTGCACTACCTTCATCAACCTTTCCACCATAGCCATGATGGAATCATGTTGTCTATATATCCTCGGTAAACCTGTGATAAGGTCCATGGAAATGACCTCCCATTTCCACTCTGGAATCAGAATTGGTTGTAGTAGTCCACCTGGATGCTTACACTATGCCTTCTCCTGCTAACAATCCAAGAACCTGGCCACAAACACTGCCATGTATCTCTTCAAATTCAGCCAATACTAAAACTTATTCGCTACTCTCAATGTCTTATGATATCCTAGGTGACCTCAATATGGTTTCACATCCAACTCCCTCAAGATCACCTTCTTGATGTCACTATTATATGGCACATATATCATGTCTCTAAACCTGACCGATCCATCTGCTGTGATACAATAGTTCACATCCTGTGTGCCTTCACATGTACCTATACCTGTACCTATACATTCACCTATACTTGTACTCTATTATAACCTAAGCTTAAGCTCCATATACCTGACATCTTGCTGAACTACGTGTAAGATTTGAACCTGTAAATATGTCCCATAGGAACTCATAGCTTCTATGCGGTTCACTTGTATCTACTTGCTAAGAGCATATGCAACCCTATTCTCCTTACCTTTAATATTCTTGATCTCATAGTAGAACCCAATGATCATGGCCAACCATCTAGCTTGCTTGGAATTCACATTTGGTTGGTCAAATAGATACCACAATCTGTTGTGATCTTTCATCAATAAATAATCTACCAAGAAGATAGTGCATCCACATCTTCAATGCATGAATGATAGTTGACAACTCAAGATCATGTGTCAGATAGTTATGCTCGTGCTCATTTAATTTTCGTTACTCATAGCACAATATCTATCCTTTATGCATAAGGACTCCACCAATCCCTTGATGCAAGCATCTTTACATACCACAAACTCTTTCTCCAAATCTGCAATCTTTAAGATTGGAGCATGTATCAACAACTTCTTTAACTACTCAAAAGTGGTTGCACATTCCTCTTTCCATTCAAGCCTCTTTCCTTTCCTTTGCAATGACATGATAGGATAAGAAATCTATGAGAAATTACTGATGAACCTCCTACAATACCCTAGTAACCCCATGAAGGACCTCACCTCATCTAAGTTCATAGGAGCTGACCACTCCATGATAGCTCTTACCTTTTTCTAGGCCCACTACTATGCCTTCCTTGGAAACCACATGTCCCAAGTAATGTATCTTATTCTGAAAGAAATTGCACCTATTGAGCTTAGCATATAGTTGATGCTCTCTAAAAATGATCAATACTACTACTAAATGTTTGACGTGATCTTATTCATTTTTAAAATATACCAATATATCATCAATGAACACAATAAAAAAATTGTCCAAATAAGGACATAACACACTATTCATCAAGAACATAAAATTATTTGGAGCATTAGTCAATCCAAATGGAACTACAACAAACTCATCATGTCTATACATGGTCTTGAAAGCTATCTTGTGAATGCCATCTTCTTTAATGCATACCTGATGATATCCTAATCTTATATCAATCTTCGAGAACACTGTTGATCCCTTTAATTGATTGAACAAATCATCAATCCTTGGTAATGGATATCTGTTCTTCATGGTCACCTTATTCAATTGTTTGTAATCAATGCACAACCTGAGAGTACCATCCTTCTCCTTCATAAACATTATTAGTGCACCCCATGGTGATACACATGGCCTAATGTATCCCTTGTCAAGCATTTCCTTTAGCTGCAACTTCAACTCTGGCAACTTTGGTGTGCTCATCCTGTAAGGTGCGTTATATGCTTTTGTTTCCCCTAGTACCAACTCAATAAAAAAGTATACTTCCCTGTGAGGTGGAATTTATGAAATCTCTACAGGAAATACATCCTGAAACTGTTGTAGAAATGGGTATCTTCTAAAAGAATTTTTATCCTCAACTCCCTTACATATTTCACTAAAAATATGAATTTCAAATAACACACACCCTTTCCTATGACTACACTTAGCCTACATAGTTTTCACCATTCTCACTGATGTTTCTTTGTTCTTACCCTACAAGAATCTTTGTTCCCCATTGTCATCCAAGAACTCAATAACCTTGTCATAACAATCCACCGTGGTCCTATGAAGATAAAACCAGTCCATACCCAACAACATATTGTATGATCCCAATGGTAATACATTCAAATATGCTAAGGTAGGTATACAATTACAATCAAGTGCATAAGCTCTTACCCAATGATGAACCCACTTCTTTGTACCTATATCCGACTGCACTAACCAAGACTTTGCATGTACTTCTTTATTCAAGTCACATTTATATACCAGGTCAGGATTAACATAACTATAATTAGATCTAGGGTTAATCAAAATAGAAAACACTTGATCTCAAAGCTTACCATCCATCTCAATAATAGTTGCTAGGTGATCTGCATTCCTGTTATCCAATGTTGTATAGATCCTAGGAATACTCTATCCAACATCTCCAACTTTATATGCTTCCTGAGCACTGTAGATCTACAGTCTACCACCCTGATGTTGTGGAAAATCTCTTCTGTGATGCTCTCCTCCATAAGTCCAACACTGCAAAGGCTTCCAAACTTCATGCTTATTATGCTCCTTAGATCAAAGTCCCTATCCTCTATCACATGCAATTGAACTTCTTAGATGGTGTTGCATTCTCTTTATTACCTATACCCTGAGATATTTCTCTCTTCTTGTCCTATTTTCCTTTGTTATTTTCATTACCTTTCCAGTATGGGTTAGTCTCATATATGTGCTTTTATTACTCGTAACAATTCTTTAGCTTCCAAATGACATCCTCCATTGATATCGGCTCATCAAACTCAATCTTGTCTTTAAATGTTATCGACAACCCATTGATGAATGTGTGAATCTTGGCCTTCTCTTGCTTGAGGTAAGGTACATACCACAACTCCAGAAATATGCTATTGCACTCCTCATCAGTCATAGATACCATATTCATCTCATAAAATTCCTTTTCCCTGTCATCATAGTATCTCTCTGATAGATACTTCTTTTGTAATAGCATCTCGAACTCACTCCAAGTCAACTCCTCCTCGTAAATATCTTTGAAATTCTTTACATCTTCCCACCAAATATCTTCTTTAAATTTTAAGTTTGAATGTAGTTATTCTGGCCTTCACATTCTCTGAGTAATCGTGAAGTTTGAAAAAGTATTTATTCCAATCAACCATGCTTCTGCATCATGTGACTTCTTCATCTCTCCATCAAATGTAGGTGGATTTTCTTTCTTAAACGCATCCGTAAAATATCCCTTGTCACTCCTCCTATAAGGATGATAACGATGATGGTCATGATACCTATCAGAACCAGAACTAGAATAGTACTTATGTCTATCACCTCTCCTATCTGGAGTGTCCAATAACTTTCCAACTCCAATCATGTCATCTCTATCTGACCTGTACCCACAAGGAAACCTACTTCCATATGCCCCATTAGTTATTTCCTCTTGTTCATGACTGATTCGAAGTGGACCCTGTCACTACAATTCTGATCAACTCTGAAGGATCACTACATTAACCTCTGCTTGTTTCTCCTGTGCTAATATGATTCTATCATTATCTTCTTTGAAACTCCTTATTCTTGCCTTCAAGCTTCTTAATTTATCTGCTAGTCAAAAGAATTCCCAACACCATGCTGCCCATCTGACCCATAAGGAGAATCTCTTGAAATGTAGTCTACCATCTTACTAGTCATCTATATCTCTTTCCTACAAGGCACCCTATGTCATCTAAACCAAATCATAAACAAATCAACATACCTTAATATCATTCAGGGAAGATATCTCCTGCATGATAAACCAATCAGTGTAATACATGTATAAACGTAATCATAACAACATATAGACATCATTCTAACCATAGTCTAGTGATCAGTGCATGACCATATCAATCACATATCATGACCTCATGCATGAAAAAACAACCATACCAATGTAAACTTGAAAACATGTAAGCACTTGACATGCATAAACAACACATAACCAATAATACACTCATGACGAAACATCCCACAACAATACCATAAACCTTCACATGGCGACATCACTACAACGATGACCAACACCATTGATCTACATCTCTTCAGCTACTGGAATTATCCAAGATCTTTTACTTTTGTGATGTTGTTAGAATTCCATCTAAAAGAGCATAAAGAACCACATGTGCATGCTTAAATAAGAGGAAACATGACAATGATAAGAAAATTAAGAACATGAAACATTTGATAACGGAGTTCACCCAGTGTGGGTTATGTCTCTGGGCTCAGTGTCAAGGTAGTACAGGCAACTTCATATAATGTTGTAAATGATGTTGATGTACATGGACTATTCTTTTTCATAACAAGGAAATACACCCTCAAACAAAGTGGCATGTCTCTCCACAAGATGTTCTCCCTATAGGAACTCTCACTCACAAAGCGTTACCCTTCAACATAACAAGCTAATAAAATATAAAAATAATGTAGCAACAAGCATCAAAATCTCATAGTAATGTGATAACAATCATCCCTCAACATAGTGTCAAACAAGGATCTTGAGAATCATACATCATCTCAGCAATACCAAAAGGAAACATAACTTGACTGCATATTGTACTGCCACTTCTGAAGATGGCCAAAAAATGAAAGACTCGGTTGCTGAAATTGACTGCACCACTAGATTTCTAGCTTCGAGTAGTGTAAAATCGACTGCCAATTTGTCCCATTCTAACACCATCAAATTATGGGCCTTAAGGAATCTTAAATATTCCCCAAATATTCTTCTCCACTAGCTAACTAGAGATTTTCTACTTAGATTGCGAATCTGAACACACCATCATAGTCCTTACAAAAATTTGAGAAATTTGAGTATAAAGTTGGTTGCATTTTGACACAGGAAAAATTTAGCCTCCAAGGGAATCTAAAGATTCCACAAGATTCTCCACAGATTCTATGTTGTGAGGAACCTACAATTCTGCAGCTAAAATGGTGAAACTGACTTCACGATCTTGCTCCATATGAAAATGATCTAGGTGGATCTTTAGACACCATGGCATTAACGCTCAAAAATCAAAGTCTTTCGAATGACTTCGAACTAGGACTAGATCGAAGAGCTCATCTTCCTGATTGTGGAGGTGTGAATGGTTTGTCAATCCAAGTCTGGATAATGAAGTTATCACTCCTTAAGAAAATGAGGAATTTCCTTTGAAAAGGGGTCTTAAGCCTTTAATGCCAAATCGCAATTAGAGGTTGCATATGGGCAGATTTAAGCTTTGGGCCATGGAACCCTCGATTGCCAATCTTTGATCAGATTGGATTGGTGGATCGGAGGCAATCACGATTGGAGGACTTACATGTATATTGACGAGCATACATGCGATCAAGGATAATATCGACGATTGGCATCAGAATATACCATGAATTGGGTGAAGGACCCCGGGCTGATGCAATAGCTATATGCGATTTAATCTCAGTCGTCAGATCCAGAAACCGATCAACGGCCAGGATTTAATCGAGAGATCAGCAGGCGATGCGATAAGCGGCATGCGATTTAATTTGGACTGTCCGATCCAAAAGCGATCAACAATCCAGATCTAATTGGAAACATCAGTGATCGGCAATTAGTGCCTTGCGATCCCAACTTGCAACATATCCAGGACCCAATAACTTTATAAGTTTGATTTTATAAATTTTTGAAATCCAAACTGTCAGATTTTTCAATGATTTTCAGTGTTTTTCGGATTTTTCCTAATCATTTAAAATCATAAAAGGGCCTAATTGCAGAGGTTTGTTGCATGCTGATGCTTCTATGAAAACAGCTTCCATTCTAAACCAACAAACCTCTAATTTAGATGCCGCCTTGTCCCAAAACGTGTTATAAAACACGATGGGTAACAGAAAGCAGACGACGATGTGCTAGAGGAGGATAGCCTATGCTAGAATGCCCAAAAGCCTGTTAATGGTGCCCAGAGCATGGATGCAGAGAGCCAAGGAAGGTGAAAGACTATGTAAACAATGGGTGAGAGCAGTATGACAGCAAGCCCGAGAGGCTACGTGGAAAGGTTGCGAGTAAGAAGCCCGAGAGTCTACTTACCAGAGAGCTTGAAGCTAGCACAACGCTTGAATCCTAGAAAGCGATAGAGTCGATTAATCGATAGCGCAGACAACTATAGAGGCCCAACACTTGACATTCAGGTAGATTCAGAGCGGTAATGACATAGCCCAGTATGATAGGAAGCCATATAGCCGAGAGCTATAGCAACTAAGAGCCAGAGTAGTTCCTCTCTTCATGATCGATTACTCTTCTTGTGATCGATTCATCTCTCTGATTGATTCTTCTTGATCTTGGATCAATGCCTCTTTGATTGATTCTTGTGATCAATTCATCTATTGATTAATGCTTCCTTGATGTATTCCTCTCTGATCACTATATTCTGCTTGCATAGTGATGTCGTGAGATCAGTGTTTCTACAAGATTTAGCACTTTGATAGTTGCTTCAGAGCAGCGCTTCTTCATATGGCCATTCGTAGTGAGACCATGACAGATTGGGAGCAGACTGTGCCTACGCATTGATGATATGAACAGATGTTCATTGTGGATCGTTTTATCCACTTCTTCGTTCATATCATCATATGGCCCGTGGTTAGTGTGAGGTATATTATTATTTCATATATTTCTTCTTTTACATTATGCTACAGATCCTAGATTGATATTGATGCAGGACCTTCTTTATTTTCATGTTTTCATGATTCCTTGCTTCATGTTATGAGGAATCTTCATATGATGTACTTTATGCTTTGGGATCCCTTATTTTATTTTTTTCGGATACTCTTGTTGTCATTGTGCATGTGTTTTGCTTTGACATCCCTTTTTATGCCTTGTTGGCGGGATGCGCACCATGCGTGTTTTTGTATCATACTGATAGGAGTCTTTGGATTGAGAGTTCTAGTTTTGGAATATCTCTTAGAGCCACTCCTGCATGAGGGCCTTCGTCCTTGTATGATCGGGACAAAAAACCATTGTGTACATCACTTTCATTGACAACACATAATGCAGGAGCCTACACCACCTTGACTGGGGCCCGAAGACGTAGTCCCTCCTGGACGAACTTTGTTAACAATGGCTTATGTTTCCATGTGCTGATGATTATATTGTTCCTCTTCTTTTCTGCATGCACTTGGATTCATTAACGTTATTTTAAAAAGAAATTTTAACACATCACGAAATTAAAAGGTCTTGGTAAGGTCCTTCTTCACACCCGGACCTGTATCAAGTGGTATCAGAGCAGGTCTTTGTGTTGATGTGAATTGCAGCATGAACAATGATAGAGGATGAAAGAGAAATGTACAAGACCATGCTTAACATTTCCAATAAGGTGGAAATTATGTATAAAACTCTACAGAAAGAGACAGAGGAAAAGGAGCGATTACAGCTTCAGTTGAAAGCCATAGAAGAGGCCGTGAAAGAATTGAAGCAAGACAGACATAATCTTCCAACAGAGAATGATGAATTGAAGATGCATCTACATGAAGAGAAAGAGGAGAATCAGGGTTTTCTACTACAACTGCAAGCAAAGGACGAGGCCTTGGAAAAGCTGCAGTGAGACCCATGTAAGGTAAAAAGTAGTTCTCCATCTTCATGTATGTTTCCTGATGATGAATTCGTTGTGTTTGAAAATCATACCACAGGAATTTGCTCCAAACTGTTGAAGAGAATGGGATATGAAGGAAAAGGCTTGAGCATTAATGGCCAAGGCATTGTCAATCCCATCAAAGTGGATGAATTACCCTGTCAGGCAGGACTTGGGTATGTCAAGAAAGAAGTTTGGGAATGCACTAAGACAACAAGTGAACCACCAATGATGGATGAGGAGCAGCCCTCATCAGTTCTTTCGAAATCGAAAGAGAATGCAAAATATGTTGATTTATTTTCTATTTCATCATCTGATAGTATGATGTCTATTGGAGATTTGGAGATCCCAATTATAGGGACAAACATGAGGCTCCTTACAAAGACAAGGCACGAGGAGAAAAAGGTTGGTGCTAACAACCAAGGCATAACTCAACCTTTGGAGGTTGTGCACGAACCTCAATTTGTAGGCTTGAGGTACACTAAAGGAGAGTGCTCAAAGGTGTCAAGTTTTTCTGAGACTTCGTCGAGGAAAGAGAATGATGGGAAAACATCCCCGTCATTCCATGGCAGTTTCCATCAAAGGGAGAGAGTAGAGGCAAGCTCTCATCACCATATTGACATCAAAGATAGCAGAGGAAGGTATAACCACTTTCGATCTTTGAATTTTCATTATGATCATATTGTTAATAATGAATGAAGACAAAGGCATCGAAAAACATGCACTTTTTGTGGTTTACCTAACCATACCTTTTCCAAGTGTTGGAAAAGAATGGTAGCACTCATGAGGCATGAAAAACCCTCTCGACAGCATGAAAAGAAATAGGTTAAGCAAGTATGGAGGAAGAAAACATACTGCAGTCATTGCGATAGACATGGCCATCAGAGAGCCACTTGCTAGAAGCTCCATCCAGAGCAGCGCCTTAAAGACAAAGTGTCGGTGTGTGAAGCAGGAAGAACAGTTGTTTGACAAGAAAAACCACCTCAAGGAGGTGACCCATTCACATTGATAAGTGAAAAATGGTTTTTTTGACTTGCTGTCATTTCATGGTCATTCTTTGTAAATCATTTGTTGCATTTTTAAAGTGTAAAAGTGATGATGAGTTTCCATCACTTGGTCAGCAACAATGATGTCTAGTCATGTTTTGAGTTGCATGTTAAAACTCTGAAAGTGATGTTATGTTTCCATCACTTGTCCACACAATAGTGTTTGGCCTTATGAATGTAAATCATGTGTTGCAGTGATGATGTGTTTTTCATCACTTTTTGAAGCAACCATGATGAGTTGGCCTTGTTGTCATATCTGGAGTATTACGTCCGTCTTATTGTAAACCTGTCCACTGAGTATGTGTTATAAACTCGTGGAAAGTAGGGGACGTTTGGGTCTTTAGTTTGGTCATGTTATTCAAAGCATGTGATTTGCAAATAATGTACTATAGGTTGTAGAAGTAGCAAGTGTCGGCTCGTCAGTTAAGGCTCCAAAGAACAAAGGTGAAGGAGATGGAAGCTGACCTTTTCAAGACATTTGTGATGCAGGCAGGGTACAAAGAAGGATGCGGATTATTTTTTATGCTTTTGGAGGACCAAAAGCTCCTCAATGGGAAGGATTTATCCAGGTGGATCTTCAGACACCATGGCATTAATGCTAAAAATTCAAAGTCTTTGGAATGACTTCGAACCAGGACCAAATCGAAGATCTCATCTTCTTGATCGTGGAGGTGCGAAGGGTTCATCAATTCGAGTCTAGATAATGAAGTTATCTGTTGAAGAAGGATCCTTTAGTCCTTAAGAAAATGATGAGTTTCCTTTGAAAATGGGTCTTAAGCCTTTAAGGCCAAATCACAATCAGAGGTTTCATATGGGACGATTTAAGCTTTGGACCATCGAACCCCTGATCACGGATCTCTAATCAGATCGGGTCGACGGATCGGAGGCAATTGCAATTGGAGGACTTACTTGTATATCGACGAGCAGACATGCGATCAGCGATAATATCGGCAATCGGCGTTGGCAATCAGCATTGGCGATCAGCGTCGGCATATACCATGAATCGGCGATGTGATAGCGATATGCGATTTAATCTTAGACGTCGGATATGGAAACCGATCAACGGCCTAGATTTATTCGGGAGATCAACGGGCGATGCGATGAGCAGGATGTGATTTAATCTGGACCATCCAATCTGGAACCGATCAACGATCCAGATCTAATCGATGACATTGGTGATCGGCGATCGGCGCCTTGCGATTTTGACTTCTGATATATCCCGAACCCGATAAATTTATAAGTCCGATTTTATAAATTTTGAAATCCGAACTGTCGGATTTTTTAATGATTTTCAATGTTTTTCAGATTTTTGCCTAATCATTTAAAATGATAAAAAGGCCTAATTTTAGAGGTTTATTGCACGTCGATGCTTCTATGCAAACGACTTCCATTCTAAGCCAACAAACCTCCGATTTAGATGCGGCCTTGTCCCTAAGCGTGTTATAAAACATTATGGGTAACAGAGAGCAGGCGGCAGCATGCGAAAGGAAGATAGCTTGTGCTAGAATGCCCAAAAACCTGTTAATGGTGCCCAGAGCCAGGGAATATTTTAAGAACCACCCTAAATTTATATGTATAATAAATGGGCTAATCCCCATGATACATAGGAAAAATGGGAGGCGATTTTATCAATAATATAATATGTATATATAATTTTTTGTGAATCTCTCGCCAGATTATATTATCTGGTAGAGTGATGGAGAATCTTTCACTGAATTATAAAATCTTGTAAGACCTTGGCAAATCTTTCACTGAATAATAAAACATTGTGAAGTCTTGGCGAATGTTTTATTAAAGTATGAAACCATATATGATAATAAGAAAACTTATTCGTTAAACTGTAATATACTAACATACAAGTTTGGAAAAAATAAACATAAATTTCTCTTCCTACAAACAATGTTCCAAGTTTCAGTTGCCGTGTTTGTCAAGGTTCTTACAATACGCTCTTTCATATCTTTCTATTAGTTTTGATAATATTCCACATCAAAGTTCTTGTAGGTGTTGATATTGACCATGAGTTCTGTCAAGGTAGGAGAGATTAATCTTTTCTCTACAATTTTTGTCAAGCTACCACTTTTTTCAAGTTATCAAATTTCTTTCTTATTCCATAGACTCCATCTGCGAAATTAAAAAAAAAAACACATCAAGTTTGTTTACCCCAACACGCCAACAAGTAGAAAGCCCCAACTATATTATATAAGAAAGTATTAGGTATCCCAAAGGCTTGAAGGGGATTTAATTGAAAAAAGTGACCATTGTGAGAAGCCTTCCAATCAATATATGAATATATAAATGTAGATTTATTATTATTTTAATTGGAAACCTTCAATTAAATAATAAAATTTAATTACGTCTCTCCCAATCTAAATTTCTTATTAGCATAATTCACTACCCTCATACATCTCGCATTTTTTAATAGCGTTGTAACATGTAGATTAATTTCCTTTTTGGTGAAAAATCTCCACCTTTTAGGAAAATATGGTGCAATGGTAGCAACCCCTACAGATCATTAGGACAAACTAAGAATAGCACAGAAGATGAAAGGTTGTACAAACCAACTTATTTTTCAAACAACTAATCCAACATCAGTACCTAAACTTTTTCATGAAGATATCATATTGAGAATTTTTGAAAAATGGTGGGAAATCTTCTGCGACGGTGATGTGGAAAGAGTGATAAGGTTTCACTATTTTGAATTTTTTTTGTTAAATCAGAAAAACCAATATTGATAGAGATATTGGTATTTTTTACTAAATTTTGTGAAGTGACTAAATGTAGCTTTAACCATTCACCTTAAGATGTTTTTACAATATAATTTCCTAAGTCTATATAATATCTTCATTATCATAAAAACCAATCTATATCCATCTTAACTCCACATCTACCACTCTTAGAGGGATAAAATCTATTTATCCCTCTGAGCACTTGGTATACCCAGAATTAAGATGGATCTACGATGATGGAATTTCCCCTTTTATAGTCTATTCTCACATGAATACCATGGTATTACCATGGGTCAATACCATGGGTTATCATAAACCTGGAGCTTAAAAATTACTATTAGTAATTTATAAAAATAAATAAAATTAATAATTGAGTTTTATTTTATTTTTTATTTTAAGCAAGTTAAAATGTTTAACATACATTAAATTACAACATCCATTTTTACTCTTGATCCACCAAGTCCCAGGAGGGATCAAATATTTTTTCACTCTATGCTAGTTTGAATATCACGACATTTGATCCCTCTTGGGGCTTAGTAGATCTAGAGTAAAGATGGATCTATGCCGGTTTAATTTCCCTCTTTAAATAGGCTACATTCCACGTGAATACCATGTGTCATTTTTATTTTTATTAATACTAATTTCAGGGTTAATAATGTTTTTTTTCATGGTATTAATAATAATCTAGCCTATGGTATTTGGCCCATAGTATTTTGCCCATAGGTTTCACCTAAATATAACGCATTTTTTGAGTGTTCGTAAATATAAGGTGACTTATGGAGTAAATATAAAAAAAAAATGTTTTATTTATTTACCATACCTCTCATTTAATAATGTTTTATACCATACTTCTTTTACAAATATGGTATTTGGCCCATAGGATTCACTTAAATAAAACCTCTTTTTTGAGCCTTCATAAATAGAAAGAGGGTTATGGACTAAATATAAAAGGAGGTTTTAATTATTTACCATACCTCTAGTTTATTTATATTTTTTTTTAATTACCATACCTTTTGAGTAAGTATAAAAATAGGTTTTATTTATTTACCATACCTCCACTTTATTTATATTTTTATTTGTTTACAACCTTGCATGTATATAAGGTGACTTATGGAGTAAATATAAAAAATGTTTTATTTATTTACCATACCTCTCATTTCTTTATATTTTTATTAATTTACCATACCTCTTTTATAAATATGGTATTTGGCCCATAGGATTCACTTAAATAAAACCTATTCTTGAAAATTAGGGCGAAAGGAAAGTTGTAACTCCTAATTTCAAGGGTTAAATTTACCTTTTTTACCCTCTCCCTTAAAATAAGGTGGCATAACCTCCATACCTATTTGTTTTATAAAATAAATTTGAGGCAATTTGTAAAAATGTACTATGATACAAAATATTCGCCCACTAAAAATTTAAAACCCCTTAATTTCGCTTAAGGGTGAAAATTCGCCTCTAAAATTTTCCATGCCCCATGGATGCAAAGAGCCGAGGAAGGTGAAAGACTATGTAAACAGTGGGCAAGAGCAGTATGACGGCAAGCCCAAGAGGCTACATGGAAAGGTTGTGAGTAAGAAGCCCGAGAGTCTGCGTGCCAAAGAGAGCTTGAAGCTAGCGTAGTGCTTGAATCCCAGAAAGCCACAGAGCCGATTAATCGATAGCGCAAACAACCATAGAGGCCCAGCACTTGAAATTCAGGCAGATCCAAAGTGGCAATGACATAGCCAGTATGCTATGAAGCTAGATAGCCAAGAGCTACAACAACCAAGAGCCAGAGCAGTTCCTCTCTTCATGATCAATTACTCTTCTTGTGATCGATTCTTCTCTTTGATCAATTCTTCTTGATCTTGGATCAATGCCTCTTTGATTGATTCTTGTGATCGATTCATCTGTTGATTAATGCTTCCTTGATGGATTTATCTCTAATCGTTTATTCCATTTGCATAGTGATGCCGTGAGATCAGTGTTTCCGCAAGCTTCAGCACTTTGACAGTTGCTTCAGAGCAGCGCTTCTTCATATGGCCATTCATAGTGAGACCATGGCAGATTGGGAGCGGACTGTGCCTGCGCATTAATGATATGAATAGATGTTCATTGTGGATCGTTTTATCCACTTCTTCATTCATATCGTCAAATGGCCCATGGTTTTTGTGAGGTATATGATTATTTCATATATTTCTTCTTTTACATTATGTTGCAGATCCTAGATTGATATTGATGCAAGATCTTCTTTATTTTCATGTTGTTATGATTCCTTGCTTCATGTCATGAGGAATCTTCATATGATGTACTTTATTCTTTGAGATCCCTTATTGTATGTTGCTGGGATACTATTGTTGTTGTTGTGCACGTGTTTTTCTTTGACATCCCATTTTATGCCTTGTTGGCGGGATGCGCACTATGTGTGTTTTTGTATCATACTGATAGGAGTATTTGGATTGAGAGTTCTAGTTTTGGAATATCTCTTAGAGCCCCTCCTGCGTGAGGGCCTTCTTCCAGGTATGATCGGGACGTAAAACTCTTGTGTACATCACTTTCATTGACAACACATAATGCAGCAACCTATACCACCTTGACTGCGGCCCGGAGACGTAGTCCCTCCTGGACGAACTCCGTTAACAACAGCTTATGTTTCCATGTGTTGATGATTATATTGTTCCTCTTCTTTTCTACATGCACTTTGATTCCTTAACATTCTTTTAAAAATAAATTTTAACACATCACGAAAGTAAAAGATCTTGGGAAGGTCATTCTTCGCAGTCGGACCTGGATCAGAAAATCTAATAAAAATGACTATAAACTTGATAACATTTTGACAATGTGAAGTTTTACCTCCCAGGGAATCTTTTAGATTTTTCTTTGCATCAAGGAATATTCTCTGTAAATATTTTATCTCGAAATATTTGAGAACATAGTTTCGCCTTGGTATTCATGTCAATTTTTTCTATGCAATCTGCGGTTCCGCTCGAAGCTCCTCCAACTCGTTCGGTCCCCGTCGACTGTGCGAATGATTTTAAATATAATACTGCATGTGGATATTACAAAGAAATTGGTTGGCCTAATGGTTTAGTGGCATATTTGGGCACACGAGGCCAAGGGTCAAAACCTCCCCATGAACAACTTGACATAACATTTTTTTTATTTTTTTATGGCCCGCAGTTATGAAACTACAAGCAGTGGTTAGAACATATGTGTTTTACAACAACATTTAAAATAATGTTGGAGGTGGTTTAAAACCCAGTGGCGGTTACATAATCGGTTGGGCGGTACTCATGGTTTTGAATTTTTTGGACCATTTTACGAGTTCCCGAGAGGCATGCCAGCTAGGCTAGTCGGGCGAGTTCAAGCCCCGTTGCCCTCAGAATATACGACATGTGGCAAGGTGGGGTCGGGTCTGTTGGAGGGTGGCCTGCCAAACATATGATATAGTTATTGCGTGTAATGTAATGCAGGGGTGGCGGGGGTGGCATCTCGCCCCTATTATTATACATATTTTATGTTTTATAGCAAAAACTGGCCTTTTTTCAACTTTGTCAAAAATAAGGGTTATTGGACTTTCTAACCATTCAAAAAATTCATACGTTCTCAGGAGTCATATTTCATGCATCGGGTCTCGAACAATTTGTAGCCTCCTTAAGCCTGCCACTTGTCCACTTTGACCAAAAATCTTACCAGTTCTATCTTCTTCATATGAACTAAGATTTGGGTGTCATTCGCAATGTTGGAATCAGGGTGATGAGCACTATGATCTTGTCTTGGTTCAAGAGAAATCTAACCAATTTGAGTTTTGAGCTATTATAAGCCCTCTTTGACCTCTGAGCATCTTTGGAGCCACCTGAATCATTCCTCCCCATTGAGGAGCTTTTGGTCCTCCAAAAGCATGAACATAATCTACAACTGATATACACATTGTCTACACCACAAATGTCGTGATAGGTCACCCTTCTTTCTCCTCCAACTTTGTTCTTCAGAGCCATAAGCGATGATCTGACACCAGCATCCTATGCAAACATGTAGTACAATATTTTACAAATTACATGCTCAATTACATGACCAAATATGACCCCAGCATCCCATCCTTGCCACGAGTTTATAACACATACTATGTGGTCAAGTTTACAAAATACGACCATGAAAAACTATCATGTCTACTTAATAAAGAAGACCACCATGGATGTGGTGGATTCATTTGTTTTATATTTTCACCAACTGATTTCTGCATGGTTGCTTTTTCCTTAAGACATTGCTCTAGATGGAGCCTCCAACATGTAGCTCTTTGATGACCACCTCTATTGCAATGACTGCAAAAGGTCTTCTTCCTCCAGACCTGCTTAACCTTCCTCTTTCCCTGCTGTGGAGAAGGCCTTTCACACCTCATCCTCTTTCATGTTGCGATTCTCTTCTGATGCTCAACAAACACATGGTTATGTAAACCACAAAAAACTACATGTTTTTCGATGCCATGATTTTTGTTCATCATTAACAACATGATTGTAGTCAAAATGAACTCTAGAATACTGAGGCTGTTTATACCTTTCCTGGTTGTCTCTAGTGAAATTATGACAATGAGATCTTGTCTCAACTCTTAACAACGTAAACTTTGAAATGGGAATTGATACAATTACTCGTTTCATTGAGGTAGCAAAAAAATTAACCGATTTTGAAAAGTGGTGATGTAGAATATATATATATATATATATATTAGCATAGTTTTTGACAATTTAAATTTTTTTATGTACATTAGTTTTTAGGATGTTAGTTATCTACATGTTGATTTTAAAAAGTGTTGATTCTGCATCAGGCCCTTTTTTTAAAAGACTTATTTTTTTACTTTAAATTTTCTAATGTATTGAATGTGAAAATTATTTTCTAAATTTAACAATTTTTGAAGTGGTCTTCTTTTTCATATTTTCTTGTTTTTATTTATTTATTTTTATTTTATTTTTTGAAGTGATGTCTTTATTTTTTTGCATAGTTAAAGAAGAAGAGTGATATTTTAATGTTTCAATATTCTACATATTTATATATCGTTAATTAATTTTTCAATGCACATCAAATAATTGTCTCTAAAAAAAACAATAATTTTTAACAATTGACATAAAAATAAACATTTTGAACATAGATATAACTAAAAAATTACACATTTTGATAATTTTTTGCTGGAAATGACATGTCAAAATCACAAATTTATAGGAAAAATTTAACAAAAAATGGTTAAATAATATTTCTTTCTATAAATTTCATGTCAAATAATAATAATAATAATCACAGTTTTTTTCAAAAAATAATGATTCACATAAAAATTAAAGCAAAAATCACATAATACAAATATTGAACATATAACAACATTAACTGAATACTTCTTCTTCTCATAAAATGTTAAAGTCAAAACATTACAAGTATAATTAATTAATAGTTACAAAAAAATGAGCTTGATTTCCAAAAATAACTTAAATTTAATAAACAATATCACATAATCCAAACTCTTCATCCTTTAGAGTTTCATCATTGTCTTCTTCCACAAGATCTTTTGCTTCATTTTGTTCATTTTCCTCTTCTAATGGATCTTTGATGTCTGTGAATCTCTCAATGTATGTCTTTCCAACCATTCCATCTAATGGTGGTTGAGGTTCCTTTGCCTCTTTTGCCACACGTGATTCATTAAAATCCCCTTTCCTCAACCTAATTTCTTGAATTGCATCTTGAAGAAATTAAAGAGCATCGGTTCTTTGTTGAATAAATTTGCACTGTACTGGGTCTTTTTCAATGACAATGCAATTTCTTCCTTTTTGTAGGCAACATGCTAGTTTTGTACCTAATTATCAAGCACAAAATAAATAATGAAGTAAATTAGTATGATGACATATAAATTAAGAAATAAGATATTGAAATTCAATTCTATATAATAAAACTTTCCTGAGCCCGAAAATAAATCCAGAACCTAATCCCTTCATTTGAACATAAGTCTATAAGATAGTTAATCAATGACAATGGCTTTTGATAAATATTAACTATCTCTCCTTTTTCTTCTTTATCTTCATATGTTAGTTTTTTCACAACAACATCATAAACTAGTACTTGGCTATGACTCTTTCCATCTACCCGATTAAGAAGCATAGACTTATAGCTATCATCTTTTCTCAAAATATCAATATGGATTAACTCATAATCATTTATAATTGGTTAATCTTCACTGTTAATAAGATTTGACTTTTTCTTGTAACATGAAATAGTAAAAGTTCAATTAACTTGTACATAAATGGATTTTTTAACATTAATCAAACATACAATTTCAACGTCTTACCATGTAAGCTGCATCATTGAGTTTATTTTCCCCTTGAATCTGGTCAACAATATTGCCAATTGTGTGTCTGAATGAAATGTCACAAATCTCCATAATGGTGATGTTGTGACTTCTAAAATCCTAGAATCACTTTACTAAGAGCTTGATAAGTATAAGGGTAACTTTCATAGTCAATGTTTGGGATATTGAAACCATGGGGAATATCTACAATAACTAGGGAATAATCCCTTTTAGGTATGAGTTTAGCAATGTCTTCACAGTCACCTTGTATTACTTGATATTGAATAGTGTCAAGCCCATTCCAAATGAAATGAGTAAGAGTTGGATCAAATTCAACATTCCTAAGACATTTCTTTATCAGTCTTTCGATCTTAATTTTTTCAATAAAGCTTCTGAAATTATCTGGTGCTCCATTTGCATCCTTCCTCATCTTTAATAAAATAAAAAAATATATGCATCAGTTATAAAATAAAAATAGTATATAAATTAATAAAAATGAATGTATAAATTGACATACATTTTTAAATGCAAGATAAAAATCATTTAGTGTTGATGTAGAACTTGCATCTGTGTAGTTGCGTACAACATCATCTCAACTATCTTCATTCAACAATTTAAGCATTTGTTATTGTTTTTCATGTAAAATTTGTTACTGAATAGATAAAGTAAAAAAATATATATATATAATGATATGTATAACAAATACTACCAAGAACAATATGTTATATTTAAAATAAAATTATAATCTAGAAATAAATAAAAACAATTCAACAAACTTACTTTTGAAATTCCTCACACATTTCGTCCAATGATAATTCCCTTGACTTCACACGAGATAATATTGCTTTGATAATTTTTTCATCCTTTACTCCTTGCAATGCTCGCCAAGGTGTGATAGTCATATCTTATGGAAGCTGCTTCATTTTAGGACCTGATTTACTGCTGCTACATCTCAATGGTTTAGACTTTTTGACCTTCTAGCTTTTAATGCCAATGTTCTCTCACATGCTAAAAATATCATTAATCAATTCCCATATCTCTCAATTTATAAATTCCAACTGGAAAATGTTATCAATACTTCTGAATATATCAAAATATACTTTTCTACCTTTTCAATTGATTTTTTCCTCAATTTGATAGCCCATTTCCATACTACATTCCTTTTAAAATTCTAGACTAACATTTATCTTATCCCCACCACATTTTTCTTCAAATTAATTATGAATAAATCTAACCCTTTGGATGAATGTCATATACATCCTATATTCATTATCTATATTATGATCCCATGCCAATAACATTTCTTCTGTATCTGATAAATCAACATAAATGACGCATTTCATTGTTTCAAAACGTGGGTTATTGAGATATTCCTCCATCAATTTCCTTTGAGCTTCTACAGAATGGTCCCCCCTAAGAACACACTAATTGTATTAAAAATAGTTATAACTTATCAAATTCTTCTTTGTTGGGAACTTTATCTAGATCAACAAGAATCACATAATCAACCACATGAGCATATGGATTGTACCACATCAATGTCTTCTAGTTGTGAACATGCAGGTGGTGTGGTTTTTTGATTCGATATTTAAATTGTCCTTCACCTGGCTTATAGATTTGTCTCACATTAAGATGAAATGTACGACCACACTCAATTAAGTTTGTCTTTGTCAAGTTATGTCCAATGGCATTTTGTTTTGATTTAATAATGCCATCCTCTAAATCAGCTCCTGGTGTTATGATTTCCCTGCTTTCTTTTGAATTTTCACTAGGATCTTCACTCTTGGCCTTGAATATTTGATAATGATCAACATTCATTTTCTTCCTCCTATTTTCTTCTAGATAAGTAACATTCTCATCATCAACTAGAACAAAGACATTCTTGGGCATTTTTACTTTTGGTCTTTTATGGCTCTTCTCCTTTCTAACATTAGTTCTAATTGCATCCTCAATAATGACAACATATCCTTCAAAGTCAGTTTCAGCTTCCTCATCTTCAAAAGTAACATGTCTACCTTTGTTATATTTATCCACTATAAAAAATTCTTTGTTGATCCCTTCGATGTAGTTTTGTAGCATCATGAATTACTATTTTTTTCTTGTTTGCCATATCTTCTTCTAACATTGAGTAGAAACTGCTGACAATATTCATAATATCTTGCTCTATGAAATAAATTTCTCCCAACATAATTGAGATATTTTCAATAAAATTTTGTCAAAGAAAATATCATATGTCCATAGAAACTAAGTTATAAAATATAATGATACAGTAACAATAACACAAAACACATAAATATAAATAAAAATACTTATGATATCTTGTGTAATCTCATTTATGATTTGTTTACACATCTTTGTAGATTCCTCTATTATTTCATACATTGACAATGAATTGATATTTAATCTTGTCATGTGACTTGGGTAGTTTTCTAAGTACATAAAATACTTCAGTCTCTGGTATCAAATAGATGTCTAGTACTTTTCCCAACACCTCATAAAGTCCACTATCATTACGGATATCAACATATAGATATATCTACAGATGTTGTTCGCATTCTCTATCTTTCATGTACCATACATTTTCTATATGCTTCACTTCTTGTGATTTCTTCTAGTAAAAAATCATCTTCTTATCGTTTGAGACACTTGATAGATTTGTAGTTATTAGCTCAGTTTTGGTTCATTCAACAGTGTTTTTTAAGGATCCATCTTTAATTTTAGTAGTCTTTGATCCAGAAATATTCACAGAAATCTTCCTTGATGCCATTTTCCTACAAAAATTATACAAATATATATAAATCACTAAATTAAATAAAAACAATAGCTTAAGTAAACAAACAAAAAGAAAAAAAAAATCAAAGGATGATAAATAATCATAAATCATAAATAATTTTTAAAACATAACATTTAAAAAAAATAAAAAATTTTAAAAATTTCCTGCCACTCCCACGAGCCCGTTGGGATGTAGAGGTGGGGCAGGAGGGGTTGTGTGTAGCCCCTTCCCGCCCCACCCCCACAGGTCCAACAGGCCTCCACCCCCATGGGCCCATCAGGTCATGGGGGTGGGGCGGCACGCAGCCCCCTCCTGCCCCACCATTTTGTACGAATTTACTGGGTAAGTTCCTCAGATAGAAAACCAAAGGACACCGCTCACAAACAGATCACAAATCAATACACTAGTATTCTTGACGTGGTTAAAACCCTCAAAGAGGGAAACAATCCACGTCCTAAGCCAATGTGGCTACTTCAAGCAATTTATTAATAAAAGAATGAAAATTTACATAAGCTTCTCTCATGAATGGTCACCCTACAAATGACACTCCATGCTCTTTAAATAGAGATCATGGACCAATCGGGTGTTAAGCCATGGATCAAGTGTCGATAATACTGAGGACAGAATGAAACGTCAGATCACTTGAGGCCTAGAACATATCGTGACTGTCAGATTGTAAGTTAAAAAAGTACATAGTAAAGAAGCACACTTTACCTAACTCTACACTAGACCAAGTTATACTTAACCATTTCCTATGTGTCGAAATATCCTAACATCACCCCTTAAGAACAACTTGGGATAGGATTGAAGGATGTACAAATATGACACAATAGGAGAAGGAAGGGGGCATTAGAGCATATCCCCCCTTAGTGACAACTTCTTGAACTCCAACCATAAATCGAAGTTTAGTAAACTTCGCCTCTGTGAGAGCATTTTTAAAGATGTCTGCAGCTTGATCATTGGTTGAACAGTATTTCACTTCAAGAAAATGTTCATGAATGAGATTTTTGATGAAGTGCATGTGTAGTTCAATGTGTTTGCTATGATGATGTTGGATGGGATCTTTGCATAGTTGAATGGAACTTTGATTATCACACCAAAGTGTAGTCAGATGCTGCTGCTAAAAGCCAAAATCTGACAAGATCTAACAAAGCCACAGGGCTTCCTTACTAACTTCTATGGCACCACGATACTCTGATTCTACTAAAGAAATAGAAATGGCACTTTGTTTCTTGCAAGCCCATGTAATAGGTCCATAACCAAGTGTGAAGACATAACCTATAATAGAATTCTGATCATCAGGGTCACTAGCCCAATCAGAATTAGTGAAACCAACCAATAAAGGAGATGTTTCTGCACTGTAATGAATCCCAAACTAAATTGTACCTCGAACATAATGAAGCATTCTTTTAGCTGCTTTCCAATGACTTTCATGTGGGTTTTGCATAAACCGAGCAATAAAACCAACAACAAAGGAAAGGTCAAGACGAATATGGGTCAGATACAAAAGTTTTCCTACAAGTTGACAATATAAGGTAGCATCAACTTCAAGGGAAGTACAAGTGACTGAAATTTTGGCTCTAGACTGAAAGGGAGAAGGTGCTGGCTTACAGTCTTCCATGCGGAAATGGCATAGAATATCACAGGCATACTTGGATTGGGAAAGGGAAATACATTCCTTGGTTTGCAAGACTTGAAGACCAAGAAAATAATGCAAGTGTCCTAAGTCTGTCATTACAAACTTCTTTTTAAGGCTAGACTTCACATGGTTTATAAGGTTGGAATCACTACCAGTAAGGATAAGGTCATCAACATAAAGAACAAGAATGATAAGAGACTTACCCACTTTCTTGGTGTAGATAGTATGGTCAGAATGACACCTAGAAAAGCCAGTATCGAAAAGAAGGCTGTCCATTTTGGCATACCAAGCCCAAGGGGCTTGCTTGAGACCATAAATGGATTTCTTAAGCTAACATACAAGGCTGGAGTCTAGTTGTATAAATCTAGGAGGTTTTTCCATATAGATTTCTTCATGCAAGTCACCATGCAAGAAGGCAGATTTAACATCCATCTGACGAACTTCCCATTTGAAAGAGGTAGCAAGGGAAAGAACAAGGTGGATAGAGTTGATTTTGGAAACAGGGGAGAAGGTTTCAGTATAGTCAATGCCTTAAACTTGTGAAAAACCCTTAGCAACAAGACAAGCTTTATGTTTATCAACTTTTCCATCTAGTCCAAACTTGGTTCTGTAAACCCATTTGCATCTAACAAGTTTTCATCCCTTTGGAAGAGGAACAAGATCCCATGTATCATTTTCCAATAATGAACGATATTCTTCATTCATAGCCGCGTCCCAATCTGGATGGCCTAAAGCTTCTGCAAAGGTGTCAAGATCATGATTCGTTGAAGCTTGAGCCAGTAAAGAAGAGGCTCTATCAAACTGAGAACATGTACGTCGATGATCTATAGGATCACCTGCAAGAGCACCAGCTGCATCCCAAGTAGCATAGATCCTTTTACAAATTTAAAGGGTAAGTTCCTCATATAGAACACCAAAAGACACCGCTCACAAACAGATCACAAATCAATACACCAGTATTCTTGATGTAGTTAAAACCCTCAAAGAGGGAAACAGTCCATGGCCTAAGCCAACACGACCACTTCAGGCAATTTATTAATAAAAAAATGAAACTTTACATAAGCTTCTCTCATGAATGGTCGCCCTACAAATGAATCTCCATACTCTTTAAATAGAGATCATCGACCAATCAGGTGTTAAGCAATGGATCAAGTGTCAATAATACCGAGGAGAGAACGAACCATTAGATCACTTCATGTCTGTAACATATTGTGATCATGGGATTATAAGTTACAAAAGCACATAGTAAAGAAACACACTTTACCTACCTCTACACTAGACCAAGCTATACTTAACTATTTCATATGTGTCGGAATATCCTAACACACTGCGACCCAATGGGCTTGTGGGGCTGGAGGCCTGATTCTAAGAATCAACCCTCACCCTCGGTGGGCTAGGCTAAGGGGTGGGTGCCACCAGTAGGCATGACAAGCCCACCATGCCCACCTCGGATGTAGTGGCCTTCTACTTGCCATGGGGCTATCGGGTAAGCCTGTCTCATCTAAATTTTTAATTTCTAAAAGAAATCCAAATTTCATTAATAAAAAGTCAAATATTATTTTATTGGAATATGTTTTTGTGCTAGTGTAGTACACGAAGATAACAATGCAATTGATACATAACTACTAGTAAACCTATGGGAGTTTAAGACTTGCACACAACAAAAGGGAAACTAACCTTTCAAATGTGATAATCTTCCGTTGAATATGTTGTTGATAACAATGTAGCTGCTCCACAAAATCGCTCCAAGTCTTTTAACGAACCTCGAAATGCCTTGATGTGATGTGCAGAATAGTGATAATGAAATTTATGATATAGTGGAAATTACAAAATTGTTTTACGCAGAGTGAATGTGGTATTAATTTGTTTTTATAAAAACTTTAACATATAAATCTTGTTATGGCGATATAGTAATTTATGATAAAGATAACATTATGGAATTGTTTCACTCCATGGTGAATGTGGTATTAATTTTTTTTTATAAAAACTTAACCTATCAATCGTGTTATGGAAATATAGCAATTTATTTTAAATGCGTGATAGAAGATATAATAAAAAATAAAAGAAACATTCAATTGTCTAGTAAATGCTATATAGTTTAAGTAAAAAATTAAATTAGGTGAAAGATTTAGTTTACAATTTCAATTTAAATATTTAGTTTAAAAGATTAATTTCATAAGAAAATTTTAGTTAAAATTTTTCAATAAATTGTAGAAGAAAATTTTGGAGGAAAATACATGAAACAAAATTTTTGAAGGGGAACTTTTCGGCCAAAAATTTTAGAGGGAAGCTTTGGAGGGAAATTTTCATTATTTAAGCTATATATTATCATTAGGAGAGAGTGCATTTGTATAATTCAGCCTCTTCTATTTGAAAGGCATGGATTCTTCCGATAATGAAGTTTCACTTTGTGAAGCATCAACATCTTCGTCGTGTAAAAACTATATTCATATTGATGAATAAAACGAAAATTCTTTCACTATGAATAGACAGTCAAATCTTCCACTTAGTCCTAATCCTAAGGTCTATGAGAGTATCACTGATGAAGGGTAGGATGAATAATTTCAAATAAATAAAGAGTCACAGTTTCCACTTAGTCCTAATCCTATGGACTATGAAAGCAGCAGTGATGAAGAGCATGATGAAGATTTTCAAATATATAAAGAGTCGCGGTTTCCACTTGGTCCTAATCCTATGGACTATGAGAGCAACAGTGATGAAGAGCATGATGAATAATTCAAAATGAATAGAGAGTCACAGTTTCCACTTAACCTTAATCCTATGGACTATGAGAGAAGCAGTGATGAAGAGCATGATGAAGAATTTCAAACAAATAAAGAGTCACAGTTTCCACTTAGTCCTAATCCTATGGAATATGAGAGAAACAGTGATGAAGAGTATGATGAAGAATTTCAAATGAATAGAGAGTCACGGTTTCCACTTAGTGCTAATCCTATGGACTATGAGAGTAGCAGTGATGAAGTTCGGGATGAAGAATTTCAAATAAATCAAGAGTCACAGTTTCCACTTAGTCATAATCCTATGGACTATGAGAGTAGAAGTGATGAAGGCTAGGATGAAGAATTTCCAATAAATTGAGTCATATTTTCCACCTAGTCCTAATCCTAAGGACTATGAGAACAATAGTGATGAAGGGCAAGATAATGAATTTCCAGGAAATAGAGTCACATTGTCCACCTAGTCCTAATCCTAAGGACTATGAGAGCAGTAGTGACGAAGGGAAGGATGAAGCACTTAGTCCCAATCTTAAAAACTATGAGAGCATCAATGACGAACTACATGATGAAGAACTTAGTCCTAAGGAGTATGAGAGCAGCAGTGACAAAGGGGAGGATGAAGAATTTCTAGTAAGTAAAGAGTCACATTTTCCACATAGTCCTAATCCTATGGACGATGAGAGCAGCACTGACAACGTACATGATGAAGAATATCGAATAAACATCGAGTCAAATTTTCAATTTTGTCCTAATTCTAAGGACTATGAGGGTAGCATTGAAGAAGGGAAAGATGAAGAATATCCTCCAAGTCAGTATTTCAAAAGCACAGATGAGCATAGTGAGGATAATATTCCTCATAATGATAATGAAAATGCTTATACAGATGATGATCCAATGATGGAGTCTTTACCAGCAAATATTGTATCGAGGAGTAGGAGCAAACATTTTCGTATCAATCCAAGATGTTCTAGTTATACAAGGCGTAGAGAAAAATATCTCATGAGAAGAAGTTCTATCAGTGCTCTCATTTCAAGTGAATGTTGTCAAAAATATTGCTTGAAACATATGGATTTCAAGTTTGCATTGGAGAAAAGGAAGAGATATTTGTCAATGAATAAAAGCATGCAAAATTCATATTTAGTGGGCTGCATGCAATCTACATTGTCAGGTTATGATTATCATATTGGGTCTTTATTTATCTGTAGAAAGGCTTTCAAAATGTTTCATTCAATGGTTAATTTTCATTTGTCAAGAATCTAAGAAAATTTGGAAAAGGATCTGACATTTTACTTAGAAGTACATCATAAACGATAGTTTGGGCCATTATCAAATACTGCAATGTCATGGATGAAAGACTTCTTTTCAAAGCATGGAGAGTGTATGCCAAATAGAGAGACAATACATATTCTAGATCATTTCTCAAGACGATAAATATACAACTATACAAATAATATGTAAAAGGTGCTGAAGGAAATGGCCGATTTATTACATATCAATATTTTGTGAAGATATGGAAGAAAGAATTCAACAATGTCCATATTCCGAAGAAGAAAAGGATGGGGATTTGAAGTAAATGTGATTAACTTAAATAAAAAAGGGATAAATGTGAAGGGGCAGAAAGAGGTAAGAATTCATAACCTTAATTTTTAAAATTGTATAGTCATCAATTAGGAAAATATATTTATTAATGACTTTCTTTTATATTGTGTAGATTCCATTGTCAAAGCTCTTCAAGAGCATCACAAACAAACAAAAAAGTGAAAGGAAAAAGTTGTACAAGCATCTAAAGAAATGTTATGATAATCCAAATAAATATTTGGGTTTGATAATTGATGGTATGGACTAGAAGAAAACACTTCTACCACATCTTGTTCTCACACCCAAAAATTTACAGGAGGAAAATATTATTCAGTATCACTTGGTCAGTTGTATGGTCTTTAATGGGAAAATGTTTCCAAGGGTATACTTCACAGCTCCAAATATTCATAATGATGCAAATCTGACAATAACCATAATTCATGATGTGCTTTCTCATTGGTCTGGTAATCTTCCTGAAGTTTTGTATCTACAATTGGACAACAGTTGTTGTGAAAACAAAAATCAGATTGTTTTTGGATATCTAAACATGCTTGATGAATTGAGAATTTTTCAGAAGGTAAAGGTTGGTTTCCTTCTTGTTGGGCACACTCGTGACCATATTGATCAGATTTTCAATAGTTTTTCAGTCACATTGAGGATGAAGGATGTTAGGAGCTTGCCATCGTTAACTAAATGTCTTAAGAAATCATACATGCAAGAGCCTATTTTTTATGTGTTGGAAGAAACTGTTAGCATGAAAAGGTTTATTCTGGGATCGCATGGTGAGGAGAAATGTAATGAACAACTTAATGACATTATCTTCCAACATTAGTTTCGTATAAAAAAATTGATGGGAAAACACTAATACGGGGCAAGAAGTATTCAACTACTGTAGAATGGGCATCATCATCAAGTTTGGAATTTTTGAAGTTCATTCCAAATCATCTAATATTTGCATCAAATATATTGTTATTACAATCAGTTGATGAAATTCATAATGCACGTAGGAAAAATAGAGATATAAATTATTCTGACTGTCTCGAAGAAATTAAAAAATGCATTAGATATACATATGATTACTTTGATATTATTGATTCAGTTTGGTGAGAGATTCTTTTCAATAATCAAAGTGGTATCATTTCAAGAACAAAAAATGAAGATATACCTTTGAAAACTCCATTTATTTGGCCAAAAAATGTCTCAAACGAACATGAGGAAAGAAACATTGTTGAACAACAACAATCTCAAGGTATTATTTATTCTTCACAGGTAGAGGAAAGAGAAATTTATATTGGTTCCATAATATCTTGTGCACAATGTGAATCCATGGAAGACCTTTACAGGGGTTTAGTAAAAGATATTAAGCATGGTTTCATCATCGCAGTGCTAGCAAATGGAGAACCCAATGACCATCCATTCTAGGTTTCTAAGGTTGTAAAGGTCATTACAGAAAATGAAGGTGTTACAAGTGTTGAAGTACATTGGTATGCCACAAATACACACCCATTCAATAGTGTGTACAAGCCAGAGATGGTAGTTAATAAAAAAAATTGGCAAAAAGAGAAAACGAAAGGGTACAAATATAAATTGTCACCGTATAGACCTCTTAAAATTGAAGGATGTTAACATACTTGTTTATGACTTCAATTTAACAAAGGGAGGAACTCTTCACTTCCAGATGATAGATATTCTGAAGAGGTTGTTACTAGAAGAAACAATGTTGAGATGGGATTCTACTGAAATTAGTCATAGATCCAGAAGGATTTTTAAACTTGAAATGGTGGGCATGCATGTGGACTCAGATGAGGCACTAGTTGATGAAAGCAAAGCATATGGAACATCTTCACCTGCATTGAGTCATTCATCTAAAGATGTGAATTCTGATGGTGTGCATGAAAATATTGGTGGTTTTAATAATTGTCTAAGACAATTTATATAATTGATGTTTGCATCGTATCTTGAAATAAAATTTTAATTTCCATATGGTGTTAAATGAAGATATGAGTCATTTTTATGTTTGTTGGATTATATGTTTTAATTATGATGATTTTTATTGTTTAGAATATCTATAATGCAACAATAACTTAGAGTTATAATTTATGTTTCATTCAATCTACAATTATTGACATTTTGATTAATTTAGTCATGTAATTGTTCATAATGTCATGGTTTAAATGTGTTGAAAACTTAGAGTTTCTTAATTCTTGGTTGAAAGTTTTACATTTTATTTTTTATTTTTTTTTTATCTTTAATGTTATGGTTGAAAATAATTAGAATTTTAGTGATATTTAGTGTCATGTTATTATATGTTTAATAACATGGATGAAAACTGGTGGAATTTTAATGTGCTTCGGATCCCATTATTTTATCTTTATTGTAATTACTAAAAAATGTTAAAATTATACCTAGGAAAGAAAAATTTTATTCTACCAAAAACATTAGTGTGATTTTTTCCTCAAAAAAAATTGTTTTTTGCACAAAAAAATTGGTTTTACTGCCATTTTTTAAATATGTTGAAAATTAACCCTAAAAAAACATCATTTCAGTATACACACTTTTCGTTTTTAGCATTGTTTTTCATGTTTTTTTGGGATGTTTTGCCTAGAATTCCCGTTTTGAGTTTATAGTTCCCATTTCAAAGCTTACATTGTTTCTTCCTCTATAATGTGCACTCCCATGGGATGATAGTGATGTGTTCCCATCATTCTCTTTCCTTGGCGATTTCAACAATGTCTCAGAAGCTTTTGACCCCTTTCAGCACTCTCCTTAAATGTATCCCAAACCTGAAAATCGAGGTCTTTGGACAACCTCCAATGTTTGAGTCATGCCTTGGCCATTAACACCAAGTCCTCCTCCTTTATACCCCATCTTGGCAAGGAGTCTCATGTCAATCCTTGAAATGGGTACCTCCACATTTCCAACAAAAATATCATGTGAAGATGAAATTTAAGAACAATAACAACTGTTTACCTCAACTGTCGATTTTGAAACAGGTGATGGTGGCTTCTTTAAGCTTTTGTTGCACTTCAACTCCTCCAAGTTCTCTGTCATGGCTTATATTTCAAGCTGCAGTCTCTGCTTCTCCTCTTTCTCTTCTTGTAGAAGCCTCTTCAATTCAGCATTCTCTGTTTGAAGCCTTTGGTTGATCTCCTCATTCAAATGATGAGAAAACGATGAAGGCAATGAATTTTCACTTGAGGGGGTATATGGAGCATCGTCCTCTGCTCTTTCTTTCTCCTCATGCTCTATTCTCTTCTCATAAGCTTCATACTTTATGTCCACCAGTTTGGACATCCTTATTAAGGCCCCATACATCTATTTTTCATTCTCCATTGTTGCATGTTCAATTGTTCACACTGGCAATTCACATCAACAAGAAGACTGCTCTGATACCAAACTTGATATGGATCTCTTCAGCTATCGAAATTATCCAAGATCTTTTACTTCTGTGATGTTTTTAGAATTGCATTTAAAAGAGCATAAAAGAACCACATGTGCATGCTTAAACAAGAGAAAACTTGACAATGATTAGAAAATGAAGAACACAATACATTTGGTAACGGAGTTCACCCAATGTGGGTTATGTCTCCAGGCCCGATGCCAAGGTAGTGGAGACCACTTCATATAATGTTGTAAATGATGCTAATGTACATGGACTATTATTTGTCATAACAAGGACATACACCCTCAAATAGAGTGGCTTGTCTCTCCACGAGACATTCTCCCTACAGGAACTCTCACTCACAAAGGGCTACCCTTCAGCATGAAAAGCTAATACAATATCACAATAATGTGGCAACAAGCATCACAATCTCACAGTAATGTGATAACAATCATCCCTCAACATAGTGTCAAATAGGGATCTAAAGAATAATACATCATCTCAGCAATAGCAAAAGGAAACATAACATGACTACATACTGTACGTCCACTTCTGAAGATCACCGAAAAATGAAAGACTCAGTTGCTGAAACTGACTGCACCACTAAATATCTGGCATCGAGTAGTGTAAAATCGACTGCCAATTCGTCCCATTCTGACACCGTCAAATTCTAGGCCTTCGAGAAACTTAAAGATTCCCCAAAAACTCCTCTCCACTGGCTCACTCGAGATCTACTACTCAGATTTCAAATCTGATCATGCTATCATGATCCTTGCAAAATTCTAAGAAATTTGAGTATAAAGTTGGTTGCATTCTGACAAGGGAAAAATTCAGTTTGCAAGGGAATTTAAAGATTCCTCAAGATATTCTAAAGATTTTATGCTACGGAGCACTTGCAATTATGTTTCTTAGATGGTGAATCTAACTTCACAATCGTGCACCCTGCGACAATATGATAAAAATGACTATAAACTTGATATCATTCTGACAATGTAAAATTTTACCTCCTGGGGAATCTTTTAGATTCCTCTCTACATCAGGGAATATTCTCTACAAAGATTCTATCTCAAAATCCACGCCAACATAGGTCAACCTTGGTATTCATGTCAAAGTTTTGCTTTGCAATTCGTGGTTCCGCTAAGTTCTCCTCCAAACCGCTTGCCAGCCCCCCCTCCCATTGACTGGGCGAATCATTTTAAATATAATACTGCAGTCAGATATTACAAAGCAAAAGTTTGGCCTAATAGTTTAGAGACATATTTGGGCACGTGAGGCCTGGGGTCAACCCCCGCCCATGGCCAACTTAACATAATTTTTTTTTTTTTATAACCCGCAGTTATGAAACCGTTGTCGGTGGTTAGAACATATGTGTTTTATAGCAACATTTAAAATAATGTTGGTGGGCGGTTTAACACTTGACGGTGGTTACATAACCAATTGATGTAGTGGTCATGGTTTTGAATTTTGTGGACCATTGTGGGGGTGCTTGGGAGGTGGGTCAGTGAGGCTGACCAAGTGGGTTCAAGCGTTGCCACCCTCGGAGTATACAACATGTGGTAGGCGGGGCTGGGTGTGTCGGCGGGCAGCCTGCCCAACATATGATATATGTTTTACATAAGCGTAATGCGAGGGTGGTAGCCCACCCCCTATTATTATATATATTTTTTGTTTTGTAACAAAAATTGGCCTTTTTCAATTTTGTCAAAAATAAGGGTTATTGGACTTTTTAACCATTCAACAAATTCCCCCATTCTCAGTATCAGATTCCATGCATTGGGTCTCCATCAATTTGTAGCCTCCTTAAGCCTGCCATTTTAACCAAAAATTTTACCAACTGTATCTTCTTCACATGAACTCGGATTTGAGTGTCGTTTGCACCATTGGAATCAGGGCGACAAGCACTACGATCTTGTCATAGTTTGAGAGAAATATGACCATTTTTAATTTTGAGCTATTATAAGCCATCTTTGACCTTTGAGCACCTCTAGAGTCACATCAATGTAAACTTTGAAACTGGAATTGATATTGTTACCCGTTTCATAGAGATAGCAAAAAAGTGACCTGATTTTGAAAAGGGGTGATGCAGAACACACATGTTTTTTTTAGAGCATAATTTTTGGCACTCTAATTTTTTTTATGTACATTACATTTTAGAATGGTAGTGATTTTCATGCTGATTTGAAAAAGTGGGTATTCTGCATTAGACCCTTTTTTTAAAAGGCCTGTTTTTTGGCTTTAAATTTTCTAATGTATAAAATGTAAATAATTATTTTGTAAATTTGATAATTTTTGAAGTGGTCGTTTTCTTCATATTTTCTTGTTTTTTATTTTAATTTTAATTTTTTTGTAGTGAGGTTTTTATTATTTTACATTTTTAAATTAGAAGGTAGATATTTTGAATTTTCGATATTCTATATATTTATACATCCTTAATTAATTTTTCAATCCACATGAAATAATTGTTTCCAAAAAACAATATTTTTTAACAATGGACATAAAAATAACCATTTTTAACATAAAAATAACTAAAAAACTGCACGTTTTGATAATTTCTTGCTAGAATTGACATGTCAAAATCACAATTTTTATACGAAAATTTTAACTAAAAATGGTTAAATAATAGTTTTTTTTATGAATTTCATGTCAAAATAATAATAATAATCACTTTTTTTTCAAAAAATAATGATTAACTTAAAAATCAATGCGAAAATCACATATTACAAATATTGAACGTATAACAACCCTAATTGAGTGTTTATTCTTCTCATGAAATGTCAAAGTCAAAACATTGCAAAGCTTGATTTCCAAACGTAACTTAAATTTAATCAACAATGTCACGTAATCCAAACTCTTCGTCCTCTAGAGTTTCATCATTGTCTTCTTCCACAATATTTTCTACTTCCTTTTGCTCATTTTCCTCTTCTAATGGATCTTTGATGTCTGTGAATCTCCCAATGTATGTCTTTCCAAACATTCCATGTAATGGTGGTTGGGGTTCCTTTTCCTTTTTTGCCACACGTGATTCACTAAAGTCCCCTTTCTTCAACCCAATTTCTTACATTGCATCTGGAAGAAATTGAAGAGCATTAATTCTTTGCTGAATGAAATTGCAATGTATTGGATCTTTTTCAATTGCAATGCAATTTATTCCTTTTTGAAGGCAACATGCTAGTGTTGTATCTAATTATCAAGAAAAAAATAAATAATGAACTAAATTAGTACAATGACATATTAATTAAAAAATAACATATTGAAATTCAATTCCATATAATAAAAATTACCTGAGCCAGAAAATAAATCTAGAACCCAATCTCCTTCATTTGAACATATGTCTATAAGATAGTTAATCAATAATTGTGGTTTTTTATAAATGTTAACTATCTCTCCTTTTGCTTCTTTGTCTTCATATGTTAGTTTTCTCACAACAGCATCATAAGTCAGTATTTGGCTATGACTCTTTCCGTCTACCCGATTAAAAATCATAGACATATGGCTATCATCTTTTGCCCAATTGTTAATATGAATGAACTCACAATCATTTATAAATTGTTGATCTTCATTGTTCAGAAAATTTGACTTTTTCCTGTAACATGAAATAGTAAAAGTTCAATTAACTTGTACACAAATAAATTTTTCAACATTAATCAAATATACATTTTAAACGTCTTACCATGTAAGTTGCATCCTTGAATTTGTTTTCCCCTTGAAGCTTGACAATATCATTGCCAATTGTGTGTCTGAATGAAATGTCACAAATCTCCATAATGGCGATGACGTGACTTCTACAAATCCCGCAACCACTTTACTAAGAGCTTGATAAGTATAAGGGTCACTATCATAGTCAATGTTTGGAATATTGAAACCATGGGGAATATCTGCAATGACTAGGGCATAATCCCTTTTAGGTATGAGTTTAGCAATGTCTTCACAGTTGCCTTTTATTACTTGATATTGAATAGTGTCTAGCCCATTCCAAATGAAATGATTAAGAGTTGGATCAAGTTGAACATTCTTAATATGTTGCTTCCTTAGTCTTGCGATCTTTATTTTTTCAATAAATGTTTTGAAACTATCTGGTGCTCCATTATCATCCTTCCTCATCTTTTATAAAATAAAAAAAATATATGTGTATGTTATAAATTAAAAATAGTACACAGGTGAATAAAAATGAAGGTATAAATCAAGATACCTTTTTAAATGCAAGATAAAAATATTTTAATGTTGACGTAGAACTTGAATCTGGATAGTTGCATACAAAAGTATCCCGACTATCTTCATTCAACAATCTAACCATTTGTTCTTGAATTTTCATGTAAACTTTGTGACTCCATAGATAAAGTAACAAAAATTTAATATAATGATATGTATAAAAAATACTACCAAGAACAACATGTTTTATTTAAAATATAATTATAATATAGAAATAAATAAAAATAATTCAACAAACTTACTTTTGAAATTATTCAGACATTTCCTCCAATGATATTTCCCCTGCCCTCACATGAGATAATATTGTTTTGACAATTTTTTCATCTTTCACTCCTTGAATCACCCTCCAAGGTGTGATAATCATATCATTTGAAAGCTGCTTCATTTCAGGAGCTGGTTTACTGTTGCTACATATCAATGGCTTAGATTTTTTGACCCTCTAGTTTTTAATGGCAATGTCTTCCCACATGCTAAAAATATCATCAATCAACTTCCAAACATATTCAGTTCTAAATGCCAATTGGAAAATGTTATCAACACCTCTGAATAAATCATTATTTTTGTTACCTTTTCCACCTTTTGAATTGGTTTTCTCTTCAATTTGATAGCCTATTTCCATACTACATTCCTTTTTGAAATCTGCAGTAACATTTATCCTATCCCCACCACATTTTTCTTCAAATTCACTATGAATAAATCTAACACTTTGGATGAAAGTCATAGACATCCTATATTCATTACCTGAATTATGATCCCATGCCACTAACTTTGCTTCTGGATCTGATAAACCAGTGTAAATGATACATTTGATTGTTTCAAAACGTGGGTTATTAGGATATTCCTCCATCAATTGTCTTTGAGCTTCTACAGAATGGTTCCCCCCAAGCACATAATAATTGTATTCAAAACATTTTGACTTATCAAATACCTCTTTGTTGGGAACTTGAAGTGGATCAACAAAAAGCACATAACTAACCACATGAGCATATGGATTATACCTCATCAATGTCTTCAAGTTGTGAACATGCAGATGATGTGGCTTTCTAACTTGATATTGACATTGTCCTTCACTTGCCTTATAGGTTTTCCTGACATTAAGCTGAAATGTATGACCACCATTAATTAAGTTTCTATTTGTCAAATTCTCTCGAATGGTATTTTTTTTTGTTTTGATAATGCCATCCTCTAAATCAGCTCCTGGTGTAATGAATTCTCTGCTCTCTTTTGAAGTTTCACTAGGTTCTTGACTGTTGGTAATGACTGCTTCAAAATCTTCAACTTTACTTTTCTTCGTCATAACATTCCCAACAGATTTATTCTTGGGAATTGTTACTTTTGGTCTTTTATGGCTCTTCTCAGTTCCAATGTCATCTTCAGTAATGGCAACATATTTTTCACTGTCAGTTTCAACTTCATCGTCCTCAAAAGTAACTTGTTTACCCTTGCTAGTTTATTCCAGCAGAGGCCTTTTTTCTGATTCTTTGGATGTAGTTTTCTAGCATCATCAATTGCTAAATTTTGCTTGTTTTCCATATCTTCTTCTGACATTGAGTAAAAACTGCTGACAACTTGCATGATATCATGCTCTATGAAATGAATGCCTCCCAAACTAATTGAACAACTTTCAACAAAATTCTATCAAACAAAATATCATATGTCAATAAAACAACAAAGTTAAAAAATATAGCGAGACACTTTCAAGAACACAAAAAACAAATATAAATAATAATACTTATGATGTTTTGTGTCATCTCATTTACGATTTGTTTACACAACTTTGTAGATACTTCTCTCGTGTCATACAATGAATATGATAGTCGGTATTTAATCCTTTCATGTGACTTGGGAGCTTTTGTAAGTATGTAAACAACTTCAATGTCCGGTACCAAAAACATATCTATGACTCTTCCCATCACTTCAAAAATTCCATTATCATTCGGTATATCAATATATAGATATATATTCACATTTGTGCTTTCTCTTTCTTTCACATACAAAATTCTTGATGGAAATTTCACCTCTTTTGAATTCTTCCAGTCTGAAATCATCTTCTTATCACTTGAGTCACTTGAAAGATTTGTAGCCATGAGCTCAGGTGGAGTTCGTTCACCGATGTTTCTTGAAGATGCACCTTTAAGAGTCTTTGGTCCAAAAAGATTCGCATAAATTTTCTTCGATGCCATTTTCCTGAAAAATAGAAACACATAAATCAGTAAATAAAAAAAACATATTAACTTAAATTTACAACGAAAATATATCATGAATTTTATATTTATATAATCAGAATCGCCCAGCCACCCCTAATGGGCGGGCAGGCGGTTCGGCACCAGGTGAGTCAGTGGGCAGGCAGGAGGTCAGGTGAGGGACGGCAGGGTAGTGTGGGCAGTCGGGCGGGTGAGGTCGAGCGGGGTTGGTGGGTGGGCCGAGTGGGTGTGGGTGAGAGGGGTGTGTAGGTGTGGGCGAGCGGGTGGTGGGTGGGGGCGAGTGTGGGGGGGTGGAGGGGCACAGGGTGGGCTAGCCCCTAACCTCCCCATCCTTAGCCGCACCCGGCTCCCTTGAGCCACCAACCTCCCGATCCCCACCCGCACCCGACCCCCTTCCACCCCCATGCACCCACTCCGACCCTCTTCCCTCACACCCACCTACCTCTCCCCCACCCCTCTCGTCCCGCCACACAAACCAGCCTCTCACCCACCCCTCTCACCCCCCCACCTACCCTCCCCCTCCCACACCCCCTCGCACCTCCTACCCCCTCACACACTACGCACTCCCGCGCACCCCCGCCCACCTGACATCCCCACACAGCCCCACTTGTAAGTTCCTCGAGTTCTACCCGAGCGTGAGCGCGGTTGGGCGCCGGGCGAATCGACGGGCGAGCAGGAGCACGAGCGGTCGATGGGCGCACGGGCGGGTGCGATTGCGGGCACACGAAGTGGGTGCGGGCTACACGACGAGTGGGCGAGGGCTGCACAATGGGCGGGCACAGCGACACAAGCGTGCGACGGTGCTGCGGAAGAAATGCGACGTTTACAAGAGTCGAGTGCGAAGAAACCAGCAACACTTTAAGAATGCGACTAAGTGTTCGGCAGTTTATATAACAACTTGAAGGAGGACTTGCGTGAGAGCAAGGCTGACATATGAAGTGCCTTGTGGGCACATGTTAGTGGTTTTCGGGGTTGGCCAAGGGGTTGCGCACCCCATGTAAACCCATGTAGGAAGGCTATATGTAAGTGGAGCATAAGAGCTCATTTCAACCAACGCATTCACTCATCTTCGCTCAAGACAAGAGGACAAGTGCGCAGTTAAAGAAGGAGTTGTGCATATCTCATGCGCACTACCTTAAGGATATCATACACTTGGTTGTAGACTTGTAATTAAGTCGAAGGTTGGGCAAGTGTGCCCGGGGTGAATTCTAAGGTGCGGTTCTTGGTGTAAGACTTGGCAAGGATTCTTGGTGGCTTGGGTGAGCACCGTCCTTTGTGCAAGAGATGCACAAGATGTTGTAAAGGCAAGTTTGCCTCTCTTTGTAAATTCGGTTAAGTGTGAGACTTGGTTTGGCCAATACACACTTGTGTATTGTAATATGATATTCTTAATATATTGTCGGGCAGACTCACATTACGGGGAGTTGCCCCTCCCCTTTATACTTGTTGCAATTGTTGTTGTTCTTGTTATAATTGCATGATGATAATGAATGAGTATGGGCTTCATTAAGTATAAAGGATAATTGCATGTTTACTTGGTTGTGAAACACAAGCTAAGTAATGTTAATGTGAAAGTAGGCGTAGTCCACGAATGTTAGTATTGGTGAAAAGAAAGCGTTCGGTGGTGCCGCACCTCGCTATAAGCGGTTGGAAGACTACCGCAGGTGTAGGGGCATGACAGTTGGTATCAGAGCTAGTGCTGGGGAGCTGGTGCTGGTGTTGAAGCGTTGAAGCTGATACACACCTGCACTGCGTGACGGTTGGTATCAGAGCTCGGTTGGAGCTGGTGAGCAGGGTTGCTCGTAACGATGTGCAGGTGTGGATGCACTTGACAGTTGATGATAGGTGATATTGAGGCTTGAACAATGTTCAGGTGTTGAATCATTTGAAGTTAGTTTCAAGACTAGGTTTGAGCAGAGTTACTCGTGACAGTTGAAGCAGGTTTAGCAGAGGTGAAGCTTAGTGCTTGGACCAAGCTGAATGACAAGGCATGGCAAGTCTGGGAGAAGGTGAAGGGAAGCTCTTGCTTACGTTATATAGGTTGAAGAGATTAAAGGAAAAGAAGCCCTGGATCCGAAAGGAACTTGAAGTCTTGGAGAAGAGTGTTGAAGAAGAGCTTCTTCAACTTGGATGGACAATGGAGCAAGGTGAAGTTGCAGATTGTGATATCAAGGAAGAGGAAGCCATGATGATTGAAGATGTTGCAGACATGACCATGATGGAGGATGAACTTGAGGATGATCAAGTTGGACAAGGATCGTGTAGTTTGCAGACATGGATGAATGAGGAAGAGCCTCAACATGATGATGAAGTAAGTATTGATACTTGTGTTTCATTTGAGCATTTGGTGGATGGACCATATGCAGGGAGAGGCAAAGACAGTTTGCCTATGCTATGGAGGATCTTACCATGGATGACTAGGATGAGACCTTGTATGGAGAAGCTAGGATTATTGATTGTTGCAGGACTTGTTGGGGTTGTTTGTGACCTTATGGTAGAAGGTGCAAAGGCCCTTGACAAGGGTGGGACTTGATGATCGTTGCGGATGAATGGGTCATGCTTTAGCCATATGGAAGATTGGCTAAGTGCCCGGCATGACTCATGGACAAATTGAGGAGGGCACACACTTGGGTATGATGATGCTTGGGTGGACTTCTCATGGCCGAGACCAAGAGATAGTCTTGGTGGACACTTTGGTGGAGGAGCTGTGATGGAAGAGACTCATGACATGATGATATGGTTGGGTGACCGAGTTCACTAGACCGAAGATTACAACTTGGTTGAGGATGACCGATTGTTGTGATGGGTCTACTTGGTTGGACTACATGGGCAACATAGTCATGGACATCAGGTTGGAGGCATGGAGCATGGCAGCCTTATGCAGGGACATTGTGTGGAAGCACTTGTAGAGGTGTCACTTATGGACATCCAATGAGGAGTGCCAAGGCAAGGATGTTGTGCAGATGGATTTGCTAGTGTGACATGGAGACTTATGAGTTGATGGAGAGGTTGTGCACTCTTGTACAACAAGGCCATGGACTTGGATGGGGTTGTGAGCAGATTATGGAGCATTCCTACTACATGGAGATGTTGGTTGGAGATGGCTCATGGAGCTCATGATGAAATGAGATTGTTGTGACTTTTAGGGACTTCATACATGGTGTTCTTAGAGGATTTGATGCATTGAGGAGCTAAGGTCAAGAGACTTTGATGCAGTATGGGATGCATACATTCAAAGTACATGTATGGGAATGGCTTGGAAGAGTGACTTGATGTGGAGGATCGATATGAGACACTTTGGAGTGATAGAGTTACAATGATGATGATGATGCCTTGACTTGGGCATGGGTTGAGCTGAGACTCAACTAGTTTTGGCACATGGATAGATGAGACAAGTGCATACTTGTTTCGATGGATGACTTGAGGGATGGCACATTGTAGATATGATGAAGGATTGCTTCATGGACCTAGATGTGGCACATCGAGAGTCGGGTTTGATGAGATGATCTCTTCACTTTGAAGAGGCACACACATAGATCATGATGTTGGAATAGATGTGGCTAATTTCTTGTAGCACATTGACACCAAACATCATGGACATCATGTTGCAGATGAGGTGGATGGAGTTCCATGGACCTGAGCATGGATTATGGAGATATATTCTTGATGAGTCAAGGATGTGGCAGATATTTGAGAAACGATTGATGATGGCATGAGGATGTTCACTCTCATGGTTTGAGCGTGATAGTTGGACTGATCACCCAACTAGTTCAGACATGGGGTCACGAAGTGTGCAGAGACGTGTTAGAATTATGTTGGAGTATCATGGCAGCAGTTCACATGAGGACACATGATGAAGACAGGAGGTCGGTAATCATGGATTGAGATGACATCTGATGGAGAGCATACCATTGAGGTGCATGCCTTGGTATGGTGAGCTTGGTGGTAGTTGGTCACTAAGTCGAGGCATGATGGAGATGAGGCTCTACATATGTCGCAGGGATGTTTGCTTTGTGTGGAGGAGTCAACATTATGGATGATGATGATCTTGGTGGATGGCTACCGGGATGGTATGTTGTCGAGGACGACAACGATTTCAGGTGGAGGAGGATGTAAGGTCCTCGAGTTCTACCCGAGCGCGGGCGCGGTTGGGCGTCGGGCGAATCGACGGGCGCGCAGGCGCACGGGCGGTCGACGGGCGCGCGGGCGAGCTCACGGGCGGGCTCGGGCGCGGGCGTACGAAGTGGGCGCGGGCTGCACGACAGGTGGGCGAGGGCTGCACAACGAGCAGGCGCGGCGACATGGGCGTACGACGGTGCTACGGAAGAAATGCGACATTTACAAGAGTCGAGTGCGACGAAACCAGCAACACTTTAAGAATGCGACTAAGTGTTGGGCAGTTTATATAACAACTTGAAAGAGGACTTGCGTGAGAGCAAGGCCGACATATGAAGTGCATTGTGGGCGCATGTTAGTGGTTTTGGGGGTCGGCCAAGGGGCTACGCACCCCATGTAAACCCATGTAGGAAGGCTATATGTAAGTGGAGCATAAGAGCTCATTTCAACCAACACATTCACTCATCTTCGCTCAAGACAAGAGGACAAGTGCACAGTTAAAGAAGGATTTGCGCATATCTCATGCGCACTGCCTTAAGGAGATCATACGCTTGGTTGTAGACTTGTAATTAAGTCAAAGGTTTGAATTCTAAGGTGCGGTTCTTGGTGTAAGACTTGGCAAGGATTCTTGGTGGCTCGGGTGAGCAACGTCCTTTGTGCAAGAGATGCACAAGATGTTGTAAAGGTAGGTTTGCCTCTCTTTGTAAATTCGGTTAAGTGTGAGACTTGGTTTGGCCAAGACACACTTGTGTATTGTAATCTGATATTCTTAATATATTGTCGGGCAGACTCACATTACGGGGAGTTGCCCCTCCCCTTTATACTTGTTGCAATTGTTGTTGTTCTTGTTATAATTGCATGATGATAATGAATGAGTATGGGCTTCATTAAGTAAAAGGATAATTGTATGTTTACTTGGTTGCGAAACACAAGCTAGGTAATGTTAATGTGAAAGTAGGCGTAGTCCACGAATGTTAGTATTGGTGAAAAGAAAGCGTTTGGTGGTGCCGCACCTCGCTATAAGAAGTTGGAATACTACCGCAGGTGTAGGGGCGTGACACCGCCCATGGCATCCCCCTCCCTACCCACACTTCCACTCACCCTCGTCATCCCTTGCCCTCCCCTTCTCTGCCTGCCCCCTCACTCGCCCGCTCACCCACATGCCCTCCTCGCCCACGCCCGCCAATGCTAGCCCCCTCCACCAACCCTTCCACCCGCCAATGCCCTCCCCCTCACCCACACTTATCCCCCCCCCACCAACCCTCTGCTCCCTCACCCTTCCTCCCCCACCCACGTCCGCCCCGGGGACCCCAACCCCACACTCGCCTGCCCACATGCTCACACCCGCCCTTCCCGCCCACGCCCACGCCCGCCCCCTCACCTGTACCCCCTCCGCACCACCTCACCCACCCTCTCTGCCCACCCACCCCCCCCGGCCACGTCCGCCCTCCCCTGGCACCCCCACCCGCCCCCCTTCGCCCACCCCAACCGCTTCTCACCTGCATGCCCTCCACACCCCCTCACCCACACCCCCCCCATGGCCACACCCACCCTCCCTTGGCACCCCCAACCCCCCTTCACCCACCTCACTCGCCCCCCTTCACCCACCCCGCATGCCGCGCCCTCCCCACCCGTCCTCGCCCACGCCCACGCCCATGACCGTCCCACCCCCTCACCCACCCGCCTGACTTCACCCATGCCCACGCCCATCCCACCCGCTCACCCGCCCACTCGCCCTCGCCCATGCCCGCCCCACCCTCTCACCCGCCCACTCACCCTCGCCCATGCTCGCCCCACCCCCTCACCCGCCCACCCAACCTCGCCCACGCCCACACCTGCCCCACCCCCTCACTTAACCCCTCACTCGCCGTCCTGGCCAGCACCATCGTGGCGGCCCGCCACCCCGCCCGATCGCCGATCAGGCGGGGGGGGCAAGCTTGGGCGAGGGCGGCGAGGCAGGGTGGGCGGGGGGTGGGGGTGGGGAGAGCGTGGGTGAGGGAGAGGGCATGGGTGGGGTGGGTGAGGGCGAGGGCGGGCATGAAGGGGGGGGGGGGGGGGGGGGGGGGGGGGAAGGTGGGCGAGGGGGATGACATGTGAGGGAGAGGGCGTGAGGGGGTGGGTGAGGGGGATGGCGTGCAGGTGAGGGGGTGGGAAGGGTGGCTTAGGGGGAGGGCGCGTGGGTGGGTAGGTCGTGTGGAGGGTGGGTGAGGGGGAGGGTGTGCGGGTCAAGTGGTGGGGAGAGTGTGGGTGGGGAGGGTGCATGAGGGGGAGAGCGTGTGGGTGAGGGGGCGTGGGTGGGGGGGTCGATGTTGGGTGCAGTCGAGTCGGTGTGGGGGGATGAAGGTGACGGGGAGGGCGAGTGGTTGTGGGTGAGGGGATAGGGGTGGCGTGGGCGCGTGGAGGTGGAAGGGGGGTAGGTGCGGGTGGGGATGGGAGAGTTGGCAAGTCATGTGGGGATGTGGGGCTGAGGGTTCTGGGGGGTTGGTGGTAGGGGATGAGGGTGGTGTTGAGGGGCAGAATGCAGAGGGGGGGTTAAGGGGGCAGGGGCGCGGGGTGTGGGTGAAGGGGGTGAGGGTGTCGGGAGGGGTGGTGGGTAGTAGGGGACGAGTCGGGCTGCGACGCCCACCCGGCAGCTTGCCCGCCCACCGTGGGGGTTGGGAAATTCTCAGAATCACCCAACCCCGCGATAGGCGGGCAAGCCGCCGGGCCGCCCCCACACCCCCTACCCCCCCCCCCCCCCCCCCCATGCCCTCACACCCCGCCCGCTCACCTGACCTCCCCGCCCACCCCGTGAAACCACAGTGGCCCACCCACGGCTTTTGGGCCATTGATTTTGATCAGGCCCACCATGCTCATGATGGACGTAATTTTTATTTTGGCTCAGAAAAACTATTAATTAAAAAAAAAATCTTTTTCATTAAACTAATTTAATATGAAAATTTTCAAGGAAAAAAATTTAACTTACCTTTCAATTGCGAGAATTCTTCGTTGAATATGTTGTTGATAGCAATGTAGCTACTCCACAAATTCACGAGTCTTTCAACGATTTTCAGAAAACGTGGATGTGATGTGAGTAATAGTGATAATGAAATTTAATATATAAGTGAAATTACGGAGATGTTTTACCGTACGGTTAATGTGGGATAATTTGTTTTAAAATATTATAAAGCAAATATTGTAGAATTGTTTTACAATGGGTTGAATGTGGGATTAATTTTTTTTAGAATATATTATAAAAAAAAAAAAAAAAAAAAAAAAAAAATCAATTGTTTAGTAAATATTATATACTTTAACTATTAAAATAATTAATGTAGAAGTTGTAGTTTACAATTTTAATTTTAATGATTTATTTCATAAAAAAATTTAGATTACAATTTTCAATAAATTGTAGAATGAAATAATGAAGGTAAAAAAATCTAACAAACATTTTGGAGGGAAATATTTTCACGAAAATTTTTGGAGGGAAATATTTTCGCAAAAATTTTTGGAGTGAAATATTTTCGCAAAACTTTTTGGAGGGAAAATTTCATTCTTTAAGCTATATAATATCTTTAGGAGACTCTCCATTTGTATCATTCAACATCTTCTATTTTAAAGGGATGGATTGTTCTGATAGTGAAGTTTTGATTTATACACCATCAACATCTTCATCACGTAACAACTCTATTCATATTGATGAATATAGCAGGAATTATTCTACTATGAATAGAAATTCAATTCTTTCACTTAGTCCTGATTCTAAGGACTATGAGAGCAGCACTGATGAAAGAGGGGATGGAGAATTTCAAATAAATAAAGAGTCACAGATTCCACTTAGTCCTGATTCTAAGGGCTATGAGAGCAACAATTATGAAGAGCGTGATGATGAATTTCAAATGAATGGAGTGTCACAGTGTCCTCTTAGTCCTAATTCGAAGGACTATGAGAGTAGCAGTGATGAAGGACAGGATGATGTACTTAGTCCTAATTCTAATGAGTATAAAGGTAGCAGTGACAAAGGACAGGATGTAGCATCGCTAATAAGTAAACAGTCACACTTTTTATGTAGTCCTAATTCTATGGGCTATGAGAGTAGCACTGACAATGCACATGAGGAAGAATATCCATTAAACATCGAGTTAGATTTTCCATTCTGTCCAAATTCTAAGGACTACAATAGTAGCACTAAAGAAGGGGAAGATGAAGAATATCCTCCATGTCAATATTTGAAAAGCAGAGTTGATCATAGTGTGGATAAAATTCCTCTTAATGATTATGAAAATACTTATACAAATGATGATCCAATGATGGAGATGTTGCCAAGAAATATTGTATCGAGGAGTAGGAGTAGAACTTTTCGTATCAATGCAAGTTGTTCTAGTTATACAAGGGATAGATCAGAATATCTGACGAGAAGAAGTTCTATCAGCACTCTCATTTCAAGTGAATGTTCCCAAAAAGATTGCTTGAAACATATGGATTTCAAATTTGCATTAGAAAGCAGGAAGAGATATTTGTCAATGAATAAAAGCATGAAAAATTCACATTTAGTTGCGTGCATGCAATCTACATTGTCAGGTTATGATTATCATATTGGGACTTTATTTATCTATAGAAATGCTTTCAAAGTGTTTCACTCGATTGGGAATTTTCGCCTCTCGAAAATTCAAGAAAATTTGGAAAAGGATCCCACATTTTATTCAGAAGTACGTCATAAAATACAGTTTGGGCCATTATCAAATACTGCAATGTCATGGATGAAAGATTTCTTTTCAAAGCATGGAGAGTGTATGCCAAATATGGAGACAATACATATTCCAGATAGTTTTCAAGACAATAAATCTACAACTTATACAAAGAATATGCAGAAGGTGTTGAGGGACATGGCCGGTTTATTACATATCAATATTTTGTGAAAGTATGTAAGAAAGAATTCAACAATGTCTGTATTCCTAAGAAGACAAGGATGGGGATTTGCAGTACATATGATTCTCTTAAATAAAAAAGGGACAAATTTGAAGGGTGAGAAAGAGGTAAGCATTCATAACTTTAACTTTTAAAATCGTATAGTCATCAACTATGAAAACATACTTCTTAATGAATTTCTTTCATGTTGTGTAGATTTAATTGTCAAAGAACTTCAATATCATCATGAACAACAAAGAAACGAAAGGAAGAAGTTGTACAAGAATCAAAAGAAGTGTTATGATAATCAAAATAAATATTTGGGTTTGATAATTGATGGTATGGACCAGAAGAAAACACTTTTACCACATTTTGTTCACACACCCAAAAATTTACTAGAGGAAAATTTTATTCAGTTTCACTTGGTCAGTTGTATGGACTTCAATAGGAAAATGTTGCCAAGGGTGTACTTCACAGCTCCAAATATTCATAATGATGCAAATCTGACCATAACCATAATTCATGATGTGATTTCTCATTGGTTTGGTAATCTTCCTAAAGTTTTGTATCTACAATTGGACAACACTTTCCATGAAAACAAAAATCAGGTTGTTTTTGGATATCTAAACATGCTTGTTGAATTGAGAATTTTTCAAAAGTTAAAGGTTGGTTTCCTTCTTGTTGGGCACACTCATGACCATATTGATCAGATGTTCAGTCGTTTTTCAGTCATATTGAGGAGGAAGCAAGTTGGGAGCTTGCCATCACTAATTAAATGTCTTAAGAAATCATACATGCCAGAGCCTACTTTTGATGTGTTGGAAGAAACTGTTGACATGCGAAGGTTTATTCTGGGATCATATGGTGAGGGGAAATGCATTGAAAAACTTAATGACATTAGCTTCCAACATCAATTATGTATCAAAAAAATTGATGGGAAAACACTAATATGGGGCAAGAAGTATTCAACCACTGCAGAATGGGCACCATCATCAGGTTTGCAATTTTTGAAGTTCATTCCAGATCATCCAATATTTGCATCAAAAATGTTGTTATTACAATTAGTTGGTGATGTTTAGAATAGAGATATAAATTATTCTGATTTCCTGGAAGAAATTAAAAAATGTATTAGATATACATATGAGTACTTTGACATTGTTGATTCAATTTGGTTGGAGTCATTTTTCAATAATCAAAGTGATATCATTTCAACAACAAAAAATGAAGATATACCTTTGAAAAATCCATTTATTTGGCCACAAAATGTGTCGAATGAACATGAGGAAATAAGCATTGTTGAACAGCAACAATCTCAAGGTATTATTAATTCTTCATAGGCAGAGGAAAGGGAGATGTATATTGGTTCCAGAAAGATCTTGTGCACGACGTGAAGCCATGGAAGACCTTTACAGGGGTTCAGTACAGGATACTAAGGAGGGTTGTATGATTGCAGTGCTAGCAGATGGAGATCCAAATGGCTATCCATTCTGGGTTGCTAAAGTTATAAAGGTATTTACAGAAAATGAGGATGTTACAAGTGTTGAAGTACATTGGCATGCCACAAATACACACCCATTCAATGATGTGTATAAGCCAAAGATGGTAGTTGACAAAAAAAATGGCGAAAAGAGAAAAAGAAAGGGTACAAATATAAATCACCACCGCACAAACATATTAAAATTGGAAGATGTTGACATACTTGTTTATGACTTCAATTTAACAAAGAGAGGAACTCTTCACTTCAGGACAATAGAGATTCTAAAAAGGTTGTTACCAGAAGGAACAGTGTTGAGATGGGAGTCTGCTAAAACCAGTCATAGATCTACAAGAATTTTGAAACCTGATGTGTTGGGCATACATGTGGACTCAGATGGGGCACTCGTTGATGAAAGAGAATAATATGAAACATCTTCATCAGGATCTAGTCACTCATCTGAAGATGTGAATTCTGATGGTGTGCAAGAAAATATGAGTGATTTTAAATAATTGTTTAAGATAGTTTATATAACTGATGTATGCATCGTATCTTGAAATAAAATTAATGATTTCCATATGGTGTTAAATGAGAAGTTATGAGGCATTTTTATGTTGTTGGATTATATGTCTTAATTATGATCATTTTTATTGTTTAAAATATCTACAATGAAATATTAAATCAGAGATCTAATGTATGTTTTATTCAATATACAAATAATGAATTTTGAAATCATTTAGTGATGTAATTCGTTCATAATGTCATGGTTCTTTAATTTTATAGTTGAAAAAAATTCAATTTCTTTTGTATCTAGCATGTTATGGTTGAAAACATGTTGAATTTATACTTAGGAAAGAAAAATGATATTCTACCCAAAAAATTAATGTGTTTTTTTCCTCATAAACAACTTTGTTTGGCACATAAAAATTTGATTTTACTAGCATTTTTTAAAAAGCTTGAAAATTGACCCTAAAAAAAAAGTCATTGTTCCACTATCATCACTTTCGTTTTGAACCTATATTTTGCACGAAAATTTCGTAGTAAATTTTGTAGTCACTGCCATTTTTGAAACATGTTCAAAATTGACCCCTAAAAAATAAAATCATCGTTCCAGTATACACACTTTTCATTTTTAGCACTGTTTTTGATGTTTTTTCGGGGTTTTTTGGCCAAAGTTCCCATTTTGAGTTTATAGTTCCCGTTTCAAAGTTTACATAGTTTCACTTGGATCAACCATGCATATGCAACAATCACATAGACCGCAAGCATAAGGAACACATATGCAACCGATATGAATGCATGACCAACATACCGCCCATTCAGTCTGAGGGGTGAACCATACTCTGATACCACAGAGTGGTATTAGATATCACACAAACAGAACAAAAATTAAACGCCAGCCAAAGATAAAGAAACCCTCTCTCATATCACTCAGTAACACCCTCCTTCCACATCCACCCAAGTAACCAGCCAACCAAGGTAAACATGTGAAGAAGAGTTACTATGATATGATTCAACTCCCATGTGTCGTTTAAACCCCAGGAGCCATCCAAACCTTCTACTTGAATAGCCCCAGAGACAAACTGACCTTTTACTGCATCAATTCCTCAGCCACTCCCATGAAATGGGCATGAGTGCAAGTGGTACCCTCCAGTCACTCCCATATCATAGGTATGCCTGCAATTGTGGAGTTTCCCATGCAGTTCTATGCTTATGACTTCGACTTCTATGCCACTTTTTCAAGTCCAAGGCTCAAGTGATTGCCCAGAACTCCATGAAACTTCTAGAAATTAAATATAACAACAAAATAATGATACAAATGTAATTACTTAAACAAGGACTTGACTAGAGCCCTACTAGCCATGACTAGCATCTTATCAAACATGTCACAAAGATGTAATCTATAGGTTTAAACAATAGATTTGTGCATAGGGGTCTCATATTTATTTGAGAATCACTAAGAAGCATTTATGCCTCATCACAATAACTTCATTACCGTATATTAAGCCATATATTCATTACACATTCAGTGATTAACCAAAACATGATGAGAGACATGCATTTCCACTGTCATAAAACTCATTCATAACTAGCATATAACCAATAAAAATACCAAGGATATACAACCATATAAGACACATATAAACAAGTATATTTACCCATAAAATACCAAGGAGAAAGAGAGCTCGTATTGATGATTGCATAGGCTGACTAGGTATGAGACTTCCACGAACCACTTGACCGTAGACTAGGCTGAACAAAATCTTTCTTTCATCTAGTCACCTCTGTCGCATATTCGAAGAATGAATATGGGATCTCATAAAACAAATCAATCAAAACATTCAAGGGCTTCTAGAGGCCAAACCACCTCAACCATCAATCAGTGATTCCACCTCACGGTCGGTCATCACTAACTATCACTAGATTGTTCTTTAACCTAGTTGTCTAGGGTTATAGAGTGTTTGTTCCAACCAGGGCTTCTAGGAGTAGTAAGTCAACCGACAACTGTTGCTAGGCTTCTTGGGAATTTTTCCAACCAGGGCTTCTAGGACTAGTAACTCAACCCACCAATGGCTTCCAAATCGTTTGTCCAACCAAGTTTTCCAGGACTAGTAACTCAACCTATGATGTTACAGGGCTTCCAGGAACTAGTAACTCAACCCACAACCAAAGGCACAAGAAAAACAACGAGAAAACAAAAGTGAAACCCAAAAAACCATGGTTATCCAGGAAATAGAAAGGCTAGGCAAACCCACTGTAAATCTAGGCAATCCTCCCTGCCAATGACATATCATAACCAAGAAACCACGTGCATATGCCATGCATGTGAAAACTAGTGAGGAAAACATACATGCAACTTGATACCTGCAAACAAAACTCATTGAAGATGTTGATCTCGATGTCCTCTTTCACTTTCTTGCTCTTCCTTTTCCCTCTTACTCCAAAACTCAAGTATGCCACACTCCTCCAACAATGCTCCAAGAAAACTTTAAGTGTCCAAGAGTATGAGAGAGAGAATAGAGAGAGGTCCAAAACTGAACTGACAAAAGTTTGTGAACCGATCCTCGGAAGCCTTCTTATTAATGGCACCTCTTTTTCCTCATTTTCCATTATTTTCCTTCAATTTCCTCCTGACATGCAACCTGTGACCTTCCACCTCTCTTTTCTCCTAATTTCCATTATTTTCATAAATAAAAGGCCAATAATTGTCACTTTGCCTTTCCAAAGATTTAGCCATTTCCTTTGCCAATTTCCTTAGCCATTA